>CM041780.1:227003446-227018825 GCA_023374045.1 Limonium bicolor | reverse complement strand
GATCCCTTTATTTCTTTGTAATTGTTAGGACTAGGGATAGTGAAGGGTTATTAGATAAGTTGGAGGCCAAAGGGTAATTGTGTTCTGCACCTAACTAGTATAAATAGGTTACCAGGGATTAGAGAGGGGGCATGGATATATTTTGTAATCAAGACTAGTTGGCCTCGTAGGAGGATTTGGGGAGAAAGAGAGGCTGATTTCCTATCAAAGGTATCAGAGCTACTTTCCTTGGGCACTGGCGTTGGATGGTTTCCACGAGAAGCTCTTCAAACTCAATGATGGAAAATCTGGAGCATGAGCAGCCTTAGATCCAACAACAGCTTTCTGTCTTCGCCGGAAATGGATAATCTCGCTATGATGATGAACTTGGTTATAGTGGTTCGCAACTTGCAAAAGGGAGATCAAAGGGGCCACCGCAGTCCGAGTGAGGGTGACAAGTTTCGTTGGACGTCGGTGGGGGATGAAGTTACAGATTGTTGCGAGTCTAAGATCAGGAAGATTGTTCTTCCCATATTTGTTGGGGATGATCCACTCAAGGAGATTCATGAAACGGAAAGCAAGAATCATCAAATCCCCAACCCTAGGCTCCCAGTCAACGGCGATTGATCTGGTTCCGGTACGGCATCAAGATCGTCTAGGTGGGCTAAGACCGATGCTGCGACCGGTGGGGGGTTCTGGGCGAGTTAGACTATAGCATCCTAGGCATCGTCCATCCATTCTTCTCACACGTTGGTTCTGAAAATTGGAATTCTAGATGGTTCTTCGTTTTCTTTGTTCAGTCGAACATCAGCATCTGCATTTCATGGAGTTCCTCACGCTAAGACACATAGACGATCATAACAAAAGTTGGTGGAATCGCTTCAGTTGGAGAAGTCGAAGGACATAGTGAGGCTAGGGGAGATTAAGAAACAAGAAACAACCAACCTAAAACAGGGCTTGTCACCAACTCTTTCGTGCTTCAAGATTAGTGGAGTCCAAACAATGAACACGGCAACGGATGATTGTCAGTAAGAAGGAAGAAAGGATAAGAGTAAAGTCCAAACAACGGGAGAGGACACACGAAGGACCTGGTATTTGATTTGGATGGATTAGGGAATTTTTTTAACCCTAATCCAAAACAGGCATTCCCAGGATTGCTGGCCTTCTCGGTCGATATATCTGCTACAGGTGTTAACGATGTTCTTGGGGTTTAGGTAGACGACTCCACATAGGCTAGTTATTGTAATCGAATTGTATTCTAGGCTTTGAGACTTTTGCAGTTTTAAGGAATTGTTGAAGGAGAGTTTCATGAGAACACAATGGACTTATGGTGGTTCTGGGAGGAGACTAAGTTATCCCAATGATTGAAGAAGGATGAGGCAATGAATGATTTTGCTAAGTCAAAAACTCTAGCTCTGTAGAGGCAATGCCTTCCTAAAATCTTTGTGTGGGATAAGTGGTTGCAGATCATTCGAGAGTTTCAGGTTGTTGTGGTGGTTGGAGCAACTAGTTCTGGAGACACTACTCTGCGTAATCATACATCTACTATAGTGTGACTGCATAGAAGCTGTGATATCGACCTCCCGTGGCAGATTTCTTTCTCTTTTTCCAACCTTGAAGACAAGGTTGTTTTAGGGTAGGGAGTGATGTTAGGACTAGGGTAATGAAGGGTTTATTAGTTAAGTTCGGTTAAAGGGTAATTGTGTTCTGCACTTAACTAGTATAAATAGGTTGCCAGGGATTAGAGAGGGGACATGGATATATTTTGTAATCAAGACTAGTTGGCCTCTTAGGAGGATTTAGGGAGAAAGAGAGGCTGATTTCCTATCAGTAATGATGATATTGAGATGGAAACTAGCTAAGAAATATAGGTAGCTTGAGTAGCAGCAGGAAGAATGGAGGTCACTACAATTTGTTTCCATCTTCTCTGCATGAAAGCTCTGGGATTTTGTATGTTCTCTGAAAGTGATCAGAAATATGAATAGCTTGTAGGTGAAGTAACCTATACTTGCGTAAGTAGAAGGGATGCTCTTTGGATTTCATCAGCTTAGTTCCGTACTTGGGTCGATGAATGCAACCATCTTTTTCAACTTCATTGGGTTTCCTTTCTGCTAGGCCCTTTCCCATTGGTGTGGATATCAGGTTGAGGGCATCTGGTTGGTTGCATGAAGGCGGCATTGATAGGAATGTTGGGAAAGAATATTGGGAGACAGAAGAAGACGATAAAGAAGGGTTCAATTTTCACGAGTCTTCCTCATTTTTAATCCATGGTTTGCTTTTATGGCACCAACTACCAGTTAGAAATACTGTTAAATAAGAGCTGATAATTTTTTCTGATAAGAAGTATAACATTGGGGGCGGTTAATTTAGATAACATTTTTTTTTGGGGGTGGGGGGGGGGGGTGTTCTAAAGGTTAAAACACAAGGAAAGGTCATTAATTTTCCACACCTTTCATTATGCTTGTAGCTTTAGCTCAACTTGACTTCCCACGAGAAGTGATGTGATATTTATGAATAAAGATCATTTCTTATTGCTTTACAGAGTGAATGGTTTGGTTTCGTAGAACTGTTTGATGTTAGTTTCTGTTGTTCTCCCAAAGCATTCATATAGGTAGTTTGATAACAGAATAGCTGATGACTAGTAATAGCTTTCTGAATCTTGTAGATCATTGTTTATTCATGTCTCTATATTTCTGAAATTTACTCTGAAATTTCTGTGTATCAGGCTATTATGTATGTCCTCTGCTTCCGTATGAGATCGATAATGGAAACTCCACGCCTGAAATCTCAACTTCTTCTCATGCCTTTGGGCCTGGTCTTGAAGAATCCGATGGATCCTATGAAGGTAAATTTGCTGTGAGGTGGAAGAAATATTTATGAAGCTGTGCTATGTCCTGGATGATAACATTTTTGTTAATATCATGCATTTGTATGATATATTGCAGGTATGCCTGCCGTCTATTGTTGATGAATTTGTCCGTCAAGCGAAAACCACTGGTTTGCTTGATGGCACCAGCTCCTTCGCCTTTAGTGATGTGCTGGAATCTGATCTTTCTAGAGCTTATGGTGGGATGGAAAGGCTTGACATGTTCTTCCCATTTGATCCATGTGTGCTGCGAAAATGTGACAGGTGGAATCCTGAACTACAAACCATCTGTTTTCCTAGCTTGTTGTTATCTCTATAAACTTTACAATGTTTAGAAATACATCATCTTCTCGATAATCTATATTCGTTTTATAAGTTATAATAGAACGATAATGCATATCATACCAATTGGTTTTCCAAGTCCTTGTGTACCAAATAGTTGTTACAGTAACCTTTAGGGTCCACTAACCAAAATAATTCCATACCTTTTTCTAGTTGATTTCAAGTCATGGAAGCTGAAATAGATACGGCATTCTTCTTCATCTTGTCTTAGATGATTAGGTTGCCAACAGGGTGGCCCATGGCTGTTGACCTTTCCCTGATAAATACCAACATCTGATTTATCAGTGTAGCAACTTTTTATACAAATATTGACAACCTTAGGCCATTTGATCCCACCTCTGTTCTTCATTCCTGATTTATTCTTCTTCAGGAGAACCATTTCGTCTTGTTTTGAAATCTTCCTTCTTTATATATAGTATAACCCTATGCTGAAGTCTCTCATGAGCAAGCCTTCTATGCCAGTTTGATCTGTACCGAATCATCCTTCATCTATAACCAATATAAGCTGTACCTACAATGTCAGACTAGACTTGCTGGAGTTTTGATGTCCATTTCTACATTCTCAAAGGGTTATATAAATTATTTCCAGGGTAAATATGCATTCTTTATGCGACTTATTCTTCGCTTTACCTAACCTGGTCTGAACTTAAAGGTTTTAGAAGATTGGCATGTACATATTTTTAATTTTTTTAATATTGACCCTTTTCCTTCTTTAATCTTCTCTAGTTATATCCGCCCAATCTTCGTCTATTGGTCGATGGTCAGAACAACGTATGATGATGACGATGAGGAAGGCTCCGAACAATTCTCAGACAATGAAGCAGATGCACACAGGGAAGGGTCTCCCGAGGCTGCTATGGCTGAAAGCTTTGAAGAGCATTATTTTCAAGATGACTTTAATGATTCCTTGAGCAAAATGTCCATTACCCCACGAGATTCTGTTTCGCATATGAATCTTTTTGGTGCCCGAAGATCTCAAGTTGGAACGCAACAAATGCCTTCTAAAATTAGACCATCGACGAGCCCTTAATCCCTGTGTACGGAAAAGAAACTTGAAAAAAGGAGTCATCCTATAGTTGGAGAAAGAGAAGGTGACAAAAAAAAATAGAAGTTGTATTTAATACGTCAGGTCATTGTATACTGGACAAACATCAAGGTTTGAGCCGGTGGATGTTCGGCTATACCAGGTTCGTACTTGCGTTGAAGATCCTGTAGTTCATCTCAAAGGTGGTGGTGGTGCCACTGGACAAGGGTGCAGTGGTTTTTGTGTGTTGTCTAGGCTGTTGTCGTTAGTAAGCACTAGAAGCTAGATGTGTAAACTAAAGAAGTGATAATTGATTTTATTGTCCTTGGTCATCCCCAATCTCATTCTGTTGTTGGTGTGTATTTTTTAAAACCGTTTTTGATGTGCCTCCTTTTGTTTTTTGTTCGTTAATTCGGCAGTACTATTATATTTGCACCTGAACTTGTGTTATAATAATTCGCTAGTGTCACACCTGATAGATGAAGTACCTACGTTGCAAGTGCCAAGGCAGCAAAACCCTTTGAACGTGAAGAAACTGTAGTCTGTTGCTCTTGAAACATTCCCGATCCTTGCCGAGCATACCCACACGGGTGCTGAAGATCGTTGTCTCAATCGCAGTTCATGGCACCTCTCGACCCGAATTGTATGGATAGTAAATAAAGTTACACCACAAAATATAACTGTTGAGGGGCAAATAATAATACGTAGGGCAATTGTCTTAATAATAAGTTTTGGACTCTAGACCTTGGAGTACTAGCGGTATTGTAAGATGTTGATATTCGTCTCATAATATTGAGCGTACGAACATAAGTGGATGGGTCGTGTAATATAAAAAAGAAAATGTAACAGAAACATTCTAATTAATCCGACGCCTTCTGTCATCAAAGTAGAATTATACTAAGTGATAACGGACTCGTTTGGACAACAGCAGACAACTTCTCAATTTTTAAAATTAGTAGATTTTTACCAAACACCCAAAACCAGTAGCTGACAGCTTCTGCAAAATCATAAGCAGACAACTTCTCAATTTTCAGCAGTAGACCCTAACAATTGTCTCTACTTTTTAAAAGCATCAGCAGACGTTCCACCAAATACTAAAACTAACAGCTGACAACTTCTGCAAAACCATCAGCAGACAGCTTCTCAATTTCCAGCAACATGACCCAACAGCAGCCCCCAGCAGCTGTCCCCAAACGAACCCAAAGTTTTCAAATAGCATGCAAGTTCAATTCTTGCAAAATACTCCCTCTGTCCCATTGACAGAGTCTCATATGCTTTTTCACACAAATTAAGAAAGTGAAAAAAGTAGAGGAGAGCATATGCTCAGAGAGACATAAGGACATCATTGTGGGACAAACAAAAAAACTTAATCGGATTGACTGTAGTGGATGATCCTAGGTTGTAGTGACAAATCGTAAAGTTTTGTCATCTAACAAAGTAAACTTTTTTTGTTTTTTTACAAAACTAGTTAATTTGTCTTTAAAACCATTATTTGTTTTCCATCCTTTTTGGACAAACGTAAACTAATCCCTATTCCTTTGAACTACCGTGTGCTGGATTGACTGTAGGATGATCCTAGGGCGTTACACTAGCGAAAAAAACATCTGTTATGTTGGTTGCTCAATTCCTATATTTCGGTAAACACATTCAACGAAATAGAAGTTTATCGGTTATTAAACCGACCAAATAAGTAAATATATATCTTTTGTTCCAACTAAAAAAACGGCAAAAAAGCTCATTCCTATTTTGCTGTTTATGAAGCATGGTGGGAACTGGTAGAGTATTAAATTAGCTCCAAAATGCTCTACTTCAAAAGAGAGAGTGGTGAATTAAGGTTTCAAGATGTTGAGTCTTTCAACATAGCCCCCTCACAAAATAAGGATGAAGGCTTTTTATAAATCACAACTCTCTACCCTACCACATTCTCAAAGCCAAGTACTTCGCAAACCATGGCCTCTTGAATAATTTTAAGTGCAGTAGCATGACTTAGTGATCTATCATCGGTAGTATAGTTTGCTCAAGAAAGTAGGATTATGCTGGAAGGTGGGTCGCGCTAAAAACCTAAATTATGGATGGATAACTTGGTGAATCGTCATTTTTATTGCAAAGTATTATCTAGACCACTACAAGAATATGAGAATATGCGTCTTTTAAAAAAAAAATCTTAGACCAATCCAACTCCCGCGAAGGAGGTAATCAAAAGACCCATTCGACTGGGAGGCAATCCATGGCATCACGGTAGATAGTTCAAGACCAGAGGATAAACTCATCTGGAATATCACAAAGAACAGGATGTACTTGGTCAAGTTGGGATACCATCGCTTGTTGAATATACATGTGCAATTACACCCTCCCTTTACAAGTAAAGCGCATTAAAAGCCACGAAGAATAGTTGCAACCGCCCCTGAGTTTAAGACATTTGGTTCTTGGGTCTGGTCAAATGCACTACCATGCAAGGAATCCTAGCTCTCACATAAATTGTGCCTAACATTTTATTGTAAATAGATTATAGTACAATCTCCTTAGTATGATCTTGCTTGTTCTTGAGAGTGGTTGCTACCTTCGAAAAATCCCCAATCTCAGTCATGAGGCTTCGTTCCGCTCGCACATGTTTGTGGCATAAATTTGGTAGTTTTGGGGTGGTCCCATGTGGGTCCCACGTGGATCCTACGTTCTACTCCAATAATATACTGCCACATATAAAACAACCAGACCAAAACAACCACAGAACAACCATACCGAACGCAGCCGAGATATCTAGCGTCTATTCAGAATAACAAAGATGGATATGTAAAGACAATCATACCCATATCTATTTATAATAATAACCATGAATGAGAAAGCAATTATAATGAAAATTGACTATTTAATTTATATATATTACATGAAATTTGTAACAGTTGATTGACATTATATTTTGTTTTTAATACTAATACTTTATAATAAAATGTATATTACTATTTGTTTTACAATAATCAAATATCAACTAATTTAACTTCTAATCAATTTTACCATATTTATACTATTTATTAACTTTTATGGGTTTTATGAATTGAAAAGTTTATCATGACAATTGTTAGTTAAAGTGACACTTGTTAATAAGTAGACGCATTTTAATCTTTTTTTTTAAATGTCCAATTAATAGTAATATTAACCTCTGTTAGTAACTCGCGACTTTTGACTAAATGCTAGTAGTACTTAAAAGTTTGTTATTTTACAAGGTCATACGAAAAAATAATGAAAATGAAAATTACTATTATTTTACCATCTTTTAGCTTGTTATCACTTAATTCTTTTAATTATTTTTACTATTTCATCTTTTTTAACTTTAGTGATATTTTGTTAATTAAAAATATTATTTTCATATAGGATGAACTAAATGGATGCCCAATTAATAAGTATTGAGTATTTTGTTTCTTCACACAGTTAAAGTTGAAATTAACTTTATTAAATGCTTAGGACATCTGATGAATTAAAAAACATTCTATAACATCATAAATTTGTTTCAAAACAGTGTTAATTTATAAATTGATAAACCTTTAAATAAATCCGTTGAATTTTTTTTACAATATGACACTCGGTTTACCTGAATGTGGTGGCCTGGTTGGTTTGTCTTCCAAAACCCCTAGTCCCTGGACCATCCCCACGACCCTCTCTCCGCCCTTTCTTCTCCCACTTCAAATCCATTCTGGGCTCTCCCGCTTCTAATTTCTTCGTTTCGGCTTTTCCCTCCCTCTCCATCTCTAACTCCCGCTGCTAACCGAATCAACCGAAGACGGACTTCTGATTTTGCAGCTCTGATCAACCTTTGCAGGTACCGTGTCTCTTTCCTCTCTCCCCCCTTTTCACTCCCGTTAGTGCTGTAAAAGAACATTTTGCTCTTTCTTCCGTTTTCTTGTGAAACCCTAGCTCAATCTTGATAGGATTTATGACGACGACGGTATTTTGAAGCACTATAATGGGAATCGGTAAATTCTTTAATCAACTACAGTCGACGAAATTCTTCTTCTTTTCTTTCATTTATATTCATAACGTAATGCCTCAAGCGAAAGGGACCGGTACATTCTGCTATGCAAGGGCTTGTGGGTGTATTGAATGACCTTGGCTTCTATTAACCTCACAAATGGACTAAATCTTTTGTTATGCCGATGCATTGGTGGGGGGGGGGGGGGGGGGGGGGGGGGGGGGAGTCAATGGTGGTTAAATGAGGGATAAAGAATTACATAGGAGTTATACATTGAAAATATCGTAGTTACAAATTTTCTGGACTGATTGTGTAAGATAGAGCCCTATACAGACGAAATACATGCGCTAGACACAGATGAAAGAACAATTTCTCTAGACTCCAGTGTGAAGATGCTGACTATATACAGTGGTCTCGTATGTGGTTCTCACCTTCTTGTATAGATTTCCATCCAGCCTCATGTTCACACATGCACTAGCAACGTTTATTTGTTGTTCTACTAGTGTCGACAGAAGAAACCGAAAAAGACATATTCTCATGTTGAAATGCATATGAGATCAGGAGAAAGCGTAGGAGTTCATATTCATGAGTAGCACTATTCTTCAAAAGTCATCTGGTGCATTATAATTTTTTTTTGATCTGAGTGGAACTAGATAATCTTTATTCGGGCTACAATGAAAAGTTCTGTATGCAAAAACTGAAATGGATTAAAACCCTTGGCAAGATAGATTCTTTTTAAAAGTAAATGCCTTCTTCGATGGCTTCTTATTCTTGCAATTTTAGTAACAGTTGGATAGCGATGCACCACTCTCTAGGTATTAACCTAGCTTTGTGAAGTGTGATCACTAGTTGCATTTCACGATCAATCATCTAACTCTGACCTTTGTGTCTTTTGAAGACATCATTTTATCCGTTTAAGCGAGAAGCTAAACCTTTGTTGCTTAAGCAATTATCAGTGGGAAGGAAATATCCCTATCTTGTTCTTTCATCTTAAAAATGTTCCTTCTGGTGCACTTTGTACTTGATAGATGAGACTGTTTCACTTTATAGGGGCTTCTATATCCACTGGTGGTAAAATTCCTAGAATTCCAAGCATGTCTGTCCATCCTAATGAGCCATTAAACTTAGTGGAAGAGGATGCTTCCTACGGATCTGGAGAGGACATAAATATGGTTGATGGTAACAACAAACATCAAGCAACACCATCAAGCTCTCAGCGCCAGAAGAGGAGTCGAAAAGCCACTGGTGATGCCATAGTTGATGCGATGCTCGAAATTGCAGCTGCTTCCAAAATGAGGGCCAATGCAATGCTGAGGGCAGAAGACCGGTTTTCTATTAGTAAATGCATTAAGATCTTGGATGAGATGCAGGGTGTTGATCAAAGAGTTTACTTTCTTGCATTGGATTTGTTTGAGCAATCGAGTGCTCGAGAAACTTTTGTCTCCCTCAAGAATGATAGGCGTTTGACGTGGCTGCAGCGCAAATGTGGCAAATCTGCTGATTCTGTTCTATAACATACTGATCAAATTCCTAGAGCACTTATTTTGGAATTACCGCTAGGGGATACTTAAACTCGTGGTTAGAAATATGACTGTTTTGACCATTCTGTCAACACTCTAGTGCATTGTAGCGGAATCCCTGATGTCAGTATTTCATTCTCCTAGTTTTTCTCCTTTTGATTGGAGCTCTGGCTTACTATGTGTTCAAAGGAATAGTTTAGTGGTGCTTGTACTCATCTCTTGTGATATTTTTTATGGAATAGACGAACTTTTTCTATGCCTTTTTCTTTCCCTTAACAAATGAGTTGTTATTTACTTATTTACATGTAGGTATAAAATCCCTTGCTTTTGTTTGCATTCTATATTCTGTTTTTTCTAAACAGGTAAATCATTCATGATGGATGATGTTGATATTGAATTGGATGAGCTGGAATTAGTGGCAGCAGCAGCTGGATTTCATTACTACAATTATGTCACCAGAAAGCTTAGTAAGGGCCTGTTACCAGATGAGCTTAGTTACATGGAGCAATTGATGACTGGTCCTGAGGAGGAATGTCGAAGAGTACTCAGAATGGACAAGCATGTTTTTAATAAGTTGTCAAATGTTCTTCGACAGAAGGGTGTGCTCCGTGACACTGCTGGTACGAAGATAGAGGAACAGTTGTCTATATTTCTGAACATTATTGGTCACAACGAAAGAAACAGGGTAGTACAAGATCGATATCGGCATTCTGGAGAAACGATAAGCCGGCATTTCAATGGTGTGTTGAAGGCTGTCAAATCACTTGCACGTGAGTTCTTAGAGCCACCACCTCAAACAACATCTTCGCAAATCCTTGAAAGCAAAAGACTCTCTCCTTATTTCCAGGTGGGTTGTCTGAAACAACTCCTTCCAAAGAGACCCCAACTGCGTTGTTTATGCATTTGAATAATTTTTTTTATTGGAATGCGCACGACTATTTATGAAAGTAGTTATGATTTGGTGTGAATGCTATAATTTTCAGGATTGTATTGGTGTGGTAGATTGCATGAGAGTTCCAGCCCATGTACCTGCAAAAGATCAAGCTCGATTCCGGGACAAGAAAGGTTCTGTCTCACAAAATGTACTGGCTGCATGCACGTTTGATCTCCAGTTTATATTTATCTGTCCAGGATGGGAAGGCTCAGTTTCCGATTCCCATGTACTACGATCAGTCCTTGAGGATCCTGGCCAGAACTTTCCTCCAGTGCCGGAAGGCAGGCTCTTCTGCACCTATCAACCACATTAATCATGAATCATCTGTTTTTTCTATGATTTGTTTCTTAAAATTTTTGCTTTGCATATAGCATTGCTAATATTGGTCTTTGTGTACAGGCAAGTATTACCTTGTTGACATGGCCTTCAATGCTTCAGTGGGATTCATGGCCCCATATCAAGGTTTTAGGTACCAATTTGATGATTACAGAGGCGCTAACCGTTTACCCCGGAATGCGAAAGAGCTGTTTAATCACCGCCATTCTTTCCTGCGACATGCAGGGTTGAGGACATTTGATGTTCTCAAGGAAAGATTTCCTATCGTCAAAATTGCTACTCAGTACGGGTTTCATGTTCAAAGGGACATAATCATAGCTGCTTGTGTTATTCATAATTTCATACATAGAGAATATGGCAACAGAGACTGGCTGTTTTGTGATGCTCGAGAAAAGATTGTGCCTGAGGGTGCTGAGTTGGATGATCTACCGGATGTTCAGTTGGGATCTCCTATGCAAGAACATTTAGCTAGTTCACTTAGAGATTCGATTGCAGGTAGCATGTGGGGTGAGTTCATCAATGATTGGAATGAGTGGTAGGTTATCTGTTGTTTGTGCATGAGGAGTTTAGGACTTCACTTAGTTTAGAACTTTAGATCCGTTTTGCGGTTGTTTTGTCTCTTGGTTGATGCTAGGACTCACTAAACCGGAGCAAAGCATAACAAGGCTAGGTTTTTGCTAGGACATATGCTTTGGTGCTGCCTCGTTTCTTCCATGTGTCTGGAGGAGTGAGTCCTTTTCTTGGAATTTTGGTTGGGTGCGGAGTACCTTTGAGGTCAAATTGCAAAGATGTGGGTCTTCATACTTCTGTAAAAAAATGTTCCTTTGGGCCCGACGCTATAGACGTGGCCATGATTGGGTTAACCACAGCCGATCTCTACCAGTGAACATCTCCCAATCGTGAAGATGCTTCAATCTAACATGAATATGGCTCACAATCGGCACTTTTCCGGACGTACCGATCTCGATTCTCGAGTTGAAAGCCTAGTGTCTAATGTGTGTTTTTTTTATTATTGTATATTTATTTTCTATACATATGTTACAAGCGTCACGGTAGGAGGATTACAATTTTTAAAAATACATAATGAGAAAATGTTTGCATTTAGGAAATAATGCTTTGTTTATGAAACGATGAAACATTTTTGGTATTACTTATATTCGAGATGAAGTACTTATTTTGTTTTCAAAAAAGATGGAATGCTAACAGTTCGGTGAAACTACTAGTATGGTAACACTGAGGATATATAGCACCTAAAACCGAAGGGTATATTGTGCATAAAAAGATATGTATGGTAATGTGACTGGTAACATTTTATCCTTTTAGACAGCATTTGTTGTGAATGCAAAAAAAAAAAACCCTAAATGTTGTAAACCGTTCTACGCCTTTGGACTAAATTTTTTTGCCCCGAATAAAATAAACTCAAAATATGCTCTTGTTATGTTCACTATTAACTAGATTCATCTCCTTTATATGCATGTTTTGCGTGAATAAGATTTCCAATTGTAGAATTATAATGATTTGGCAGGGAAGTGTTTATTAGAACAAGTTTGAGGTCACTGTTTTTTAAAGTTATTTGAATGGAAGCAATGTTAATAACAAAATGCTACCATAATATGAAGCTTGTCGTTGTACATGATCCACAAAGCATTATAATTATACTACCTTCGTTCTACTTTGATCTTTTTGTTTGTTTTTTGACATGTTTTTCTACTTTAATATTTAACCTATAAGATAAATTAATTTTATGAAATTAAGTTTTGCATTATGTAGTTTATCACATAAGGAATTAATTGCAAAATTTATATTATGAATTAATTATCTTATATGTTAATATGAAGTGAAATGATAAGACGGTCAAGAAGGGAGAGGAAGTAATATTTAGTTGCAATGTTGCTAGAGTTTGACACATGTATGAAAATGGCAAGAATTAACATTTGTGTAAGCAACTCTGAAACATAGACAAAAATGTAGTCGTCAATAGCGATGCTTCGCTGTTAAAATAACATCAGGAGTGTTGGTCTAATAATGACCTGTGACTTTTTCAAGTATTTGGTAAGTGAAATTCTTTGAACTCGAATTCCTAGCGTAGAATTGTAGGTTACCTCCGAATACCTCAAGCTGTTAGTCTTATTGTATCATGACTAAGTCTATAAGCACGAAAGTGTGAATCAAAGGCGCTTGACTCGTTTGGTGGAAACGGAAAACGTGACCCAAAAAGTTGATGTAAACTAACGAAATGTTACTCTCTCACATAACAGATACATTATCACAACTTAGGAAATGATGATGAATGAAATACATAAAAATGTCTCCTCTAAGATCTAAAGCGGGTATTCTCCGGTTCAAGTGATTTTTTCTCAAAACAAGTTTCGGCATGGAAAAACATGTGTTCTGGAGTTCTTTTTATATAGGTGTAGTTGTGCAATAGTTGTCTAAGTTCATTTCAGAAAATTTTACCTCCACTAACGTTCAAGCTTGAGTGGAACTTCTGCTAACAGAAGAACAGGTGCTGAACGTCTCAAGCATTCAATCCTCAAACTTGCTCCGAGAATTTGGCTCCAATAACTGATCGCCAATCTTTATTCTTGAAAAAGAAATAAACATCTTCTTTTTTTTAATGGCTCGTTACACCGGTCACTTTATTGACTCAGGTTATGCAAGTTGTTGAACTGATTCTGGTAAGTTAGGTGAGCTTCAAAAAATTTCTTCTTCAAGGATGAGTGATGTCTTGATTAAGCGCGACAACATCGTTATGCATATTGACTATCATCTGAAAAAGTATGGATGTTCCAACAAAGTGTCAACACTAATAAGTATATCGACTCTATATGCATCTGAGCTGTTGATTGAGGCATTATCAAAATCTTCAAAAGTTCCAATATGTTTCACTTTTTACCGATGATGGGAAAACAATTGCATCTATCGATGTTGATGCCAAGATAGTCCTATCAATATTTATGACAATCAAGCAAGGGAGCGACATATGATCCTAGTGATTCCCCTGAATTCATGCATCAACTAGTCTCATACGTAATTCCTCCTCAATAGAATAGAAAATGAGAACACAAAGAATCAACTCGAGTATACATCAATCCCCCTTCTTACTATTATTGGGGAAGTGTTAGAGTTCGAAGGAGCATTGTCCATGATTAGTTAAAAAACATTAGTCTATAAAAAGAAAGCAATTCTATATATTTTTGATAAGTGGCTGAAATTCAGCTTAAGAGCGATACTGGCCAGGGATACCACTGCACTACCGACCAAGCCACAGAGGCTTATATGTTAAGGTTAGTAACCGACAAGCTTTGCATGGAACTTGTAAAGTAATAAATTTGCTCACACGTACACACATGTAATAAAAAGAGAAAGAAGAAGATATAAATCTAGTAATCTTTGTGTATCATTCTGGAGGTTGATTATCATGACTCTTTGTGGAGGAAGGGTTACATATTCCCCTTGAATTTGAAAGTTTTTCTGGGTGGGCACCCTTAGTAGAGATGACTTCATCAACAATGTATGCGTAGGTCTATTTGAAGCAACTATGAAGGGACACGGTTTGATAGAGTAGATTTGGGTGTGAAACTTTGCATTTGCTGTAATACCCCCATATAGGTAGAATACAACAAGGCCTTACACTTTTAAGCCCCAGTGAGGATTAAGGGCCTTAAAATGGCTAGTTTTCAAGCCAGAATGGTTTAAAAGCTAGTGATAAGCCTCAGACTTATCATGTTTTATGAGCTAGATTTGTAAGATTATTAGTTAAAATAAGTAAAATAGTTAGGTTTGCATTATTTCGTATATAAAGTTTATTATCTATGTTCAAACTTATGTTTTGTATGTTTTTTTATGCAAGGAGCAAAATTCTAATTAAAAGATGAACTCTGTAGGGCATGAAGCCGGATGCACCACTCACGGCACAAATACAAAGCAGAAAATAAGTTATTAATTGCCGGTCATGGTGTCGGGTATCACATAGCAACACAAGTAAAAAGCCGCTTCGATCCACCAAGAGTTAGCGGTTTATTACCGTTAACGAAATGACTGATGCCGGGTATGGTGTCGGACATCCTTGTCCGACACATGTGACTTTTCACTCCAAATTGGCGGTTTCGACCGTTACAGTTGTGCACGTGTTTATTAAGATGCCGGATCACATTGGCCGGCATTCGACCCAGAACGAGGAGATTTTGAGGCTTATAAAAAGGGGGCCAAGAGTTTGCACTTTGACAATCATCATTACTCCATTGCTACGTACGCCTCCATTACTCCACAAAATCGGTTTCAATTGATGGCAAGGAAGTTCTTCAAGTCATCCACAAGGAGAAGAAGAAATATCCATCAGGTTAAGGCTATGACCATTCCCCTCTCCTCTGTAGTTCTTCTTACATTTTGAGTGGAGATGTAGTAGAGTTCT
>CM041780.1:226986314-227002946 GCA_023374045.1 Limonium bicolor | reverse complement strand
AAAGATGAATATGTAAAGACAATCATGCCCAAATCTGTTTACAATAATAACCATGAATGAGAAAGCAAAGTAATAAAAACTGATTATATATATAAAATTTATAACTGTTGATGACATTATATTTGTTTTTAATACTAATACTTTATAATAAAATGTATATTACTATTGTTTTACAATAATCAAATATCAACTAATTTAACTTCTAATCAATTTCACCATTTTTAGATAATTTATTAACTTTTATGGGTTTTATGAATTGAAAAGCTTATCATGACAATTGTTAGTTAAAGTGACACTTGTTAACAAGTAGCTGAAGCATTTTAATCTTTTTAAATGTCCAGTTAATAGTAATATTAACCTCTGTTAGTAACTAGTGGATTTATGACTAAATGCTAGTAGTACTTAAAAGTTTGTTATTTTACAAGGTCATACGAAAAAAATAAAGAAAATGAAAATTACTATTTTCTATTATTTTACCATCTTTTAGCTAGTTATCACTTAATTCTTTTAATTATTTTTACTATTTCATTTTTTTTAACTTTAGTGATATTTTGTTAATTAAAAATATTATTTTCATATAGGATGAACTAAATGGATGCCCTATTAATAAGTATGAGTATTTTGTTTCTTCACACAGTTAAAGTTGAAATTAACTTTATTAAATGCTTATGACATCTGATGAATTAAAAAACATTCTATAACATCATAAATTTGTTTTCAAAACAGTGTTAATTTATAAATTGATAAACCTTTAAATAAATCCGTTGAATTTTACTTTTACAATATGACACTCGGTTTACCTGAAATGTGGTGGCCTGGTTGGTTTGTTCTTCCAAAACCCCTAGTCCCTGGACCATCCCCACGACCCTCTCTCTCCGCCCTTTCTTCCTCCCACTTCAAATCCAGTCTCCGGGCTCTCCCCGCTTCTAATTTCTGTTCGTTTCGGCTTTTCCCTCCCTCTCCATCTCTAACTCCCGCTGCTAACCGAATCAACCGAAGACAGACTTCTGATTTTGCAGCTCTGATCAACCTTTGCAGGTACCGCGTCTCTTTCCTCTCTCCCCCCTTTTCACCCCCGTTAGTGCTGTAAAAGAACATTTTGTTCTTTCTTCCGTTTTCTTGTGAAACCCTAGCTCAATCTTGATAGGATTTATGACGACGACGGTATTTTGAAGCACTATAATGGGAATCGGTAAATTCTTTAATCAACTACAGTCGACGAAATTCTTCTTCTTTTCTTTCATTTATATTCATAACGTAATGCCTCAAGCGAAAGGGACCGGTACATTCTGCTATGCTATGCAGCACCATAGATTAAGGGCTTGTGGGCGTATTAACCTCACAAATGGACTAAATCTTTTGTTATGCCGATGCATTGGGGGGGGGGGGGGGAGTGAGTCAACGGTGGTTTAATGAGGGATAAAGAATTACATAGGAGTGATTACATTGAAAATATCGTAGTTACAAATTTTCTGGACTGATTGTGTAAAGATAGAGCCATACTATAGCAGAAAATACATGCGCTAGACACAGATGAAAGAACAATTTTTCTCTAGACTCCAGTGAACTGAGGCTGACTATATACAGTGGTCTTCGTATGTGTGTCTCATCCTTCTTGTATCTAGATTTCCATCCAGCCTCCATGTTCAACATGTCACTAGCACGTTTATCTTGTTTGTTCTACTAGTTGTCGATATAAGAAACCGAAAAAGACATATTTCTCATGTTGAAATGCATATGAGATCAGGAGAAAGCTGTAGGAGTTCGTATTCATGAGTAGCACTATTCTTCTAAAAAGTCATCTGGTGCATTATAATTTTTTTGATCTGAGTGGAACTAGATTAATCTCTTATTTCGGGCTACAATGAAAATGTTCTGTTATGCAAAAACTGAAATGGATTAAAACCCTTGGCAAGATAGATTCTTTTTAAAAGTAAATGCCTTCTTCGATGGCTTCTTATTCTTGCAATTTTAGTAACAGTTGGATAGCGATGCACCACTCTCTAGGTATTAAGCTAGCTTTGTGAAGTGTGATCACTAGTTGCATTTCACGATCAATCATCTAACTCTGACCTTTGTGTCTTTTTGAAGACATCTCATTTTATCCGTTTAAGCGAGAAGCTAAACCTTTGTTGCTTAAGCAATTATCAGTGGGAAGGAAATATCCCTATCTTGTTCTTTCATCTTAAAAATGTTCCTTCTGGTGCACTTTGTACTTGATAGATGAGACTGTTTCACTTTTATAGGGGCTTCTATATCCACTGGTGGTAAAATTCCTAGAATTCCAAGCATGTCTGTCCATCCTAATGAGCCATTAAACTTAGTGGAAGAGGATGCTTCCTACGGATCTGGAGAGGACATAAATATGGTTGATGGTAACAACAAACATCAAGCAACACCATCAAGCTCTCAGCGCCAGAAGAGGAGTCGAAAAGCCACTGGTGATGCCATAGTTGATGCTATGCTCGAAATTGCAGCTGCTTCCAAAATGAGGGCCAATGCAATGCTGAGGGCAGAAGACCGGTTTTCTATTAGTAAATGCATTAAGATCTTGGATGAGATGCAGGGTGTTGATCAAAGAGTTTACTTTCTTGCATTGGATTTGTTTGAGCAACCGAGTGCTCGAGAAACTTTTGTCTCCCTCAAGAATGATAGGCGTTTGACGTGGTTGCAGCGCAAATGTGGCAAATCTGCTGATTCTGTTCTATAACATACTGATCAAATTCCTAGAGCACTTATTTTGGAATTACCGCTAGGGGATACTTAAACTCGTGGTTAGAAATATGACTGTTTTGACCATTCTGTCAACACTCTAGTGCATTGTAGCGAAATCCCTGATGTCAGTCTTTCATTCTCCTAGTTTTTCTCCTTTTGATTGGAGCTCTGGCTTACTATGTGTTCAAAGGAATAGTTTAGTGGTGCTTGTACTCATCTCTTGTGATATTTTTTATGGAATAGACGAACTTTTTCTATGCCTTTTTCTTTCCCTTAACAAATGAGTTGTTATTTACATGTAGGTATAAAATCCCTTGCTTTTGTTTGCATTCTATATTCTGTTTTTTCTAAACAGGTAAATCATTCATGATGGATGATGTTGATATTGAATTGGATGAGCTGGAATTAGTGGCAGCAGCAGCTGGATTTCATTACTACAATTATGTCACCAGAAAGCTTAGTAAGGGCCTGTTACCAGACGAGCTTAGTTACATGGAGCAATTGATGACTGGTCCTGAGGAGGAATGTCGAAGAGTACTCAGAATGGACAAGCATGTTTTTAATAAGTTATCAAATGTTCTTCGACAGAAGGGTGTGCTCCGTGACACTGCTGGTACGAAGATAGAGGAACAGTTGTCTATATTTCTGAACATTATTGGTCACAACGAAAGAAACAGGGTAGTACAAGATCGATATCGGCATTCTGGAGAAACGATAAGCCGGCATTTCAATGGTGTGTTGAAGGCTGTCAAATCACTTGCACGTGAGTTCTTAGAGCCACCACCTCAAACAACATCTTCGCAAATCCTTGAAAGCAAAAGACTCTATCCTTTTTTCCAGGTGGGTTGTCTGAAACAACTCCTTCAAAAGAGACTCCAACTGCGTTGTTTATGTATTTCAATAAATTTTTTTATTGGAATGCACACGACTGTTTATGCAAGTAGTTATGATTTGGTGTGAATGCTATAATTTTCAGGATTGTATTGGTGTGGTAGATTGCATGAGAGTTCCAGCCCATGTACCTGCAAAAGATCAAGCTCGATTCCGGGACAAGAAAGGTTCTGTCTCACAAAATGTACTGGCTGCATGCACGTTTGATCTCCAGTTTATATTTATCTGTCCAGGATGGGAAGGCTCAGTTTCAGATTCCCATGTACTACGATCAGTCCTCGAGGATCCTGGCCAGAACTTTCCTCCAGTGCCGGAAGGCAGGCTCACTTCTGCACCTATCAACCACATTAATCATGAATCATCTGTTTTTGCTATGATTTGTTTCTTAAAATATTTTTGCTTTGCATATAGCATTGCTAATATTGGTCTTTGTGTACAGGCAAGTATTACCTTGTTGACATGGCCTTCAATGCTTCAATGGGATTCATGGCCCCATATCAAGGTTTTAGGTACCAATTTGATGATTACAGAGGCGCTAACCGTTTACCCCGGAATGCGAAAGAGCTGTTTAATCACCGTCATTCTTTCCTGCGACATGCAGGGTTGAGGACATTTGATGTTCTCAAGGAAAGATTTCCTATCGTCAAAATTGCTACTCAGTACGGGTTTCATGTTCAAAGGGACATAATCATAGCTGCTTGTGTTATTCATAATTTCATACATAGAGAATATGGCAACAGAGACTGGCTGTTTTGTGATGCTCGAGAAAAGATTGTGCCTGAGGGTGCTGAGTTGGATGATCTACCGGATGTTCAGTTGGGATCTCCTATGCAAGAACATTTAGCTAGTTCACTTAGAGATTCGATTGCAGGTAGTATGTGGGGTGAGTTCATCAATGATTGGAATGAGTGGTAGGTTATCTGTTTGTGCATGAGGAGTTTAGGACTTCACTTAGTTTAGAACTTTAGATCCGTTTTGCGGTTGTTTTGTCTCTTGGTTGATGCTAGGACTCACTAAACCGGAGCAAAGCATAACAAGGCTAGGTTTTTGCTAGGACATATGCTTTGGTGCTGCCTCGTTTCTTCCATGTGTCTGGAGGAGTGAGTCCTTTTCTTGGAATTTTGGTTGGGTGCGGAGTACCTTTGAGGTCAAATTGCAAAGATGTGGGTCTTCATACTTCTGTAAAAAAATGTTCCTTTGGGCCCGACGCTATAGACGTGGCCATGATTGGGTTAACAACAGTCGATCTCTACCAGTGAACATCTCCCAATCGTGAAGATGCTTCAATCTGACATGAATATGGCTCACAATCGGCACTTCTTTTCCGGACGTACCGATCTCGATTCTCGAGTTCAAAGCCTAATCGTGTCTAATGTGTGTTTTTATTATTATTATCATTATTGTATATTTATTTTGTATGCATATGTTAAAAGCGTCACATGTAGGAGGATTACAAGTTTTAAAAATACATAATAAGGAGAAAATGTTTGCATTTAGGAAATAATGCTTTGTTTATGAAAACGTTGAAACATTTTTGGTATTACTTATATACAAAATGAAATACTTATGCTAACAGTTCGGTAAAACTACAAGTATGGTAACACTGAGGATATATAGCACCTAAAACCGAAGGGTACATAGTGCCTAAAAAAGATATGTATGGTAATGACTGGTAACATTTTATCCTATTAGACAGCATTTGGTGTGAATGCAAACAAAAAAACCTAAATGTCGTAAACCGTTCTTGTTATGCTCCGAATAAAATAAACTCAAAATATGCTCTTGTTATGTTGACTATTAACTAGATTCATCTCCTTTATAGGCAAGTTATGCATGAATAAGATTTCCATTTGTAGAATTATAATGATTTGGCAGGGAAGTGTTTATTAGAACAAGTTTGAGGTCAACTGTTTTTTAAAGTTATTTGAATGGAAGCAATTTTAATAACAAAATGCTACCATATTTTGAAGCTTGTCGTTGTACATGATCCATAAAGCATTATAATTATAATATTTAGTTGCAACGTTGCTACAGTTTGACATATGTATGAAAATGGTAAGAATTAATATTTGTGTAAGCAACTCAGAAACATAGACAAAAATGTAGTCGTCAATAGCGATGCTTAGCTGTTAAATATAACATCAGAAGTGCTGGTCTAATAATGACCTTAGACTTTTTCAAGTATTTGGTAAGTGAAATTCTTAGAACTCTAATTCCTAGTGTAGAATTGTAGGTTAACTCAGAATACCTCAAGCTGTTAGTCTTATTGTATCATGCCTAAGTCTATGTAAGCACGAAAGTGTGAATCAAAGACACTTGACTTGTTTGGTGGAAACAGAAAACGTGAAATAAAGTTGATGTAAACTAACAAAATGTTCACTCTCTCACATAACAGATACATTATCATAGCTTAGGAAATGATGATGAATGAAATACATAAAAATGTCTCCTCTAAGATCTAAAGTGGATATTCTCCGGTTCAAGTGATTTTTTCTCAAAACAAGTTTTGGTATGGAAAAACACATCTAGTTGTGTTCTGGAGTTCTTTTTATGTAGGTGTAGTTGTGCAATAGTTGTCTAAGTTCATTTCAGAAAATTTCACCTCCACTAACGTTCAAGCTTGAGTGGAACTTCTGCTAAACAGAAGAACAGTACTGAACATCTCAAGCATTCATCCTCAAACTTGCTCCGAGAATTTGGCTCCAATAACTGATCGCCAATCTTTATTCTTGAAAAAGGAACATCTTTCCTTTTTCATGGCTCGTTACACCGGTCACTTTATTGACTCAGGTTATGCAAGTTGTTTGAACTAATTTGGTAAGTTAGGTGAGCATCAAAATATTTCTTCTTCAAGGATGAGTGATGTCTTGATTAAGCGTGACAACATCGTTATTATGCATATTGACTCGATGTGCATCTAAGGTATTGAATGAGTTATCACCAGAAAAAGTATGGATTTCCAACAAAGTGTTAACACTAATAAGTATATAGACTATATGCATTGGAGCTGTTTTTTTGAATTGGCTGGTTGTACAGCTTACATAGCAGTACTGAGGCGTGAATGCCTTTCCCGCGTAAAGACATTTTAGAGAAAAAATAAAATAAAACATAGAGCAAAGTACACAATGTTTCTAGCCCTACTAATCTTACTAGCTAAGAGGGATTCTCAAATCTACTAGCTTTCTTCTTGCCCCGCATGACCACCTTACTAGCTCGTGAAAACTTACTAAAACTAGGGTCCAGCCCCACGACCTCTCTTGCCCTTTCTTTAGAAGTACTCCTAGGGCATCTATCGGACTCCTCTTTTGATTCTTCACTCTCATCGTGACTTCTCCGGCAATAATAGTAAGAGAGGGTTGATTGAGGCATTATCAAAATCTTCAAAAGTTCCAACATGTTTCACTTTTTACCGATGATGGGAAACCAATTGCACCTATCGATGTTGATGCCAAGATAGTCCTATCAATATTTATGACAATTAAGCAAGGGAGCGACATATGACCCTAGTGATTCCCCCTGAATTCATGCATCAACTAGTCTCATACGTAATTCCTCCTCAATAGAATAGAAAATGAGAACACAAAGAATCAACTCGAGTATACATCAATCCTCCTTCTTACTATTATTGGGGAAGTGTTAGAGTTCGAAAGAGCATTGTCCATGATTAGTTAAAAAACATTAGTCTATAAAAAGAAAGCAATTCTATATATGTTAAGGTTAGTAACCGACAAGCTTTGCATGGAACTTGGAAAGTAATAAATTTGCTCACACGTACACACATGTAATAAATAGAGAAAGAAGAAGATATAAATCTTGTAATCTTTGTGTATCATTCTGGAGGTTGATTATCATGACTCTTTGTGGAGGAAGGGTTACATATTCCCCTTGAATTTGAAAGTTCTTCTGGGTGGGCACCCTAGGAGATGACTTCATCAACAATGTATGCGTAGGTCTATTTGAAGCAACTATGAAGGGACACGGTTTGATATAGTAGATTTGGGTGTGAAACTTTGCATTTGCACACAAGAGCTACCCGTAGAGTCCGTATGAAGGTTTGTGTCTGCCTCAAAAACGTAGGAGCATTCCGCCCTCTCATAGGGCCATCTCCAAATTAAGTTTTCTTCAAATGAAGATTGTCAACCAGAGTAGGCTTTCAAATGAAGATTGACGTATCTTGACTTTGTTTATAGAAATTTGTGGCAACGAAAAGATAAAAAAATGGGAGTGATGCAAACTCTTCTTCTTATCACTTGACTAAATGAATACACAAACTTCCACAGAAATTAAGCAGATTAATTCTGTCTACTTAATCGATGCTCACTTACCAACAATTAGATCAACAGTTGATTTCTAGTAGAGCATGTCTGACTACAACCAAGTGTAGCCAGACATGGCTACATCCAGCACCATGGAGCGCGCGTCTTCGTTTTTCTTTTTTTCTTTTTTTTTTCTTTTTTTATCCCGTGTCTTTTTGTTTTTTTTTATTTTTTTTCAAAATCTTTAAATATTTTATAACTTTTAATATATAAGTCTAAATGAAAAAAATTATATCATTGTTCTCCTAAATTCAGCTCTTCAAACAAGATCAGTCATGGATATATTTTGACAACTTAAAAAAAATAATTATTTTTACATGTATATGCACAAAACGTAAAAGAAAACTTGTACAGATGGTTATACAAACATGTACAAATATTCACTAAAACATGTACATTCTCACGTAAAACATGTACATCCTCGCATTAAAAACATATAGATACTTATAAAACCTGTACGAATAATTAAATTGTCATCCTTAAATTAAAACCTGTACAATAAGGAAGAACACTTGTACAGACGGTCATTACAAACATGTACAGATGTTAATTAAAACTATATACATTCTCATAATTGAACATGTACATTGAACATTTGAACATGTACATCGTCACATTAAAACATGTACATCGTCACTTAAAATATGTTACATTCCACATTAAAGTATATAACGGTTTCCAAATAGATTACCCTACCCCCCAAAACACCCAAAACCCACCCTAAGATAGCTAAAAATGTCGAAGACAATTTTAGGGTTTGTAGTGGGGGTTTAGGGTCTAACGACCCTAAACCCGCTACCACAAACCCTAAAAACCTGCCGAGTTGTTGCTACAATATAAAGTACGAAACAATTCCAATAGATACCCTAACCCCCAAAACACCCCAAAACCACCCTAGGATAGCTAAAAAACGTCGAAGACATTATTAGGGTTTGTAGTGGCAGGTTTAGGGTCTAACGACCCTAAACCCCGCTACCACAAACCCTAAAACCGTCGAGTTAGCTGCTATAAAAGTACGAAACAAATTCCAATAGATTACCCTACCCCAAAACACCCAAACCCACCCTAGGATAGCTAAAAAACGTCGAAGGTATTTTTAGGGTTTGCAGTGGACCCTAAACCCGCTATCACAAACCCTAAAAACCTGTCGAGTTTTGCGATGAAGTACAAGTTTTTACGTGTGGATGTAATGTTTTAATGAACATTTGTCAGGTTGCATGACCATTTGTACACGTTTTTTTTTACGTTTTGTGCAATATACATGTAAATTTTTTTTTAAAGTTGTCAAAAAATATCCATGACTGTATTGTTTTGAAGAGCTCGAATTTAGATGACAATGATATAACTTTTTTCATTTTGGACTTATATATTAAAAGTTACAATAAGTTAAAAGTTTTTATAATAAAAAAAAAAAATAATAAAAATCTGTTTCTTTTAAAATGAAAAATGCAAAAAAAAACAAAAAAAAAAACGATACTTACCTGCGCGCGCGATGCTCTCCCCCCTTAATCTCTCATCTCTTTTATTTTGTGCTATAATTTGATTCAATGCCCTTCTAAATTACAAAACTACCCTAGATGAGCTATCCTAGCTACAAGCACATGTAGCCAAGAAATTGCTTCTAGTAAGAACAAGTGTAAAACCTCTAATAAATCTTTCTCACAGTTATAGGGTTTTCTCTATCAACTGGCTGCAATGATTCTTTCTCACAAAACACAATTGAAATAGGTGTAAGAAGCTCTTTTATACAGTGACAGTTCAAAAACGTTTGCTTGAGTTTGTTTTAAGAAACATAGCTCCTCTAACTCCTAGATTGTTAGTTGAATACAGTTAGTTTCGAATGGGATTCATAAGTTGAGTCAAGTTTGTTTGTGTTTTTTTTCTTACAATTAGTCTGGAATAAAGTGTTCACCTTTTATTAAGAATAGTGGTTCATCACATTTTTTTTCCTAGGCATATTTACTGTTTTATTATATACAAGCCACAAGGAAAATGTCATGTGACGACTATAAGGAAGAAAGACATACATATAATGGTTCATTGGATAGATTATACATGATAGTCAGTTTCTGTACCACCTTTTTTTTCTTCTGGTGATGCACACAATAGAAGATCAACAAAATGAGCAAATGGTGGAACTATTTTATAAGCATGAACTGTAAAATTATACCCCACCAATTTACTAGTAAAATACCTATTTATGATTGGGGCGGTGGTATTAGGTAGGAAACTCACCACATTCGATCATCGAATGAATCAACTGCAATTGGGGACAATCCCACTGCACAACCCTTTTGTAAGAGAAAGAGAGATAACAAATAAAATTTACAACTTGTTGAGCATAATCTCTCCTCTTCATATGGAAAATTGCTTCTAGGAGAAGATGTATAGTATTCACGGTTTAACACCCATGCCCCATATATTTTATAGTAAGATTAACACCTTTAAATAACACTTACAAATTAAACCATTCATAATCAATTTTTGAGGATCATGTCTTTAAATAATTTGAGGAAATAAACGGATTAAACATGGGGAAATGTGAAGGATTATCATAATTACATTTATTTTCAAGGGATTAAATTTTTTATTTAAGGTGTAATTTTTTTAAAAAAATTCAAAATATTCTTTTAAAAGTGATACAAACTTTCCAACTTCCACAATATAAAGATTTTTTTACTTTTGTTAAAACGAACCTTTTGGATTTGTAAATTTCTTTTAAGGAATTTTCTTCGTGTTACATTAGGAAATAATTTTTCTTTAGCTATATTTTTTATAAAATAAAGGAGAATTAAAATATATTTATCTATAAAAGAAAATTTTGGGAGCATTTTGTACTAATTGTCTAATTCCCTAGTTAAGTCGTATAGACACCCCTCGAGGGGTTAACATTTTAGCAATAAAATTGTCCCAACTTTCTGGGCTAGCCCATTCAATTAAGACCCAAAAGTGAACCTCAAGTTTCTCATCCAGTATTCTTCTTTTCCGTATTCTTCGAACCCCTCTTCGCTACATTACTCTAGGCGCAACCGAATAACGAAATTCTCCGACCGCCGGCCGCCGCTGGCTCCCTCGTCGTCATCAACAGTCAAGCGCACCTCCATCTCTTTGAACATATGGGAGAACCAACTAGCCGGCGGCTGAGGGAATTCCAGCGATGGATGTCCTCCAACAGCGTGGAATGCATAGAATCTCTAGAGCTGGTAGACTCCATTGATCGGGGAATCTTCGTACGATCCAAATGCAACTTGGAAGCGGGGAGAGTTGTCGCTACGATCCCTAAATTAGCTTGTCTGACTATCAAAACCTCAGCAGGGCGCAATTTAATTGAAGCTGCTGATTTAGGTGGAACCTTAGGCCTGGCAGTGGCAGTTATGTACGAACGCAGCTTAGCCACCAATTCGGCTTGGTCTGGCTACCTCCAGCTTCTGCCTAGCTGTGAGCCTCTGCCGTTTACTTGGAGTTTAGATGAGGTTGATTCTCTGCTCATGGGAACTGAGCTTCACAAGGTGATATTAATTAATTCTATTATAATTCGTAATGTATAGGTTATTTTGTTGTCTTCTATCTTTATCCTCGCAAATGAAATATATGTGTGATTCCATCATCTTTAGTGTTGTAGCAAACGTAATATCGAGAATCAAAGAATTAACAATATGTTAAAGCTAATCCATGGGCAGAAAAAGAAGCTGTTTTCTTATTACGTCAGAGAGATACACATATTACAAAATGCATAATATGAGGCGCCGATTTGGGCATATTCAGCGACGTGTGACTAGTCACATGAAGTGGCAATAGAATAGATTCAAGGCATATTTAACATACAGGGTTTGTGGGTGAAAATTATTTAGTGTTTTGTAATAAGTTTATCTGGATATGTTTTATGTAGGCAGACAATGAAGGAGGATAAGGATTTAATTTACTCGGATTGGAGAGAGTGCATCCAGCCATTCACGGATTCTCTACCACCAGAGCTAGACCGCAGCTTGTTTGGTGTAGAAGAATACTTTGCTGCCAAGAGCCTTGTGGCTTCTCGATCTTTTGAGATTGATGAGTATTACGGGTCTGGTATGGTTCCTGTTGCTGACCTGTAAGTAATCTTACTTGTTTCTATCAAGCCCTTCTACTGGAATTTGGATCCTTGCGTTTGTATTGTGGTTGTTTGTAATTGTTAAGTGCTGCAATGGTAAACACTTTTGTTCATTTCTTGCTGTTTTTGCAAAGGATGTTTATGGTTTTGTTTCCTCTGTATTGCCGCTTTTACCAACAATGAGTTGCATCTTTTATTTCATATTATGCTCAGGTTCAATCATAAGACCGGAGCTGAACATGTGCACTTTACTGCCACACCAATTCATGCATCAGATGATGATAATGGAAGTACTGATGGTGAGAGTGGTGGTGATGATAACAGTGAAGAAGAAGAAGAAGAAGATGATGATATTGAAGATGGTCAAAACGAGGAAGATGATGGTAATGGTCACGAAGACAATTCTGCAGAAGAAACAGAGAATTCTGAGTTGACAGATAATGTATCATTGAATGATAATGAGGAAACAAATGAAAATCCGTTGGTTCTAGAAATGATTTTGGTGAAAGATGTGATAGCTGGGGATGAGGTTAGCATCCACTGCCCATTGCTTGTGTTAAACCAAAGTTTTGGTATATGAAACAATTGCTACAACATCCAATTTTACCTACTTTGTTTTGAATATCCAACTTATAGGATTTGTACTGTTTTGAGTTTTTTCATGCCCAATACTCAACTGTTTTGTCTCATCTACTTCCAGGTGTTTAATACGTATGGATTGGTAGGCAACGCTGCATTGCTGCACAGATATGGATTCACTGAACCAGATAACATGTATGACATTGTTAACATTGATCTGGATCTTGTTTCAGAGTGGAGTTCATCGATATTTTCTGGTCGTCATACTGGAGCTAGAATCTCTTTATGGAGAAGTATCAGTGAAGACACAGAGTATTTTGAGATATCATATGACGGAGAACCAGAAATTGAGCTGTTATTCCTACTCTATATAATCTTATTACCAGATGAAGCATATGATAAGTTGAATGGGGCTGTGTCTGCTGGAGGTGGTGGTGATGGGGAAGCCATTAGAGAGTCAGTGTTGGGTTTGTTGAAACCTGACAATGGGAAAGCTTCTGGGACAAGCGTTGAAGTTTTACTCACGGACAGTGTTTGCAAGGCCTTGCTTTCTCTTGCTGATATGAGGGATAGTTTATACGGTTCAAAGTCTTTGGATGATGATGTCAAGCTATTGGGGAGCACTTGTAGCGTCAAAGAGAGAAATCTTTACCATTCGCTTACACTACGAGTCTGTGAGAGGAGAATCCTCGGACGACTTAGAAACTATGCGAATAACCGTATTTTATCTCTGTTGTCTCATAAGAGAAAGAAGTTGAAACTGTGCTAGGTTAGTTTTTCTTGCGTTAGCTTATGCGGAGACCATTTTGTCGAATCTTTTTCGTAAGAACAAGCGTAAGCTTCATTAGCTATTTTTATTTATATTTTTTGCTTTGCTGATTCGGTTTGTGGCTAGCAATATATCTTGTTAATTTTTTTTGGAAAAGGTTGTTAAATTTTTCGTTGCACTAATTTGTACTATTTGGAAAAGCAAAGCTAATTTGTATTAGTGTTCCCATCTTGGTTCAGATGGCATGTAATATTTGTACAAAAATATGTGTGGTTGAATTAGGCTTTTAAAAGCTTATAATAGTCTAAACCCCCTACTTTAGTCCTCGATCAGGTCAAGCTAGACCACCTTATTAGAGTTTGAATCCCTAACCCATGAAATTCGTATTTCCCTCGTTTCAAAGGGATATAAAGCTCCATCACTTTGTCTACATGGGCCAGCCTCATTGTCATATTGTACTCGATCCAAGCTCATTTTTAAGCAGTAGTTCAAGCTCTAACAAATTGAATCAATCCTTCTCTTCCCCGTTTTTTTATCAACAATCCTTATAGAGATTCAAAGGCTCAAAACTGGACCAAACCCAATCCACTCTCCTATGAAACGTTCATATAACTGAATAACCGGAACCGAATGTGCACCCCTACCTCTCTCCTCCCCTCTTTCTTCCTTTCCATCTTTTCATGTAATATGTAACACCTTCTTTCTACATCTCTCTTATTTTTCATCTTTCTTTAGTTTTATCCTCAAAATCTCCCCTAAATTCTCCACAAATAATTTTGGTTTTACTACCTATGTGTTGATATCGTCGAGAGTTTCAAGATGAATACAATCTTTTATGCTTTTGGTGCAATGTCGAAAGTGGGTTTACCACTCCCGCCACTGCTCCGCCTTCGCTCCGGCAGCTTCACAACTTGCTGCCAACGGCTGCCTCGCTGCCTCCCGTTGCTATTGCCTTGATGTTGCATGTTCCTTGTTGGGTTTCAATAAATTATGGGAGCCTAAGTTGCTCCTACTTTCATATTTTTATGTTTTCCTTGGTTATGTAATATTGTCCAGACTTATGTTAGTTCTTGCCTGATGCTCAAGGCTTTTTGCTTGGATTATTCCTATAGTTTAACCAAAACGAGCAATGCGTGATTTGCCTTGATTGTTGTAATTTGCCGGATGACCTTAATAAAGTACATGATCTAATTAAAAAAACAAAGGTACCTTGCAAAATATCCTCTTATAACCAAATTTCAATTTACCCGGCATAAAACTACTCATATTTTGAATAAGAGGATATTTTATAACCCATACCCGACATATTTGATGGGTTATAAAATATCATCTTATTCAAAATATGAGTAGTTTTATTGTTAGAACTTTATTCAAAATATAAGTCGGGTTACATTTGTTGTATTCAACTTTTTATTTTTACCCTATACTATTTAAAATTATTATATTAACTTCACCCTATTTTTTCTTTTCCAAGTAAGAATATACTAGTCATTTACCATCTTCATTAAAAAATGTGAATAAATGTAAAACAACTTATATTTTGAATAGAAGATAGTATGAATTTATCCTAAATGTGTGTTTGTCCTTTATTAATGATGGGTTAGCTTTTAACTGTAACATAAAGTGACCAACTATATAATAGGTTTTCCACTAGCATTAGTAGATATCTTGATACACAATGGTTCAATAAATCAATAGTGAAGTTTTCCACTAAAAATAAAATTATTCATTAAGTTGATTGACTTTGAACTTCAAAATACAACCTCATACCAATTAGTTGTAGTGATTCATCGCACAATAAGTATATGGTTCAATGTTTTGGATAAAGATTTGTAGTTTCACCTAAATGATTCACGAGTGAATGAATCTGCTACTAATTTACATTACATGTGTAACTCTAACAATTAACATTTTTAAAGTATGTCTTACTATATCGATAATATGGCTCTTTACAGTAATACTATAATTTACTCATTATATTGATGAAACCTTTAGTTTACTATCTTATAGAACTAATGAATGAATAATTTCATCGTACTATATTGAATTTTTCATTTTCAGATGATCAATTTTAATTATAAAAAATGACGAATCTAACGTTAGAAGTGCTGGAACCGACAAAGGAGCTAAGATTTTGAATCGTTAATGAAAAGAAGTTTTTTTTGTTTTTTTGAAAATAGTCTATTTTTATATTAATAAGTTACAACCCTAAAGAGCAAGAAACAGCTAGCGGTAAATCCAAACCATAATTCAGAGTAAAAACACTAAACAAAAGGTAAACAATCTAACACCACAAGGGGCAGATTTAACCAAGGCATACAACGAGTTTCGCCTATATCTTTAGAAGCATCATGGCGATCAGCAAAGAACTAGGGGATCCATGCCAGTAAGGTCCGGATCAGGTACTTGGTTGAGGTCAACCGGGTTCCGCATAATGATTCCTTATCCAGCCAACTGAAGGGGCATCCGTTGTGTAGGATTGCTAAGGGAGTAATCCAAGACCTAGAAACCAAAAGTTGAATCATGCACTTTGAAGACACAGAGCGTGACTCATGCCCCGAAAAACTACCTTAAACCACCTACAGAGAAACACACAACAACGACCAAAAGACTCCTGCCATCCATCAAAACGGGAGCCAAGAAGACCAACATGAACCAACTCCATAGATTCGATCATTGTCAAGCCCGAAGACTCCTTGTCCACCATCAGAATGCTAGTTGCAAACCACCTAAAGCCCATGCAGCTAGCTCCCCCAATATTCATTCTCCTTGGCGACTCCGGCCTATGTCTGGAGTCGCCTGAACAATTTTTGATCTCTTGAGGTTTGTGGATTCCACATCAGACGTAGCCAAAGACAACAATAACTCTTGACCCCAGTGATGCCGATTCATTCCTGACAACAAGTCCCATGCCTCGTCCTCCCTGCTTCTCTTGCGACCCAACCTGGAGTTGCCACTCGAGGATCTCCTTTCCTGGTGAAGGACCCGAGAGCCATGGGGGCAGTTGGCGGCCCAAAGGCGATCCTGGCGTTGTGATAGTAGATCAAAGGCCTCCCCATTCCTTTCCAAGTCATGTCTCTGATAAGTGTGAAATTGATATGGTTTTATAGGTGTTAAATTCTTATTTTATGTAACCTTTTATGCGCTTTCTCACACTTATCCTATGTTTTCCATGATTCTTACTTTGGGTAAAACTGATGCCAATTTGTATGTCAAAAGTAGGAAATGACTATGAGAATGCATATATCTTCTCAGGAGCTTTCCAACACCGT
>CM041780.1:226935772-226985814 GCA_023374045.1 Limonium bicolor | reverse complement strand
GTTTTATCTATTGGAACCTCAAATCGCTCTTCATTATCCTTATGGGTTTCATTCAAATGGTGCAGAATTCGTACTACCTTTGTCTTTTTACCACTTCTTAAAGTAATTGCCTTGACCCTTCATCTTTATCCTCCAACTTGGCTCTTTATTTTTCATAATTGGCAAGAAGATTCTCAAGATGCATCCTCTCATTGTGGACATTGTTCTCACAAACTTTTATAGAAGCTTTAGGTTAGGTTATTCTTCTTTTGGATGCTTCAATTGACATCGTCCAACCTTGATGAAGAGGGCGGTATTCAGAATTCTCAACCACATTAGCCACTGCTACCTCTTCTTCATCACTTTCTTTCATAAAGATATCCATGAGGTACTCTTTGGATTTAGGTTTGGTTGACTTGGAAGGGTACCAAACTGTCTTGAGAAAGTTGTTGGGATATTTGACCGAAATGGGTTCGACATTTTTGTAGAAAGCTTCTTGGTTGTCCTTGAAGGCATCTTGTTCTGCGAATTTAGTTTGAGAAATGGATATGAAGTTTGTCGTCATGTTTGCAAACTCTGTATCCCCATAAGAAGAAGAGGGTTGAGGTTGTAGGAAACCCGGTGGACTTTGAGGTCTATAGCCCATTTGAGAGCTTGTTTCTTGATGAGAAGCTTGGGGTCTATGTAACACCCCATATGGGTAACTGTCCAACAACCTAGCTCTCAAACCATTCAGGCTTGAAAACTAGCCACTTTAGACCCTTAATCCTCACTTAGGCTTAAAAGTGGAAGACCGTGTTGTTGTAGTCAAATCATATGTATCCTTATAAACCATTCATATTGCTACTCATATTCCAATGTGGGATGGGGGTATTACATACTCCCCCACTCAAAGAACGCGGCGTCCTTGCCACAAGCCTAACATCCAAGTCTCATGGACCTCCTCAGTAGGTGTCGGGTAGATCATCCCGACACAGTCCTAAGTCGGCTCTGATACCATTAAATGTAACGACCCCAAACACACCCTAGTTCTAAGGTCGTTACACGCCACGCATTTACTACCTAAGATACACAAGGCTCCTAACTAATATCCAAACATAAGCAAAAAATAACACTTGTACAAATGTATAAATAGAGAGGATAGTAAATCATTCCTCAAAGATGTAATTCAAAAGCCCAAACGTACTCAGAAGTCGAAGCGTAATACAAAAGTACAGTAAAAAGGCCCGAAGGCTACAATGATCCAAGGTCTAGAATATGTTTAACAAAGCACAAATGAGCTAAGGCTCTAGACATGGTAGAAGGGAGGAATTCTCATTGATCAATCTACAAATGTTAGTGGAAAGTAGGGGAGTGAGCAAAGCACGTGCTCAGTAGATGACAACCTTTATCAATAAGCATGCTCAAAACTGTTGAAAATATATTCATAAATTGTAACACCCCAACTACAAATAACACACTTAACAATACTTAGCAGCGGAAAACATAACTCACACCCTCACTTAACCCTTTGGTGTTACACGCCGTTAGCCACCCACGTGGCTAACAAGGCTAACATACATACATCGTACCGGTCTGATGGACTAAATTCCCGAGCAACTACACATAGATTCCGTTCCCTGTCCAACATTTTAAAACACTTACATTACAACTGTACCGAGTATTTACAAACTAATGCCGATAACAATTTCGGTCTTACTACACCTACAATACACTCTCAATTTGAATGACCACCCAGGTGCAACAACTACCCGTCCTACTCTCGAACGGCTTGCAGCTCCTTCGTACCTGTAGAGTAATGGGGGCCCCCAAAGGGGGTCAGCACCTTTGCTGGTATGGTAATCCCGCAGCCCGCATGCTACCGGGCCACGCACAAACTATTTGTCATCTTAGCAGGCGGTTGATTTATTTCAAACATGCACAAACTCATACACACATCATGCTTATAAGCAACATCCATTAATGAATACATACACAAGGTTAGCACACCCAACATAACAACACACACTTCACTTTATAGCATACAACTTAATTTCACTCTTCTTAGAGTACATGAACTTCATTTAGGGAGTGCCGGGGGGATATAATCCCGAGCACAACATACATACGTTTTCTTTACTTGAGTGGCGGCCTCATATAGTAGGACCGAACACCACATACATAATTTCCCCCTAACTCCAATAGTGATGAGGTAGGTAAGCCTTGGTTAAGCTTGTGGGTGGCTGTAATCCAAGAAGAAAACAACCATAACATAACAGAGAGGGAGTCGAAGCAACATAGGCGTCAACACCCTAACAACATTACACATAATTTCCCTCCTAGCCCGATATGGAGGTCGGGTAGGTAAGCTTTGGCTAAGCTAATGGGAGGTCGAAATCCAATGAAGGAAATCAACCCTTAACATAACAGGATGGGAGTTAATTCCCATATATATATATTAAACCCAAACAATACGCGCGACCGGAACAACCGGATTCCTCTCCATACATAACATATACTTATTAGTTAGAGGTTCCCTCATGGAACTTATCACATACGTACATCACCTAGTGTTACTATCTCGGTTAGACATATAAGGGGAGTATTATCCCTTTTTAACAAAAACATGGATATCTGTATCCGATAACAACAACGACATACCAAACAACTCACATACATAACACATAATCACAACATATACTAACGCACTGATAGCCGTGGTTAGAACGTTCCGTGGGTTGGGACGTTTATCCCGAATACCGATTCTCTTATGTGAACTAAGGTCGGTTAACTATTATTGACACATAATTAAGGTTAAGCGGTGTCGGAATCAATTACGCCACGATAATGAATTACTGTAAACTCATTTCATGCTTTATCTTGCAAGGTGGCAAACACTCAGAAAAACACATAGGCATACAAGCCGGTGTAATCCGTTAGGACACAGGTTGCAAAAAACCATACCTGTCACCGAAGGTGCACTCTAGTGTGCCATCACATGTTCCTTGAATCTCTTTGAATAACTGATAACATTATTACTACCTTATCAACATCGGGGTAACATAATTATTTAACGACTAATGCGCCCATGATTAACCCGTTCGGTAGTTTTATAACTTTACACTCTTATTACAACTTCTCACCACTTAATTACCATTATAACTCACTTAACATGTCCCTAACAACCTTATAACCTCATTACTTATCAATCCCCATCATTGGGTATCATTTCCTACCCTTAAACAAAATTTTTGCTCAAAATTACACTATGTCCGAACTTGTGTCCGAGCTTCGGAAGTTCGGACGCAAGTCGAGACTCAAATGGGTGAAACTGGCGATGTCCGAACTTGTGTCCGAGCTTTGAAGTTTGGACACAAGCCGAGGCAGAAATCCAAAGAGAAAATTCCAACTGTCCGAACTGTGTCCGAGCTTCGAAGTTCGGACACAAGTCGAGGCCAAAACTGAGGAAAATTACAGGCGTCCGAACTTGTGTCCGGACATCGAAGGTCGGACACAAGTCGAAGCAAAAATAGCCTGGGAAGATTTTCGAGTGTCCGAACTTCCAAGTTCGGACGGAAGTTCGGACACCGCTGAAATTTCGAAAAAATTAGAAAACGACGGGGCATGTCCGAACTTCCAAGTTCGGACGCACCAAAAATTCAGCCAACAGAGGCAAATTCTACCCAGAATTGCACTTCCAAAAATCCATACTCCCTCCTTGACATCCCAAGTCATCTAGCACCATTATGCCATGATTTTTGCACTAACCTAACTCCATATTTATCCACAATTACAAAGCCAACAATCCACACTACTCAACATTAAACATCCCCTTCAATACCTAAATTCTCTCATCCATCAAACCATCATCAAACACTCATTTTCCATCCAAATTTTGCCATAACCTCCCCATACACCTTATACATCCATCTCATCAATTTACATGCTTTTCATCCCTAATCTAGCCACACCCTTTTCAAGGGTCCTAACAGCATATAACAAATCCTCAACACCATCAACAACAACATAATCACCATAAACTCCATAACCACAACATCAATCACAAACTCAAACAATTGGCTCTAAGGCCCTCAACTCAACATTAATTCACAACCTCTTCTAACATCAACCAACACATTACAACATAGTTTTCAATCCATACATTTGGGTTCATTAATTTGTTTACCCATCCCAAACAACTTAAACAATTACAACAAGGTTTAAGGTAGTTTTTCTTACCTTAATTTCACAAGTCCTTAATTCACCCTTGCTCCTCATCTTCTCCAAAATCGGTCACAAGGGTATGGAGTTTCCAAACTCCATCCAACATCCAAGAACACAAAAACATACTTAATTAATCATCTAAACCCTTGGATATCTCAATTCATTAAAAGGGCTAGAACACAAGTTAGGGTTTACCTTTTGAAGTTTTCAAGAGGGTTTTTCTCCCTTGAATCAAGAAGGGAGCTACTCCACCATTGAAGGATAAATTTGGAGCTCGAGAGAACAAGAAGAAAAACAAGGTATCAAAAATGGTGAAAAAATCAATTACACCAAGAGATGAAGAGGGAATGACTTTTCCTTGGAATTTTTTTACCTTAGAAGAAAGAGGAGGCTCCAAGCTTCACATTGGTGCCATTTTCTCTTCAAAGGGGAAAACCATGGAGGTCAACTTCATCCTTTTGAAATTTCGAAAAGAGAGGATGATAGAGGAGGATGAGAGGAAGAAGAATGTGTGATGTGTTTTGATTTGGAGCTCAAATGGAGCTTGGGCATGGCATTGAAGTGTAGTAGCCATTGGAGAAGGAGGAGAGAAATCGATGGAGTGGGGAAGAAGATGGAGCCGGCTGGGAGAGAGGAGAGAGGAAAGAGAGGAAGAGAGAGAGGGGGAAAAGGAAATAAGGAAGAGAGAGAGAGAGAGAGAGTGAGGGGTATTTGTGCCCTTTGTTATTTGGCTCTCTTGACTTAATTAATTAGTTAACTAGTCACATGTGAGTGGGCTGTCTACATAAATAAAACCGGCCCACCAATATAAACACGCTGGAGCATTTTTCGTCTTTGACAGAAAAACGCTCGTTAATTGCCCGGTTTAGTACTATTCACTAACCGGGACAGTTTACCGGAATTTCCTCTTTCCTTTAATTTTAATGGCTATTAAACTCCATTAATGTTTAATTATTGTTATAAAATCAGCTATATTTTTTACGGGGTCGTTTAACTGTTTAAAGTCACGTTTTCGGGTTTCCTCGGAGAACGCGCCTTAGACTCCGTTAGCGTTTTAACGCATTGTTTGGATCCGTTTTCTTCCGGAATTTCTCCCACACGTTCTCAGTGTGTAATTAAGGTATAAAAATATATTTATAACTCTAACGAAGGTTATGTACCTCCTAAAAATAATAAATACGTGTTTTCACGTTTTGTGACTTTTTCGCATTTTCTTTTCCTTTTTGGTTTCATTTCTTCACCAATAATCTTAAGGACTTAATTAGCCTTAGAAAATTATAATTACACAATTAATTAACACATTAAGGTTGGGGTATATTCATAATCATAAGTCCAACCAAAGGAGGAACTAATTTTCCATAAGCAGAAACAATTAGCAGCGGAAGCCAAACTTGTCACACATCAAAACAGAGTTCATAAGATACAAACAGAACTGACAGAGGTCACAAAACAGAACGGGACACTAGTGCTCATTGTATACCAACAGAACGGAGAGACTCCATAAACAAAACGAGGAAAACCACTCGTGAACAGATTGGGGGAGACACAAGTGGAAAATAACAGAAGGACGTCCTACACAGCGCACTACGAGATAGCTAGACTCAGCCATCCAACGGCTCAGACACAGAGAATACTAGTTCCCAAAATAGAAGCTTCATAGTAATAAGCGTAAGTGCTTAAATAGCACTACAAAAGGATTAGAGAGCCTAACCATCATTAGGGGACTTCCACCCCACAAATAGAAGTCAAAACGGAGCTCAAACAAGCAATTTAGGCAAATTAGAAGGTGTGTCCGAACATGGGTCCGAACGTCCATGTTCGGACACAAGTCAAGACTCAAAACAGCAGAAGTTCCAAATGTCCGAACATGTGTCCGAACATCCATGTTCGGACACATACCGAGGGTCAAAATCATAGATGTCCGGACTTGTGTCCAGATGTTAGAAGTTCGGACAAGTTCCAAGAAAATTATACGTGGTGGCGCCCAAACATGTGTCTGAACGTTAACGTTTGGACACAAGTCAAACTTAAATCACAGGGAAAGGAGAATGTCCGAACTTATATCTGGACATACAAGTTCGGAAACATGCCGAGACTTGTAAGCCAGACTCATCCTCGCACCCCATCCGAACTTACATGTTAGAACAGAAGTTCGGACACGAGTAAAAACGTGAAAAATATAATTGAATCTGGACACACTCATCGAACTTAAAAGTTCGGACAAAGCAAAAATCAAAAAATCCAGAATTACAAACAACATGAACAGGGGAACAATCAACACCAAATTAAGCCACAATTGTAAGGATCAAAATCATCAACTATGGGGGTTTTAAACAACTCAAATCCAAAGTAAAATCAGAAGAGGAAACAAACACAAATGCAACACAATTAGAATCTAATCCGGAAACGCCCTATAGCCAAACACACTCATCAAATCCACTCACCACCTACCTTGATTAATTGCATAAGAGACTCAAAAACCGGAGCGAGATCAGCCACCAAACGCAGACAAAAATGTAGAAGCTCAACCCACTGAATTACACCAACACAAATGCACAAAGATCCCAAAATCAGCAAAGTGTCAAAACCCTCAAAATCAGAAAGTGAAATCTACAATCCACAACCCAAACCTGATTTCGAAAACTGAGACACAGCAGAGGAGGACCAACAGTAGAGAATTGGATAGCAGCAATACAGAATCCGACACCATCTCACACACAAAGAGAGAACGCTCTGATGAGAAAGGGAGAAGTTGAATGCACAATGGAAGAATGTCGATCGTGACTCACGTGAAAAGAATAAGGGAGTTATATTCCTTATTTAAATCCATACCAAAATTAGAAAGGAGGAAATGACCACCTTGCCCCTCTTGTTAATCCAAATGACATCGATCGGCGTCCTACAATCATATAAAGTCCAACTTAAATCAGAATGTGACGAAATCAACTATACAAATAAACCTTGGGTTATAACAGTCCATATCCTATGGAGTTGTTGGAAGTATTACTTGGATCTCCTTGAGTTTGACCATTTTTCCTTCATGAGAAATTTGGATGATTTCTCCATGGGTAGTTGTTGCTATTGTTGTAGGAGTTTCTGGGGCAGTTACCAATGTGGTTTACATCTTCATGATCACCCATGTTGATATGCTGTTATTTTATGCAAATTTTACAGCTGAAACCCCTTGTTTTTATTATCATTTTCCCTTGATTTTGTATTTAATGAAGTCCATTTCTATATCTAAAAGAAACTGTCAAAAAAATAAGTTATTTTGAAGTTTAAATGACTTATGATGGATTTATGGGAATTTGGTATTTTGTGAAGGAGGTAAATAAATTAAAGTGCCTACACTAACTCCATTTACATGCAGGTAACTCCAAAGTCTTCCAAGCGTTATCGATGAAATAATTGAAGAGAGTAAGTTAAAGGAATTCAGAGGTCTTTATTAAATTTGAGAAATTGAAGGAAATTATAAAGAAGACATCAATGAACAAGCGAGGAGCCTTGAATCTGACTTATAAATACCGAAGACTTTGGCATAGAAATCCATCCATCCATTCACATAACATCAGTTCACTTCTATTTCTAGCTTTAGATTTAGGTTTAGTTTGTCCTCTATTTATTTGCTGACTATGTCTGGCTAAAGGATCTGACTCTGGGGAAGGGTTATTGTAGTTTGAGATGATTTCGTAATTCCTTCTAATTTGAGATATTTGTATATTGTTTCATACTAATTTATTCCTTGAGCATTTCAATGAAATTCTAGACTTTGTTGAATTACGTTGCGAATTCTCTTATGATCTGATCGGTGATTAAATGAAAGTTTAATTTAATATGTTAACCTGTGGAAACTGAAACTGATTGACTAAGTTGTTCCTTCAGCTGCAAGAATAAAATTCCTCGTGTTATCCAGTTGCATGTGTTGTGCTTATCGCTTGATTAGAATTTTCATGTTCTGGTAGATGCGCTCTTTAGAGACTAGGATTAGTCCTTAAGATAACTTTAGGCATTTGCCAATTTGTGTCTCAAATTAAATAAAGGGAACTGTAAGATCTATCAAACGTAAATAGCTTGAACCGGAGTTCCGTCTCTTCCATATTAAATTTCTCAATTTACTTCTTTTGTGTTTTTATTCGATTTTTTTTAATTAGCTTCAACAAAACAATCGACAACCACCCCTCAATTTCTAGTTATTTTCCAAGATTAGATTTACTCTTTTGGTCCCACAGTTCGATTCCCGGTTGCTTTGCTATTTTTCTATATTACTACGATCAGAATTTTTGCAACCTTGAGGCATTTGATTTATTAATTTCTAGATTAATTTATTAAGTTTTTAGTATATCAAATTTCTTGTTTGCAAAATGGTGTTGTTGTCGGCGACTTGACTTTGTCTAGTCCTTAGCTTAGGGTTGTCAATTATTTTATTTTCTTATTTTTATTTTATCTTATTTATTCTAATCTATTTTACTTTATTTTTATATTTTATTTTGTTTTTATCAATCTCTTCATTTTTGTTAATTTATTTCTTTTTTGTTTTAATTTAGATATAACTTTAATTTGTAATTTGTTTATATTTAATTTATTTATGTGGTTTTGTTTTAGTTGTTTTCTTAATTTTATTTTATTCTACTGTATTCTTAGTTTATTTTGTTATCAGTTATTTTGTTATTTTAGATAGATTATTTGTCTCTTATTTATTTTACTTGGTTTATTTTGTTTTATTGTATTTTTATTTATTTCTTTATTTTTGATAAGTTGTTTTGCTTTTAATTTTAGTTCTAGTATTAATTCTTTTTGATGCCAGCGAATGTTCCTGGTATGAAATTCAATAGCCAATCTAGAGAGGTCGTTCAATATGAGACACACTCCTCTTTAGAGAGTGGAGCACGTGTCTTCTGGTTTATTTGATCCATTTTACTCTAATTTGTGCTATTCGTAGTGTGGCGGTAATCATGAGTTCGAAGATTGCCTCGAAATTGGAGAGATGAGGCGGATTGAGGAGTAAGTCGAACGAGAATCATTTTATTTGCAAGATATCTATTGCTCAAAATGTGGGGGACCTCATGAGTTCGATGACTGTCTCGACGTACAAGAGCAGTTGTGGTTAGAGGATCAACCAGGTTATCTGTAGCAACCTCCTTCACAACAGCAAACTTGGGCCTCTAATATTGATAACCTGCAGGAGTTGATGAACAAGTTCATAGCCATTCAGCAGAGTCAAATTGAGCAGCAAATGATTATCAATCAGGACCTGACTTTGGGCCAACAGAAATTGAAGCAGGCCCTTGTGAACATGTAGGGATATTGAGTCGGATGACTCAATTGTTATTACAAGAAAATTCGCTTGGTTCACTTCCTTTTCAACCATATCCGAATCATGAAGAACAATTGAAGGTTGTGACTGTTCTAGATGTTGTAATTGTGGAGGGATGTTACGATTCTAAGGAGGAGCTACTTGTTGAAGATTCAAATTACCCTCCCTCACCACCCTTGGTCCTAGGCGAAAAGGATGTCCACATCCTAGATTTTGAAAGGGAGGTGCCACCACCATTTTGCCATTATCACGGTTTCTTTGAGCCTCATGCACAGAAGGAGGATTTTACCCTTCAATTTGAGGAAGAACAACAATCAGCACCTGGTCTACTGCTTGAGACCCGTTACCGTCAATACCTCCTAAAACACTAGGTTTTGTGGAGTATTTATTTTCCTATTTTATCTGTCGATGTAACGTTTTTCTTTGATCCAGGTGGCTTATTACTGATTTTAGTCCATTTCATATTCCCGTTGACACCATTGTCAACTTTTATTTTTGACCCAAGATAACGAAGTGAGAGTCTAGCTAGAAACTCTAAATCTGGGCAGCTTGATAGGAGGCAATCCATTGGTTTTCTATTCTCTTTTCAATATTTTGTTTGTTATTTTCTTTCTTTCCATTTTGTTTTACTTTTATTTTCTAATTGAGTTATCGTTCTTTTTCTGCTTATGTCTTTGTGTTGTTTTCACTTGAGTTCTTCTGGCTATGTAGGTTATTCTTTGATGAATATTTTTACTCAATTCATAGCTGAACTCAAGTGTGGGGGAGCTCCTACTGTTGCTACTCTACGAACTCTGAGGAGTACTCTTCTTATGCTACGCATATGCAATTTTTTTTAATACTTCCTTTTGCTATGCACTATGTGAATTGCTCCTTTGGATTGCATGTTTCTCTGAATTACTTTTGTCTAAGCAATGAGGGCATTGCTCCAGTCTCGGTGTGGGGGAGGATTCTCTCCTTCGCAGTTTGTTTTTAAGCTTGTTTTTCTTGTATTTGTTTGAGTGTTGTAAGTGGTGGTAGCCAAGAAGGGATCCATAGGAATTTTTGCAGGTTAACAAAACATGGGCTACAAAAATTTTCATTGTTTGTGGTGCTTAATTGTTTTTATTGAAGTCTTTGTTCACTTATACTAATGAGTTTGAGAGTATTTATCATCTGAATTTTGTTTTTAACTTTAAGTCTTGGAATGAATTGGAATGTAATGGTGGAAAAGAAAAAAATCAAGGTACTCCGCTGATCCATAAAGGAAAATTTTGATCCTAAATAGGTCTCGTCCACTTGGTTATTAAGTTCTTTTGGGGTGCTTTATCACCTAGCCACCTAAGGTTCTCTGAATCTGGGATAGTTGACCCATAACTGCTACAAGGGTGGAAAGAAAAGTATGAGGTGAAAGAAAAAGGAAAACAATGAACTTCAATAGAAGTATGTTTGCATTTTCTGAGCTGAAATGTTAATATTGACTTTTATCAATAGATCATGAGTAGTGGCATTGAAAGGTATAATAGAATATGATTTTACTTCATGCCCCTTGTCGTTTGAAGGAATGTGAAGGAAACATTGGTTTGGCTCAAGGTTAAAGGCTCACTTCTTATGGTTTTTATTCTCTTTCTTAAGCTTTTGAATGACTTCTAGTTTTTGTGTTTCAAGATTTATAGTTGAATGCTTGAGTACCCTATGATCTGAAAGTTTACAGCATTTTCCTCTGTGCTCTCCCTTTCTAGTTGTATCTCATTTACTTTGCTTGAATGTATGCTTGAAGGATTTGCCTGAGGACAAGCAAAAGACAAGTGTGTGGGAATTTTATATGCTGTTGTTTTATGCAAATTTTACTGCTGAAACCTCTTATCTTTATTACCATTTTCCCCTGATTTTGTATTTAATTGAAGTATGTTTCTATATCTAAAAGAAACTATCAAAAAATAAGTTATTTTGATGTTTAAATGACTTAGGATGGATTTATGGGAATTTGGTATTTTACGAAGGAGGTAAATAAATTAAAGTGTCTACACTAACTCCATTTACATAGAGGCAACTCCAGAGTCTTCCAACCGTTATCGATGAAATAATTGAAGAGAGTAAGTTAAAGGAATTCAGAGGTTTCTATTCAATTCGTGAGACTGAAGGAAATTATAAAGAAGACATCAATGAACAAGCGAGGAGCCTTGAATCTGACTTATAAATACCAAAGACTTTGGCATAGAAATCCATCCATCAATTCATCCATCCATCCATTCACACAACATCAGCTCACTTCTATTTCTAACTTTAGATTTAGGTTTAGTGTGTCCTCTATTTATTTGCTTACTATGTCTGGCTAAAGGATCTGGCTCTGGGGGATGGTTATTGTAGTTTGAGATGATTTCGTAATTCCTTCTTATTTGAGATATTTGTAGATTGTTTCATATTAATTTATTCCTTGAGCTTTTCAATGAAATTCTAGACTTTGTTAAATTGCGTTACGAATTCTTTTATGAGCTGATCGGTGATTAAAGGAAATTTCAATTTAATATGTTAACCTGTGGAAACTAAATCTGATTGACTAAGTTGTTCCTTCAGGTGCAAGAATAAAATTCCTTGTGCTTATCCATCTGCATGTGTTGTGCTTATCTCTTGATTAGAATTTGCACGTTCAGGTAGATGCGCTCTTTAGAGACTAGGATTTAGTCCTTAAGATCACTTTAGGAATTTGCCAATCTATGTCTCAAATTAAATAGAGAGAATTGCAAGATTCATCAAACGTAAATAACTTGAACCCGGAGTTCCGTCTCTTCCATATTAAGTTTCTCAATTTACTTCTTTTTATGTTTTTATTTGATTTAGTTTAATTAGCTTCAGCACAAAAACCGACAACCACTCCCTCAATTTCTAGTTATTTTCTAGGATTAGATTTACTCTTTTGGTCCCACGGTTTGATTCCCGGTTGCTTTGCTGTTTTTCTATTTTACTATGACCAGGATTTTTGCAACCCGGAGGCATTTGATTTATTAATTTCTAGATTAATTTATTTAGTTTTTAGTATATCAAATTTCTTGTTTGCACATGTACCCTTTTCCTTCACACTCATGAGTCTCGTGTGGACCCGCACAAATGGCACACCCTTCCTTAGATTAACAAGAATATGAAGAATCCATTGACTTCACAATTTCTTTATGGGCGCAGTTGCTAACTTCTTTAACAGGGAAGAGATTTGGGCTGATAGATGATTTGTAGGCTATACATGAAGAAAACATGTTGCTCTTGGATTTCTCCCTTTGCTCCTTGACCATTGTATAGTATTATTGGTCATTGTTTCAATGAGTTTCATCCCTTCTTCAAAAGACTTCATCTTGAAGCTTACTCTAGTAGAGGAGTTCACAAGGAGATAGTTTTCATCATCTAGTTTATTGAAGAAAGATAGGCATAAAGATTGATAGTCCAGACCATGATGGGAGCAATTCATCAACGTTACCTTAAACCTATCCCAAGCAACATACAGTGTATCTCTCAATTCTAGGTTAAATGTGTTGATTTCTTCTATGAGATGCCTTAATCTGTTGGTTAGGTAATACTTAGCATAGAATTTTTGAGGCACTTATGCCCAATTGTGGACTAGTCTTGAGGTGAGACTTCAATACCATCTTGCAGTTGTGTCTTGAAGAGAGTGGGGGAAACAATAGCAGTTGTATCCTCTCGTTCAAAGCACCGGTTTTCCCAAAGAAATTGCTGAAATATTCAAGGAAGAGACTCAGGTGGTTGGGGCATCATCTGGATTTATCCCACTAAATCTTCCCAAATCCCATATCGCTATAATGAAATGAGTCTTGAAGACCTAGTGTTCAACTTCTTCAACAGTTACTTCTTAGAGAACTATAGCTGATGCTCTCTTTTTAGCGCAAGGTTGATAATAGTCCTAAAGAGTTAGGTTGAGCTTGTGGTTGCCCTTGTTGTTGGTCTAGATCATCTATTTCTTTATGGTCCGCCAAGGATAGGTTTCTTAAATTCCTTTGGTTCTTAGTAGAGAACGTTCAAGCTCAGGTCTAGGGCTAACAAGTGAAGATCCTTTGACTCTTGTACTTGGCATGCACAGAAAGAAAAGAAGGTAGCTAAAATATACACAAAACAAAAACACAATAAGTTATTAAAATCAAGAAGCAATAACAAAATAAAGTAAACAAACACTAAAATTTCAAAACTATGGAAATGATAGAAACTATAAATTTTCTCGACAACGACACTAAAAACTTGTTGGAAAAAATCTATATAAAGATATGCATGATGTAGGCAAGTTCACCTGATTGGTGTAGTACAATACAACAAGTGTCTTATCCATAGGGAAATTGGTTACTATCTCTCTAGCTCGAAACTTAGTGAATTAAAAAAACGATAAATGTGGGTTTAACCGGTGGCAAGCTTGGTTGTTCCGTTCACGATACATACAAAAAATCATGTAAATTAAAGTAGTGTTTTAATGGGTTAGATGGAAATGCACCCTATAATGGTAGAAATTGCCCAAATACACCCAAACATGCTCTTAGTCTCACTCCACTCAAGTTGTTTATTATACATAATATAAAGACTTTTTAAATAATAGATAAGTTCATCTTACCTAGCTAGATTCACTCCTTTTTCAAGTTAAGCATGGTTCACTAGGTAGCATTAATTTCAAGTTCTTAACAATAGTAATAGGATTCACCAACTAGTTTTAGAAGGTAAAAACTAGGGTTTCTCTCTTTCTCTTTGTTAAAACCTCTAACTCAAGGATATATGTAGTTAAGAATCACCATAAAAGCCAAAGGAGATCAATTTTACAACATTCATTAAAAATAGAGAGAGAAAATAACTATATTTAGGGATTTGTAGGTCAAACCCCCACCCCAAGGTACATGATGAGACTACTCAGACATTACAGGAATAGTAGAAAGAAAAGTATAAGAGATAGCCATGAGTGGTTGAGGAAGCTTTAATGGAGGTGAGCTCCTTCTCCTTTGTCTTATTCTTCCTCCTTTTCGCTTATTTTTCTCCCTAAATTTTATTTTTTGTCATGAGGTCGGCTGCCAAAAGTGTGTTAGAAGATTTACCAAGATTAGACTTTTAAAACGTGGGATTCTGGGCATTTTGGGATACGATCAACCCACTAAGGCGGTCCCGTGGGTCAGTCACCTATAGGAGAAGAAAATGTGTGCGTGACTTATGTCCAACCCACTGGGGCGGTCCCGTGGGTCGGTCTAAAGTATATAAACTGCCTGATCGACTCAGTGGGCTAGTCCTATGGGGTGGTTGGATCCAGACTTAGCCTCGGCCCCCAAAACAATCATATTTGACCTCTAAAATTGTACCTGGAACACCCAACCAACTTAGTGGGCCTTCGAATCACTGTTTTTCTTTCAGCTTTTTCCCCTTCTTATTCCGCTTTGATCCTTGGGTGACCAAGACTTTGTCAATACTCCAGAACAACTCTTTTTATGCTCTTTCATCATGCTCAAATGAGCTTTTACCTAATTTATATACAAAAAGTATAAGTTCACAAATAATAACAAAATACTTTATAAGGTGGTGAAGATATGTTATAAAGTGGATGAAATAAAGGTGAATATAAAGCCTTAAATGGCATATTTTCACCACTTAGCAGCACCATATTAATGTCGTTTCTTGCGCACTACTTTCGAGCTTCGAGACTAGATGGTTTGCCCATTTTTATATGAGGGAGGCACTTGTTCTGGAAACCCATCGATTTTATTTAGAGGAGTGGTATATAACCTTGAATATTTAACCAATTTGTTTATGTTTCTTATTTTGAGTTCTACACTTAAACCACTTTTTAAAATTTATGCAGAAGCTCTTTCGTTAGGATTCGATTTGGGAGACATCTGTACAACATCTTCTGAGATAAGTGCAGACAAAGGTATTTGTACACACTGTACAAAATGAAGTCAAGGAAAATAAAGAGGAAGTCAGGGATGACCTCTGGCAAGAGTGGCAAAGACAGTGGGGATAGAGGAGTATAAAGCCAAAAGTTAGACCAACTCTAGAAACTGTAGGAGTGAGCACACGCCTAATGGCGGTATGTATACCCATGCTTACGGATTAGGCTCAATGAAGGACCTAAGAAGGTTTTGGTAAGTTTCTCGATACTGTTGTTTTATATGTAGTTAAACATATACTTGGGAAATATGATATATAGAACTTTGTAGTTTGATATTAAAGTGTGTCTTGACTATGGGTATGATATGGGTTTGAATGTGATTGTTGTCTGCCTACGATATCTGGATTTGTTATACATGTGCACAAATGTAAAAAAAAAAAAACTAGGGAGGGTATGTTAAAATTTCCATAGAATTTTTATTTTATATCTTTATAAGCACTTTGTTGTTAGCCTCCGAAATGACACAAGGAGTGTGATGTGTACACTCTATTCATTCACACCCATTCGAGCAAGGATGAGTGTGGTAACAGTGTGCCATTCTGCGTGAAGTTAGAGGACACTGTTGTATGTGTTTTTATACCTCCATTCTAAAGATTTGTATTACATTTAAATCATATTGAATAATGAATAACAAAAGTTAAACTTGTTTTGTGATTATGTAGTGCCAATATAAACATCTTATGGAAGCTTCCACTCAAGAGTCAGGGACTCCAAATGATCCATCAGCATATGGGACACCCGCTGACGCTAATCAGATATTCTACAAGGATATCAAAGGGAAGTCACGAAAGTAGAGGGTATGTGGTGTGGGCGAGTTAGCACCTGTCTATGCCCACACTCATTTCACAGCATTGGCACCAGCTCACGTGCTACCAGATACGATCAGAGTATGTGTGAGTCGATGAAGTCGGACATTAAGAGAGATCTACTTGAGAAGTTAGGTGATACTTATAGTGATCAGATCCATGTTGAGGAGCGGAATGCAATCCATCATGAGCTGTGTCACGAGGAGATGCAAGCAATGATACGAGAGCAGATCTCCCAGATGTTTCCCTCTCACGGTCCCTATGGTTCTTCAGGTGGTAGTTCTCACATGTCGGGTGGATGAGGCCTGTGGGGAGGTCCAGATGGTGGCTCAGACGATCCGAGCGGTGCATGTGATCAGATGGGGTATCGTCCAGGGGATGAAAATGGTTGGGAACACGAACGTAGGTAGATAGATTGTTATGGTTATATGACATTGAAACTTTATGTTATCAAATATAATGATTTCAGATCATTGTAATGTTTCCACTATTAACTGTTTTGTGTGATATGCTTATTGTACAAATGTTTAACAATTAGTTTGAATTAGGTTAGTAAAAATAACATTTTTTAAATTATTGTGAGAAGATCTTCATTTAGTAGTATTCCAGGTCGATTTGAGTGTATATTACGTGTGGAAATAATTAAACATAATTATTTCCAAATTTCAAAAAAAAAAGAGACGGAATTTTCGTCTCTAACTCAGTAGCAGGGAGACAGATTTAGAGAAAAAATTTAAAGACGGATTAGAGATGGAATTTTCATCTCTAATAAGGCAAGAATTAAATATTTCATCACAAATTAGAGTGGACACATTCCTTCTCAAATCTGTCACTAATCAGTTGTTTAGTGATGGACTTTTTCGTCGCTAATCCATCGCAGTTCGACATCATCTGACACAAATTTGGATTTGTGACGAGGTGATTAGTGACGGACACATTCCACCTCTAATCCATCACTAACCTATTTAGCAACGGATTAGAGACCGATTTTTCCGTCTCTAATCCCGTTTTTTCTAGTAGTGATCAGAGACCGGCTGGATACGATGGTCTCGACTAAGGTACGAGTTTGACACAAGTTGACTGGGTGTTGTTTGGTGTCACTACCACTCAGGTGTGCGATGCACAATCTAGATGGTACGGCACCATGCAGTACTTGGATCTCTTTGAGCCTTACATGCCAAACCCCTGACTCAGATAGTTTGGATACACTCAGTCCATCTCTCTAGAGCCAATTAGACCCCTTATCTACTATCGTCATTGGCAGGGCTGGAACTATGAGACGAAGTACGATTACAAGACCCACCTCTAGAATAATTTACGCACCGTCAGCTGACGCTATTAGAAGATGCGGGCTTGCCAACCTTGGGAGGTGGTTCCGGACTACATGGAATGGTTCCTTGACCACACACTCCCTTAAGTGCGTCTAGAGGTATTGTAGAGATGGGCATGGATTCGAGTGTGACGGAGTCTCAGCTATCACTATGGTTGTTTTCTTATTACTAACACTACACTACTACTTTTTTACCATTTTCTGAGCCATTGTGATTGCTAACATATAATTTTATTTGTAGTACTGGGATCTGGTTACGCCAAGGTTGATGGAGCTCGCCCCGGAGAACAACCCAGGCTATCCTCACAGATTGGGTTACTGCTACATTTACGTGCTAGATCACTGCTTCAACTGCTCCAGAATGCACATCAGCACCGTTTCCATAGATTTTAAAGGACTTGGACGTGGGTTTCAAGAAATATTTCCCGTTGTTCAAGATCAATGAAACAAGTTAGGAAGATAGTAGAACAAGGAGACAAATTATTTTTACAATAAAACCCCTCCAACTAAAAGAAAACGTTTGCAATCCTAACATCCACTATATGTGAGAACAATAAGTTCTTACATTTGTTGAAGTTCACCCTTTATGTTTAATCATTTATGTGAGTGTGTGAACCTAACAAAATTGGATAGGTCACTTGTATGTGGGATAATAGACTAAGGTAGGGATGTCTCAAGGACTCGAGAATATGCACATGGAAACATCATTATCAAGTTCAATACAAATGAAAAATACATTGTACCACAAAACTGCTAGTGAGTTTCGTGAGTTGTTCCTTTCTCACAATGGAAAGCTCTCACACTAGTTAGCGGTGTTTCCGACTTTGTATAGTTGTATCGGTTGTGTCTCTAGTAAAGAAAAGAAGATATATTATGCCTATTGTAAAGAAGATGCATTCAGCTCTCTCATTGACATAGGAGAAAACCCATATGCAAAAACATCACATAAGGGAAAAAGTCAATTCCTTGAAGACTATGTAAAGGAAACAACCCTAACACTTGAGTGTGGCTCGCCTCAAGAGAACACACACACAGAAAAAGAGAGAGTACTATTGAACGTGGGGCATATTCAACCTTAGAAAAGTTTCCTTTCAATAACAACAACAACAACAGAGTTATGCATAGAAAGCTACAGATCCTCATTGATCTAACAATATCTGAGTTAGATTACTTGTGTCTTCCAATTTAGTTAGCTACATCTAATACTTAGTTAGTTTGATGACTTGATCGATCTTTTTGGGCTTGTATTGAAAAATCTTGTATCAGGTAGTTTTTCAACCATTAGACATAATCCTAAAGTTTATGTACTAGGAGTTCATAATTGAGTATTGACTTAACAAAGTCTGTTAAAATTATACTTAGGATAGTACGGGAACCTTGTTCCCCATACAAATGGAGTTTGTATTGTAAGTATATAGAGGCATTACACACACTGATGGTGTACTTAAAATATAATCAATATACATATCATGTGTCTGCTTATATATTGCTTACATTTATATATAATTTACTTGTGTATTTCTACATAAAATATAATTTCGTATAGTTGATTTTGTATATAGAATATTTTGGAAAAATAGTATATAATTAACCTTAATAAAATGTATATTCATTAACTAAACAAAGATATGTGCTGGTGTACTAGCACAAGGATTTTCTAATAGTGTATGACAATTTATCTTTCACAATACCAAGACCTGTCGCAGCTGTGTTATTATCATAGAAAGTGAGGTTTCCTGCACATAAGCCTAGATAAGTACCATTCTATGTTACATGTGTGTATATCATACATGTAGAGTATTATTACCTATTAGTTCGAAAGGGAATGGTTGCCTATGTCTCGCTCCCAAACTTTTGATACTTGTACTCGATAAAAATATAGTCATCCAACAAAAAGAAAATTTTGACAAAAAAAAGTCAAAAACATGTCATAAATAATGTTGTTTGTCTCATCATATTTGTAGTTGTTTTGATTATAGTTGTTTTATATGTGGCAGTATATTATTGGAGAAGAACGTAGGACCCACATGAGATTTATACAGGAATCATTCATTTATGTTATAAATATGCTATCAATATGCCACAAAAATGCTTACGCGATGGAAGGTGACTATAATGAAAGGAGGGGTGAGGCTAGAGGCGAAGATCGGGGGAGTGTGGTAGACCTGGCAAACGGGTTATCCGTGCAAGTTTTGGGTCATATATTTTTGGGTCAATATCTGTTCGGGTCATTCTGGTTCGGGTCATTCGGGTTCGGGTCAAATCGAGTTTGGGTTGTAATAGAGTCAAACGAAATTAGGTTTTGGTTATTTCGGGTCATGGTTAATATTTTTGGAAAAAATATTAAATAAATATATACCTAATTTTTATAAGAATACTACATATATATTACAGAAAAGTTAATACAATGCCTATTATAAATTTTATTCACATAACTAAGTTTAAATCAAGTTTGTTGTCATATTTATTTGGGTCATTCAAGTTTGGAACAATACATTTTCACTATGATTTCATGTTATTCAAGTTTGGCTAATATTTAATTACTATTATTTTGGATCATTTCGGGTTTAGGGCGGTTTCAGGTTATATATTTTTCGGGTCATTTCGGGTTCGGGTCATTTGTGTTTTTACCAATCGGGTTTCGGATTTATTATATTTAGATATTTTCAAGTTTCTGGTTTATTATATTTAAATATTTTTGGGTTTCAGTTAGGTTTCGGGTTCGGATAAAACAGGCGCATTTTCGGGTTGGGTCAAATTTTGACAGCTCTAGTGTGCGGCCCCCCAACTCCCTCGGGTATATGCTTAAATTAGTTTAAGTACTTTTTGTTATATAGTTTATTTATGTTAATAGATATTTGTTCGCCCCCATAACATTTTGTAAAATATCACCATGATACCACTAAATTCTATTAATTATCAACTTTATTTCTAATATTAATATCTATTTTAGAATAATATCATAAAAAATCATCTTTAGTCTATAGTAGATAAGAAAATTCTTAATATTTTTATTTTAGCAACACTATCTATAGTAAAACTAATTATTATGTCATTCTTAGTAATCATGTATCCCTTCCATCTATAATACAAGTGTTTTTAATTTGTATTACATTTTTTGTAAATTAAAATAATATTATAATTGCATTAATGTATAATTTAATATACCAATTTTTTAAAGAAAAAATAAAAAGATAAACATACATCATTATATATTTATTGATATATTTCAGTTTAATTTAATTTTTATTTAAACTACAAGTCTTGTTACATTTTTTCAAAATTTAATTATAATTTTTGAAAATTTATAATTAATTTTAAAATTAAAAATTATTTAAAATATTAATAACATTATTAAAAAAAATCTCGCTCCCTTATAAATATTTTTTAGAGGTATTGCTTTACAAAATTGATGGTTAAGTAAGCATGTCCTAGTGTGTCGATGAAAGCTTCCACCCGCAGTTAGTAGAAATTTTAATTACTTGTTTCCCTTTCATAGAACTACTCAAAGCGTCTTTTTTTTTTTCATTATTACAATGTAGTATGCAAACATCGTCAATTATTGTCTTTTCTTTTCGTCTTTTTCTGTCTCCTTTTGATGTATGATTTGTCAGTTGAAGGTAGTTAGAAGAAGTCCACAACGAACAAGGGGAGGGGGAATTAGAAAGATCGTGAAGGCAACGACAATGGCACTTGGAGGCACGTTAGCTGTATTACATATACAAAATTCAGTTTCATGTAAGTATGTTTTAGTACAACAACGTTTAATTTGGACTCATATATACATATTTTATCTAGATCCTATTCTTTTTGTCTTTTTGGTAGAGGTGGGGCTTAATTAGATTTTGACATACATGAATTTGAAAATATTTATTAATTTTGTATGAGGCATACATTAAAATGTGGTAATGTACACCCCTAAACTTGTAAACAGCTACTTGATTATGTTAGTTAAACATGAAAATTCTCATAGTCTAGTAGATTGACACTATTGGATCATGGTAATGCTCAAAGTTTATCGCATTTTCCTTGCTTAGATTCCTTTTTAATCTATTATTTTATTGATACCCTTCTTTTAAACTCCTAGGTCAACCACTATTGTTGGGTTTATTCCCTTATCTATTATCTTTGGTTCAAGCTGAACACTTTTCCTTGCATTGTTTAGGCTTTGACAAAAAATTGAGAAAGAGTAAGAGATTTGGTATGTTTTGTTCCGTTTGGTGTGCATATCATGTATAACTTATGACTTCCTATTTGTAACCTTGTTTATTGCTTCCTTCCCCATGATACTCTCCGCTATATCATTATAAATTTGTACGAAGCTTAAGATCTGAGATGGAATGTTAATAGAGGGAAATTCTTCAATAATTGTATTGCTTGTCTTTGACGATTTGCAGACATTTTTGAGGAATCAATTGTGTCGTCATTATGAAGACACAATGTATCCAAGAGCAGGGAGGGAGAGCTCTCCTCTCATCTCCCTCCTTTTCCTTTGCCTCTTTTCTTGTAACATGCAACTTTCTTTCTTCTCTCTTTCTCTCTCATTTCTTATCCTTTTCTCTATATTTATCTCTAAATCTCCTCTAAATTCTCCACAAATAATCTTGATTTTACTACCAACAAGTTGAGATCGTCGAGAGCTTCAAGATGAGCACAATCTTTGTGATTTTAGTTCAATGTTGAAAGTCGGTTTACCACTCCCGTCACTAATCCGCCTTCACTCCGGCGGCTTCACAGCACGCCGCCGCCCACCACCACCGCCTCGCTACCACCGCCTCATCACTACCCTGCTTTGATGTTGCAAGTTACTTGTTGGGTTTCAATAAAGTGTGGGAGTCTAAGTTGCGGTCCTACTTCCATGTTTTTATGTTTCTTCTTGCTTATGTAGTACTTTCTCTAGATTTAGGACAATTTTTTTGGTCAAGACAGTCTCAGAAAACCTACTCATCGGTAGTATCCGTGGGATGCTAGCATATAGTAGTTGACATTGCTTGATCTTTCTCGGTGCTTCATTCACCGATGATCAACGTATGAGCCCTTGTTATGATGTAATTTGGCTAATGGCCTTGTTATGATGTAATTTGTCTAATTGCCTCTAATGGAATATAATCTATGTTTTAACTTCGAAAAATTGTGTTGTCATTACACTTAACGGGACTATTTTCAGTTTCATAGCTATGGACTACTTTGACGAAGTGCCTGTTAGGCTCGTCTAGAGGTTTTGGGCCAACACTAATTTTTCATCTGTATTTAATACTGAACATATGTTGTTTAGCACTTTGTTTTGGTGAGGTAGGATTTTATGAGGGAGGAAATTCATCATCAAGACCGTTAACATTTCCTACATTTATGAAAATGCATGCCCCTTATAATTTAGCATGGTGCATTTTCCAGCATGATATTGACTAAAGTTGAAGTGTTTCACACTCTCCACTCTCCTCAGCCCTTACTACATAAGTGTTGGAGTTACTAGAGTCAAGAGGAACTAGGAAGTTTTTTTATATATAATTAAGGCTTTCGCCATTTATTAGAGTAAAAATAAAACCTGGTGGGAATCAGGCGAATGTGGCTATTATGGGCCTCATTAAAACCTTCCTAAGCAAAACTCAATGGGAAAAATCATAGGAAGGAAAGGGAGTACCCAACCACCTTCCTTAATACACCAAGTCCAAACTTACAGCAGTAGACAAAGACAACCCTAGTAAGAAACATTACATGGAAGGACAACTGGCAAAGTAAATTACAATCCAGCACTCCAATCACTCAACCAGCAACCTCAAAAAAACCTTCATTGTACGCAGACCTTATTCCATCATCTTGTGCACAGAAACATGACCCACATTCGCTACCCCCCCACAACAAGATGCACGGTGATGAGAGAGTGGGAGATTAATAAGAAAACCTGATAATCGTGCTCACTACATATGAAAGACAAAACAATTGTTATGTTATCCATCATTGACACCGAGTTAATCCAACCACGCACAATCTTCAGGTCACCCGCAATATAGCAAATTAAGACATAGAAACCTTATCTCTCTTCTTGATCAATGATGTCTTTTGACGAAGGTCGGTTCCTACTTGTGTGCAATACCATTATTTCCATACCCACTGACATTGATTGTTTACCTGCATCATTAATTATTAGTGATAGGTTCTTTCTTACTTGAAGCTCATCTGATATTTTGCATCCAAATTCTCGACTCATACTAAGAATCTCTCTACTTCAGCATCAGTGTTTACAATTGTGCCGTCTAGATTCCTAGCAGTTGTTTGATTAACTTTTTCTAGGCTTATGTCCTTTGCATGCTCTGAGATAGGGGAGTTGGGAGCAATTTCACTGGTATTTGCGTCATTCCAGGTTTTGGTGGAATATTTCAACTGTTTTGTCAAGACCAATGCCATAACCTAGGACTCTAGCCATTCTCTCATCATGTCCAAGTGTGCAATAGTGTCAGTCTGAATCTCATTCTTAGTCCCAAGTTTTGTTTCTTCAACAATTCTGGTGGCTTGGAGGTGTACAATTCCCCTGGCCATTTCTTGAGAATTTTCACACCGGTTTACTGAAGAATTACCGTTAGGGCTCCCCAACTTCTTGTCCTTTTGACGCTTCATTATTATTGTGCTTAAGTGAGCCATCTGAATAATGCCAGAATCAACCTGAGTCACCAGCTTCAAAGGAGCATCAAATTCAACAATGCAAACAGGGAAAAGGTGGTCTTCAATGTTGACCGTAATTTTCATATTGATGAGCCTTAAGCTTGTAGTTTCAACTTGGGCTTTTATTTCTATGTTTTCATAGATCTCTTCATCAACTAAGTCAACATTGATTACATCTCTCACAAGTTCCACAATTTTGGCTACATTTTTCTTGTGCCAAGCATGTAGCGGAACTCCTCTAATGATGATCCACGCTTTCCTTTTTTCGACTTGGTCCATAATATACCATCTTCTTAGTCTAATTCCGTTCACTTCTCCCTTTTTGTTCCTGGCGGAAACTTCAAACCTCATCAGCTTCTGTTACCCTGTTGAAGACCATTAGGAATTTGTGACGAGAGAATGTCAAAATTCCCATCATGTTTGGCCACTTCTTTTGGAAAAATTCAAGCACTTCTTTTGTGGTTTTGTCTTCTCTCAGAGTTGCAACCACACATTTTGACAGGCCTATATAGATAATGATAGCCTTGACATCACATCTCCATATGACTTCCGTCTCATACGTTGAATGTTAAATTGTTCTGATGTGTTGGTTCTTAACCTTCCACATTTGTGCCGTTTGTTGACGGTGAGCTCTATATCTATTTCCTTGGTATTCCAATCTTATTTTTATTCGCAGACCATTCAATCTTTTCCCATTCAAACATTTGATTACATACCTTGCATCATTCACACTACCAAAATCGGCACAATCACAGATGATTTCAGTCCCCTTCCGTTCCAATCTGCATAAAAAGAGGCGGTGGACATGGGTCATCCACTCTAACAATGCTCATAGCTGAAAGCTCGGAGTGCTGCGCTGGATGTTGTTGATGAACACCATGGTAGGCAAAAATTTCTTAACCTTCTGCAGAGAGTGGGGTTGTGGTTACCTGAGCAGCTCCTTGGACCATCTTGAAACTTATACCTTCTTTGGCGATGGTGGCGAAAGAACCCTCTGTCTCCCTGGAAGCGAAAGGAATGACTGTCACATAAACAGCGACAACCATGATCTCTCATACTCCAACTAGACTGGAAATGCCAGAGTGTTCTTCGATTTAAATCTAAGACTAAGGCTGCTCACAAAATAAGCAGCTTGGTAGCGAGGAAACTATGGAAAAATGACGGAATAGTTGATTAAAATTTGAGGGAAAAAACGGGGTGAGATTGAGAGGTGGTGGCGGTTGTATGAAGGTGGGATTTGGCGTGGAATTAGTCAAGGTTAGCGGAGGGGAAGATGAACAGGGACTAGGAAAGAATTGGGTCAGGGGAACTTGGTAGTTGTCATAGGCCTTTTTAATTTCTTGTTGTTAAGATTTGAGTTACCTCAAGAAAGACGGTCTCATTAATGAGGCCTGATTTAACATATTGCAAGTCTTAGCAAGATTTAAATGTACTACGATGATAATGGCAGAGATTTAAAATTGACATCATCATTAGTAACTATATTTTTGTGTGGGTTATAAATGCTGGTATAATGAATGGGTTGTCACGCAAGTGAGTTGGTTATGTTGGTTGTTACATAGGTGGACTATATTCACCTGATTACTAGTTTAGTAAATGTACATAAATATATACAAAGAAAGTGTAAAGTGCGGTAAATTTGGGTTTCTGTAGTTTTGATTGATAAGTGTAAATTAATGGTGGCCACGGGTCCGGTTCCACCGGTTCCGGTTCCACCGTTCCGGTTCCAGAAAATGTGTATTTGTATTCGGAACCGGTCTGGCGGTTCCGGTTCCGGTTCTGAAATCTGGATTCGCTTCGGATTCGGTCAAAAAACCGGTTCCGGCCGGTTCCAGCCGATTCCGGTTTCGGTTCTGATCGGTTCCGACCGGTTCTGGAAAGATTCGATCGGCTCCAGTTGCTTCGTTTTAGCTCCGATTTGAGATCCATTTGAGTGCACACGTTGCTCTTTTCATCCACTTTACTCCTAGATAGGTTATTCTTCAAGTTTATAATCTTAAATGTGTAAGAAACAAAGACTTAGGAATTTTTATTAAATTTACAAAAAATAAGGAACAAAGAGAATTTTATTATATGATTCACTGCCTCATTAAAACCTTATTAGGTAAAAATCCATTGGGAAAACCCTAATAAGGAAAAAGAGTACAACTACTAAGAGCTTACATTTTAAAAACCCCACGGTAACTTCAAACCGGTTCCGGGGCGGTTCCGGTTCCGAATCCGACGACGGTTCCAGGCGGTTCCAGGCGGTTCCGGTTCCGGTTCGGGCCCGAATCTCAAAACATGTATTCGTATTCGGAACCGGCTGAGGCGGTTCGGTTCCGGTTCCGATTCCCACCGGTTCCCGGCCGGTTCCGGTTTCAATCGGTTCCGGGTAGAACCGCCAGTTCCGGGTAGAACCGGATCCGATGGCCACCATTAGTGTAAATGAAAAAAAAACCAAAATTATGCTAACTAACTAAGATAGATGTAGCCCGAGATGGAGCTTTGCCCCTCCCTCACCCTTAACCACCAATTTTCAATTCATGAATTCAGTGCTAAACAATGGAAACACTTAATTAAACTAGTAGTTAAAGCATGGTTGTACTAATTCTAACCAGATGAGTCGGAACCTAACTGATCATTCAACTACCTGATTCAATGGTAGCATAAGCACAAGTTCTCCTTAAGTTAATGAAATCTATCTTAGTATCTGTAACACCCCTAATCTTAAACCTATAATGACGTCACAATTCATAGCATAATAAATAGCAAATCGCAGCGGAAAATAAAACTATCTACCTTGGTGTTACACGCCGTTACTCACCCTTGTGAGTAGCAAGGCATCCTCACTTCTTCCTACAAACCAACTCCTCACGCTGTGATGAACAGATACTGAGCACATCTAATTATTACAAACCAAATCCAACTAAATGAGCAACTAACTGAATACAACAACCTCTTTAATACAATACGAAATAAAACCAAAGGTGTTTGCTGAAAACACAACAGCTACCCCCGTGTCCCGCACTCCGGCTTGAGTCTTCTTCAATAACCTAGAATGTTTGGCCCAATGAAAGGCTCAGCAATCGAAATGCTGGTATGCTAAATGTAGTCTTAAATCATCAAGATTCCTTAAGTCGTTTTAGCCATCTTGATATTAGATTCTTTACATGAAATACAACTGTAAACATTAAACAATCACACAACAACTCATCTGTAAACACCAATGTACAATAGTACACTACACCAATAACCACACACCAATAATCCATCGTAACAACCAATAATCTCACATCAATAACAATAACCAATAATCACACATCAATAATCCAAACAAGATACGTGTATTAAACTGTACTTGTTAGTCAGCCACCTGACCCTTGTTCTTTAAACCATTCACTTAACCTTTTCCAATTAATTACCACCTCAGGCGTCATGTCGAGACAACCCTTAATAACTTATTAATGGACGATAGTCCCCTGGGTTCCAATGGAACCGTTACCAGCTGACCTAATGGCCCTGGATAAATAAATGACCGATCCGGTCGAACCTGTGCACCAACGGCAGTGCCCTCCGCCATCCCCGAATGTGGCTGATGGATTCCCTTGAGTGACTCCCCATTGAAGTCTCTCGTAGTGATCACTATGCGCAACCAGAAAGTCAAAACAGTCTAGATTCCTCTCTTTATAAGTTAGCCCTTTAGTCAGTGGTACAATAACCAACACTTGAATTAAGACTATAACAGTTGACCATCAGTTAGGTTCAATAATACCTAAAGGTCAGTTAGTCTTGTTCCAATTTAGGTGTATAAACTTCCAGTCATAAGGCGTTCGCGTATAAAATATAACGCAACAGTTTGAGCAATTCAGTACACAATATCATATACATAAAATCACAGATATTGCTCTTAAACAATTAAGCACGTAATGTCTGGACCTTAGGATAATCATTAGGACATTCAGACCACACAATTAACATACCGTTCACCAAGTAACTGCTAGCTTGACAAGTTCCTGTTCAATAGTCCCTTTCCGTACGTTGTTATATAAACATGTAATGCCGGGTAATATTAATATAACTATCCACTAAACATTACAGTACTATCACTGTAGACTTAATACTTGTAATATACTAATCCTGTATGCTCTTTATTTCCCCCTGTTATTTTACAGTGTCTCTAGGTGATTTAACAGTTCGTTATTTTATGTGATATCACATGATAATGAATTCCCATTGTATTGTATATCTTTATTTCATTAATCATATATCCATAATTATTTCCTATTATTCCATGTACCAATATAATTTGGTTACCTTTATTATATCCACAATTATTTCACAAACTCTTTATTATATTATATTTGGTTATTTTTTTATATAACCACCTTTATTCTATAAACTTGTATTATTCTCCATGATATATCATGATACATTACATTACCTAGTTTAAATTCCTTTCTTTATTAAACTATAAAACCAACCTTATTAATTTCTGTAATTATAAGTTGGACACGATAACTTTTATAAGTTACCAAATAACCTTATAAATTCGGTATTTACCTTTGGGCACATTAACTTTTGTAATTTTCCAAATAACCACATATATCTTTTCTGTAATTACAATTCAAGCATTCCAACTTTTATAAATTACTAAATAACCATATAACTTTATAATTTACTAAATATCCATATTACTTTCGGTAATCACAATCTAATTTTTATGAATTACCAACTAACCATTTAACCTCTATAATTTACTAATTAACCACTTAACATTTTGGAAATTCCAAAATGAATATTCTAATCTTCACAAATTACCAAATGAATACATTAATTTTTGTAAATTACTAATTAACCTCCTAACTTTCGGTAATTATAAATTTAGCATATCAACTTTTGAAAATTACCATTTAGCCACATCTATATTTTGGTTTCAACATACCCTTTCTTTATTTACATTTTAATCCCAAAAACTTTATATAAGTTACATATTAACTTATAAACTATAGTTTTTTATATTTAATTATGAAATACCCCGTACTTAATTAGGGTGATTAAATTACTCTAATATGATATTGAGGGCTTATTAGTGCCTAATGAATTTTGGTAAAAAGAATAAATCCAAAAGAAACAAGAAAAACGCTAAATTGAGCGTTAAGTGACCCTAGGGGAAATACAACCTTAGGAAGGGTATTAAATGAAATTAAAAAGGCATAATAATGCCTAAATATTATATGGGAACAATTCCCGAAGAAAACGCATCCATAAAACGAATTAGAAACGCTAATAAAGCTTTAGCGCACGTTTTTCAAGAAAATCCGAAAACATGACTTTAAGTGGTCAAACGAACCCGTAAAAATTATAGTTCATTAAATAACTATAAATAAACATTAATGGGAGTATAATAACCATTAAAATTAATTAAACGAGAAAATTCCGGAAAACGGACCCGGTTAGTGAATAGTGCTAAACCGGGTAAATTAACGAGCGTTTTCTGTAAAAGACGAAAAACGCTCCAGCTCGTATTATAATAGTGGGCCGGTTTTACTAATGTAGACAGCCCCCTAACACAAGACTAGTTAGCTAATTAATTAAGTCAAAGAGTCAAAAAGTAAAAAGGGTACAAGTACCCCCTTTTCCTCTCTCTCTCCTCCTTTATTTCCTTTTCCCTCTTCTCTTTCCTCTCTTTTCCTCCTTCCTTGTGATTTCTCCCTCCTCCCTCTGGTGCAGCCGATCTTGAGCTCTCTCCCCCTCCTTCCATGGCTTCTCCTCATCCTCCTTCATGCTCTAGATACATACAAGCTCCAAATCAAAAATAAAATACATATTTGAACTCCCCTCATCCTCCTCTACCTTTCTCTCTTTTCGGAATTGCAAAAGGATGAGTTTCATCTCCATGGGTTTTCTCCATTTGAAGAGAAAATGGCATCAAAGTGTAGCTTGGAGCCTCCTCTTTCAAACAAAGTAAAAATCTCCAAGAAAAATTCACTTTCCCTCCATCTCTTGGTGTAGCCTATTTTTCACCATTTTGATACCTTGTTTCTCCTTGTTTTTGAACTTCATTTCAACTCTCCAATGGTGGAGTAATTCCCTTCTTGATTCAAGGGTGAGAACCCCTCTTAAAAGGCTCCAAAAGGTAAACCCTAACTTTGTGTTTAAGCCTTAAATTGATTTAGAATTTCCCAAGGGTTTAGAGAATTAATTCAATGCATTTTTGTGTTTCTTGAATTTTGGGATGGAGTTGGAAACTCCATTCCTTCTTGACCGATTTTGAGAAGATGAGGAGCAAGAGGAGAATTAAGGAGAGACTTGTAAATTAAGGTAAGAAATCTACCTTAAACTTTGTTTAATTTTCTTTAGGAGTTGGGAAGGGTTAAATTAAACAATGATGACCCAAACTATGTGGATTAATGGAGTTGATTGAATTTGAGGGTAATTGTGAACTTGTGTTGATTTAAGGGCTTAAGTGCCATGGTATTTGAGGTTTGAGTTATATTGTTGTTTGGATAATTTTGAGGATATATTATGTGCTGGTAGGACCCTAGCAAGGGTGTGGCTAGATTAGGAATGAAATAAGTGAGAATGTGTATGTGTGGCTAAGTAAGAAAAGTAGATGAACTATGGCAAAATTTCGGTAGGAATATGTACATGTATGGACGACTTGGTGAATGGGAGAACCAAGGTGTGTATTGGGGATAGTAGAGGTGTTTAATGACCATAGAATGGTAGTTAAAGTGTGAGGGTAAAGCATGTAAAAATCTGTAGCAAAGAGGCATCAAAATGCATTGTAGAACTAGGAAGAATTAGTGTGCAAGATTTGGTAAGAAGAGAGTTGGACTTGGGTATAGGTAGTATAATGACTTGGAAATGTATTTGGGATGCTAGAAGTGACATTGGTAGAGGAAGTATTGAATGGTAGAAGTTGGTTTAAAAATCTGTAGCATAAGTAAAATAAAAATTGTTACACATGTTGGAAAAGAAGTGAGAAATTGTGTAAGTTGATTGATGATGATTTAGTAATGGAATTGGTGGATGAATTGAGGTATTTTAGGAAGCCTAAATGGCACTAAAACATGTGGGATTACATGTAGGAAGATTGGGGAAGAAATGGGAAAGAAAAAGAATTGAAAACAAGGTCTGTAGCAACTTTCTGCTACCGACCGACCCAGGGCCTGGATCGGTCGGTGGGTCGGTCGGAGTTTAAGTAACGAACAATGAAGACACTGGAACGGACCGACCCAGGAGCCGTGAGTTAATCGTGGGTCGGTCGGACTAAAATTCCCGGTGGTCGAAGTTCCTGACTTCGACCGACCCAGAGGTTGGGTCAGTCGGTGGGTCGGTCGGAGCTTGGACGATGGGACTGAAACGTACCGGGATGGACCAACCCAGAGGTTTATGGGTCGGTCGGAATAGTTCTGGGTCGGGGGGAGAAATTTCAGAGAACGTAAACTTACTAGAATGGACCGACCCAGGGGTTGGGTCGGTCGGTCGACAAACAAAACTTATAAAAAAAATTGTTTTTATCATGTGGTTATAGTAATCATATGTAGGTATATATATGTATGCCCAAAACACATATATGCATATGTATGTAGTAACACACCATTAATGAAGTAGCAATGGTAAAAAAGTAAGTATATAAATGGGAAACAAGAATGAGGATTAATTAAGGAAGTTGAAAGTATTAGATACAATATTAAGAATTAACGAATTAACGGGATAACGGGGTAGGTACGGGAGTAGCAATAATGTGCATACCGTGACACCTTAATAATAATTGAACCATTTGACATGTAATTAGTGGTTCAAGAATATGATTCGAGGAACAAGGGTGAGCCAAAGAACATGAGAACACCCGATAAAGATAACCCCGGTGAAAGGTATGATTTCTTCATGCTCTGTATCCTAACTTGGTTACTCCGATTTGTGTGCCTGTTTGATTGTGTGATCACCTAACAAGATAAATGCACGAATCGGATTGTGTGTACTCTCTTGTGTTTGTATTGTATCGTTTGAGGTTGGATTGTATCCCTGTAATTAAAGTTTGTATAATTCATGAAATGTGGATTGGGAATGAATTGCTTGACTGTGTTTGGTTGTGCGACTCATAGTTGAGTCTTGTGTGAGTAGAGACTCATAGAGGGAGTCAAGTGCGAACTAATAAATGGTGTAAACACACTACAACTATTGAACTTTTACGCGGTAACCTAAACCTACGAACACACTAGAACGCGAGAAAACATACGGGAGTAGCAACCTCCCGATAACGGTTAGAGAACCGAAACAACTAAATCCACACGATAAATATTAGTGGAAGTATATGAGTAACCTCTAACTAGAGGATTGGAAAGTTGTTCAAAATACGAACCTTGAGTAAAGTAAAGCATGGTAAGGGATCACCAAACCCCTTAGAGATATAGTCGAACCCCAATGAGAGGAACCGACTAACATGAGCAACGTCCCGAACATGAGAGTATTCAATAAGTTGGTTGAAACCTTAAATCTTAGAATACATGACATTGAGGAATTCCCTAAGCCATTAGATGATATCGAGAGAGATACTTCTAGGCTAATCCTTGAGATTGTGAATTGACTCCGAGAGTGGAGTTTTGGGAATTTGAGTAGTCCGGTAGTGAACCGGACATTTGAGTATTTGAGGAGCTAACTGTATAGCCCTATTTGTATTGAGCCCGGTGGTGGTCTTGTGTATGACCCTGCCCGGAGGTCGTGAGATCGACTTAACATATACCTTGAGCATTGAGTATTGACTTGGGAACTTGAGTATTGAGTATTGTGTACTGAGTAATGAGTATTGAATCGAGTATGTGAGTATTGAGAATTGAGTTGTGACTTGTGGGACTTGAGAATTTGAGTTGAGTGGAGAATTGAGTTGAGTGTTGTAGACCTTGTCGAGATTGTGAGTAAGAGTACCCAAGAGAGCGGGTAGAACATGAGTAATTGAGTAAGGCATGGTGAGGTATAAACCCTCAAGCCTAATTAAAGAATATATCAAACTACCCCCTTGATGTGTGTTTAGTGCTTATGTTCAATGTTGAACTTGATTGTGAATGTACATATATAATTGTAGACACCAAAAATTCCCACCCCATAAAGCAAATTCAGAAATAATAAGAGGGGTCGTCGCCTTTCTTTTTCAAAACATATTAACGTGCGTGCCAAAACAAAACCATTGTTTTATAGCCTTTTTCAAAGCATTTCATAAAAACACGATTTTGCGAAAATGAATTTCCAACGACAATACGGTTTTAAACCCGTCCCTTTTTGTTTTATTCACTTATCTTATTATTGCTTATTTGTTTAACTTTTATGTTATTCTTTATTTTCAGTTTGTTACGTATTTATTGCTACTTTTTACAGTCCTCTAGCATTTACTTTTTATCATCATCATTTTCGTTGTTATTTATATCATTTTGTACACTTTTTCACTATTTTTTTCCATATTAGTATACTTCGTTTTGTTGTTTATGGGATTAAACTTCATCTTATTTCATTTTTATTACTCGTTCATTCCATCATATTTACCATCACTTGTACATATCTCATTCAATTTCATTTTACGACATTCACTTGTATATTATCATAGTAGTACTATTTCTTTATTTCATGTACTTATTATTACGTTATTTCACTTATTTAATACTTCTTAATATTTTCATTTTTATTTACATTCCATAATTTCATGTGTCCCAAGAAGAAAACAATTCTTTAGATAAAACCATTTCATTTTACTGTATTTTCATTTAGAAGGCTAGTGTTTTTAAAATGATTATTCAGTTTAGGGTAGAGCTCTAGTATTATTTCTAACATTTATGTGATCAGTTGCATTGTAGCTTGGTTGGTTAGTGTATAGTTAAAAGACTGCAGGGGTCTTGGGTTCAAAGCCCAGTTGGAGCCCATCCGGGCGTTTTTTTGTTTTTCCAGCAAGTCTTGCTACTTCTGGGGGCGGACCCAAACCCGGATCCAAATTCGTTGTCCATATCCAGATAAAAAAAACCTAGTTTGACTCATGTCTACTAACTTCCACCCTCTCATTATAAAGAACAAAAAAAACCCTACAGTAACCCGTCTTCATTCTATCGATGGCCACCATATACAAACAGAGCCGACGTTCATCATCCTCAGATTTTTTCTTTCTTCTTCATTCTTCTTTCTCAGAAGATGAACCTTAACCCAGATGTTCCGCCCTCTCGTCCATTCCCCTCATTTTCGGTTCTCCATCAACTACAGATAACCATTACACTTGATTTCGCAACTACCAACACCAATGAAACTCATGGACCGTCGATTACTAATCTTTCCAAGATCGACACCAATTTCTCCTCTGCCCCTTTCGAATTTTAGCAGTAATACTCTCATGAACTCACCACAGTCATCATCCGCTAGCTCTCATTTTTTTTAGGAGGGAAACCAACCCTCATCCTTCTTTCAACCCTCTCATGTAATCTGCCGCTTGCTCCACCCCTTTCGATTTGAAAAAAAAATCTCCTCGTAACTCATTTTTGCCGTAAGTCCCGTGTCTGCAGACGAATTATTGGGGCTCCGATGTAGCGCGAGTATTCTACCTCTACCTCCTCATTCGGTATCCCAGTCCTCATTTGAAGTTCACCCGACTACGCAGAATTGAAGATACTTGGATAAGTCTTAGTTTCTTTCTTTTTCTTTTTTTTATATGTTTCATGCGCTTCCTGCTATTTTGGTTCTTCACCACTTGCAGTCGAATACAGACCCGAACAAGCGGAGACTCGATTTCTGTTTTATGAGCTTTCAAGGCTCTGGTTGATTCAAGAGCTTTGCATTCACTGACGTTTAGATTCTCCCTGTTTATGTGTTTTTGCTTCACTTCCCAACGCTGCATTCACTCCTCGTTCATGTTTTCGCTTCAGGAATCCTGCTTGGAACTTTGACTGAAAATTATTTTCGTTTATATAGCTTGTTGTTCTGTTCTGAGTTCAATAATTGGTTTCTCTTGCTAACCCCCCGTTTTTTTTATCTGGACTGAGGTACTTTGCTTCTAGCAATTTGATCGACTGGACCAAGCTTTGATTACTTATGGGGGTTGTCGATTTCGAGCATGACTTTGATTTTGGGGGTTCATTTTAGCCCCGCAAGTTAAAATCCAACATGTACCACGGACACCGGGATGGGGATGGAGTCTGGTGCGCGTGAGCGGTTGAAGAGAAAGCTGAGCACCGAGCCAGCCTAGCCTGTTAACTTCAGGCTTGATTTCTGTTAATTTTAATCATTCCTCTGGTTTTGCTGTGAAATTGATCTGCTTCTGTTTGCTTAACTATGAAAGGTTTATCTGTTTGACCATCTGTTTTCGATTGAAACATAATGATGTTTCAAATTTCTTCATCTTGGTTTAAGCAGTCAGATAATTCGGTAATTTTGGTGTATACGGACATTTGTGTGAGTGTACACTGTTTCTTCTTCCGTATTTAGTTCACTTGCAAATAAGTTTGGTTTCAGCTGCTAATCAGGTTTCAATTAGCGCACCGATTGGTAATCTTGGTGATTCTTTTGTCATTAGTTTGATTTGATTCAGTAATCCCCTCACGTGCAGATTTGTTTAGAGTTTGATACGTTTTGGTCGGATGTTACTCGTTTACCCTGGATGTGTATACACTGCTTTGATTTAGCCGACCCATCTATTCGTTTTGTTTTGCGATTTGTTGGATTGGGCCTATCTGGGTCGTTCTAACATGCAGCCCAAAGTCAAATGTCATTACGGGCCTGATTCATTGCTAGCAGGCTAGAACATGTAACTCTAGACAGCCTTCTAAGTTACCCATTTATTTCTAGATTCATTAGTTTAGTCGGGCCTGCATCTTTCTGTGGGTCATTCTAGAAAAGCTCTAGTTTATTCATGGATGAAACCTACATTAAGGTCGTAGTACCCGAGGGTCGTAGTACCTGTTTGTGGAGAACATCCTTCCTAATGAAAGACTTTCCAAACCATCCTTAATATTCATATTAAATCACAATCAATGATCCAATTCAAAAATCAAATTTCTGAATAAAAAAGAAAGAGATCAAACCCATCATAAGACAATCCATTCAATCAAAGTCAAAGGCCCAAATGATGCCCAGATTTCAGTCCAGGTCATCGTGGCCATGTCTAATTCATTCTAGTCCATTTAATCAGCCCAACCCAGAACCAAATCTCGGCCCAAAGCCTATGGCCCAGAACCAAATCTCGGCCCAAGTCCTTGGCCCAAAATCCGATCTCGGCCCAAAGCCCATGGCCCAGAACCAAATCTCGGCCCAAGTCCTTGGCCCAAAACCAAATCTCGGCCCAAAGCCCATGGCCCAAAACCAATCTCGGCCCAAAGCCCATGGCCCAGAACCAAATCTCGGCCCAAGTCCTTGGCCCAAAATCCAATCTCGGCCCAAAGCCCATGGCCCAAAACCAATCTCGGCCCAAAGTCCTTGGCCCAAAATCTAATCTTGGCCCAAAACCAATCTCGACCCAAATCCAATCTTGGCCCAAAACCAATCTCGACCCAAATCCAATCTTTGCCCAAACCAATCTCGACCCAAACCCAATCTCGGCCCAAATACCAACACTCGACCCAAAACCCTGACCCATAACCCAAAACCCACAGCCCACAACCCAAAGACCCACGCCCAAATCCAAAAACCCTCCCCCCGGCCCAAGATCCAAACCCCAGAGCCATAATCCGAGCCCAAAAGCCCACAGCCCACAGCCCACAGTCCAAGCCCACAACTCACGACCCAGAATCCAAAATGGGCCCAAGTCCACAAATCAACCCTCTAGCCCAACACTTCAGGTCCATCCCAAATCAAATCCTCACTAAATCCCAAAAACTCGCCCATGAAATGTTATCCAGCTTCAATCCAACCCAAACTCACAAAAATAACCCAAGTCCACAAATGTCAAACTTTGACCTTGACCAGAAAATGTTGACTTTGACCCAAACTCAAACTTTGACCCGAACTCCAACTCTAACCTTGACTTAGCCTTGACCCGGCCTAGCTGTGACCAATCCAAATGCTGACCTTGATCAAACTTTGACCCCTCCTGACCTTGTCCCAACCCGAACTCCAATCTAATCCAAATCAAACTTCAATCCAATTCAAACCCGACTTCAATTCAATTCAAACTCAATTCATTCAGCCCAATTCAATTCAATCCAGTTCAATTCAAATTCAAATTCATTCAATTCAAAATCAACTTGTAAATCCCATTCAAATTCAAAAATCTTTTCAAAACTTTCAACAACTTCTTTATTTCAAATCAAAACTATTTTGTGGAATTTTAAAGAAAAACTCTTCTCACATCACAGAAAACTCTTCTCAAATGCAGAAGTTCTTCTCACATATACAGAAAGTTTTCTCCTAAAACATTTCTCAAATCAATGTTTCCTCATCGAGAATTCCGAACAACTTCGAAAGTTTTCAAATTTAGTTTTCAACTCAAATAAACCGTTTTTGGGAACAAGAAATGTCCGACCCCTTCAAACATTTTCTTCCTGGTTAGAACATCACTTGCCTTCCTTTCCAAAATAAAAATCCGAGGCGGGGCACTGGGGTCATAATCTCCCTTGTCGCAGTCTGGATCTCTTTAGGCGGGGCATTAGGGTGACAAACCTCCCCTAATTCCAGCCTAGATTTTTACGAGGCGGGGTGCTAGGGAAGTAACGACCTTCCTAGTTGCAGCCGGGATTTTAGAATCGTCTAACTCCCTTCCATTCGATTTCAGTATTTTCGGCTTTTAATGTTTTAAACCCGGAGTTAGAGACGTTATCAGGGTTTGACCGAGAACATCTCATTCATGGTGTTTTCTCTCTAAATCCTATTTTTCGACATAAATTCCTTGCCCCATCTTTCGAGCCTCGGTACTTACCATTAATTAAGTGTCGTGTTCGAGGGGGTACATAGGGTGATCCCTCGAGATCATCCGCCCTTTCACACAAAATGATTTTCATCAACCATTCTCAAACCTCGAACCTAAAACCCCCGGGATCTTTCCCAATTTCCAATTGCCTCACATACTCAAATCATCACTCAAACTCCAAAATTACCTCTAGCTCGAATCATCTCCCTAATCCCGACTTCTCTCTAACTTCTAAAGTCTCATAGGCCCGAGCGCCCCACAGACTCGAACATCTCAATTTCTCAACCATTTAAGATTCAAACGTCCCACAGACCCGAGCGTCTCACAGACTTTGATATCCTATACCTCTTACTACCTAAACATCCCAACGTCTCATAGACCCGAGCGTCTCATAGACTAACACCTCAAAACCCTCAAAATCACAAAATCTCCAAAAACTCCAAAACATCGTGAACTACGTAAGGTATGATCTCGACAGGGAGTTGAGTACGTAGGCAGCCCATCTAGGGTGCGACCCCATTCCAAACAAAAAACCCCTTCCCCTTCTAAAGTGGCTCTCATATCTTTCGAAACGCCCAACCTTCGTCGACTCCCACAAACTTCAAACTATCAGACTCTAAGTCTAGTTCATTCACTCAACCTCAGACTTTTTTCAGATCTTCATTCTATACTCATTCAAATTCATCAATTCTTCTTCTTGGCGCTAGCTTGGCAGAAAAGCTCGCCTCATCCACTCTCTTTCTCTCCTCCTGTCCTAATCCTATCCTTTGGCTTTAACTGAATCTCTCTAATAAGGTTTTGAAAGAAGGCAATCCCGACAATTGGAGACCGAGGTTTCCTCGGGCACCAATCCGAAGTCGTGGTCGTTGCCACTTCTGAGGGGTGTAACCCAGTGCGAACCCAACACAGAATCTCTGACATGACCAGATAAGTCCTATCCATAGGCAACAATCTCAGAGTCAACTAACGGTTCTAAGAACCCTTCTCATCCCTTCCTAGTTCCTTAGGTCAAACTAGGTGGCGACTCTAGTCAATTTCCGCCCTTAGGGCATAAGTCCGCGTGGAGCCCATCGAGAGCGGGTGTAGTGCTCACTAGCATTCCCCTTATGCTTTATGGGAAAGACGGACGATTTAATAGGTATTTGAGGGATGCCGGATAACGGGTTTTCACCCTCCACAGAATGGCATTTTCTAGGATCTCTCGGCTTTTCAGTCAGATCATATTATATAGACCCCCCCCTCATACCGAAAACATCACCCTCCACAATAATGTATGTGGTATACATGCTGTTTGTGATAAAATGAACCGCATGCTCTCGACCAATTAGTCGCGTACCCTCGCTAGTACGCGGGGTACACGGAAGTCATATTCAGTGTAAGCTGACCCCCTAGGGGAACATTTTTAGTGTGCAGGTGCCCGAAGCAGACCGGTTCACAGTAAGAGACCGACAGCTACCATGGGTAGTTATTATGAAATGTAATTGTTGTATTGTGGAATTGTAAGACCGAAAGGTCGTTGTTAAACTTGGGAATTGTAGATACTCGGTATAGAATGGATTTGAGGTTGTACTATATGTATGGGTTTGAAGTTGTATTTAGTTTGTGTATTGGTTAAGTAAAGGAAGTATCTTTTTTATAGCGTACTCGGTAAAGACCCATCAGACCGATATTGTAATTGTTGTTGTATTTGAGTTTGGATTTGGCCTAGCTAGTCACGTGGGTGACTAGCGGCATTGTACCACCCCCGGTTGTAGTTTGAATTCCGCTGCATTATGGTTTTGTAATTGAGACGGTTAGGAGGTTATGGTATGATTACCGGTAGGGGTGTTACAAAAAGTTGTATCGATGGTCTGAATACCGAGTTTAGGAAAATACCGAGTTAGGAATAGAGGCTTAGGGCTAAGGGTTGAGTGTTAGCGTGTGAGGTACGCTAGATAGGAACTTCCAGTGTGACCTGGATACCTACATAACCAGTCCCGCCCTCCGCAACCCCCCGTTATAAGTTGGGGAAGGAATGCCAGAGAGATGGAAATATCCCTCATACTCGGGAAAACCTGATCTGGCAGCCATAGAGTAAACTTTGTATAGCGAAAGAACCTGTCATACGGTAGATTCCAAATACTGGATATCCCGAAGACGGTTCCCGTTTCGATGATAATAACCGTATAAAACGACAGAAGATTGAAGGTCCTGAATATAGGATAGTGAAAATTTACGGCACCATGGGGCGACATGCTTCGCATCGCGAGAACCATGCGCAGCAACAAGAAAGAAGCATAACTACGCAATGAAGCGAACAGGCAGTGTAACAAACCTGAGACACGAGAGACTACGAACTGCAACGCTTGACAAAACTGACAACGGTATGCTAACCGACTATGGATATAGTCAAGGTTGGACAACTCCAAACCTACAATGCCAAAAGGATGGTCATACCCGAATAGCATAGTTCATACAACTTTGAGAATATTCATAAAACATACACCAACAGGACTACGATGTAGCTCCTAAGGATTAGTTAAACCTCGGTAACCACCATAAGGGCGTGGGAACGAGCAACTAAGTAAGGTACATGGAGTGCCACAAAGGATCGGAAAGCACCCGAATCAACGACAATCATGTCAAGGACACTGAGAAGACTCAGGGAGTTGATCACTAAGATCAAAAATGGATGAAAGATCCAATAAAACCACCAAGTCTGGATATATAAGGTAACCTAAAAACCGACGTACCCACGCACTTGCCAAGGCAAGTGCAGCAACACCAAGACAAGTTGGAGGACGTTAAATGACTATCAAGTACTTACTAAGTACCACTATGGAGATGGGAGCAATCATAGGATCGTCAATCCTAAGAACTTGAAGAATCAACCTTGGAAAGGCCTAACGGCCCGACCATCATATTAACGAACATACCAGTCAGCGGGAAGCTATACTTGGTCAAATCCTCAGACATGGCAATGCCATGAAGATTTTCTTTCAAAACCAAGATTTCATTTCAAACACAAACCTTTTCTTTCAAAACCACAAACTTTTCTTTTAGACCTCAAATTTTAAAACCAAACCAGAGAATCAAGGTAAGCTATCATAGAATGATACAAGAGGAGTTGACAATAGAATACTTCACCTAGGCGTGTGACGAACACTACGAGTGTACCCAAATACGGGATGTGGGACGACCACACTCCAGAAGGAGCTTGCGGGCCTGACGGACCCTTTGTGAGTTAGTCAGGTAAGTGGTAACGTACCAATACGGTACCCCATGTATGTATACATGTAGTGTACGAAACACGGGAAGTAGTTGATTCCGTTCTACGGACCATAAGGTAAACTCAAACTGGAACAGTTGGATACCTCGAACTATCGAAGGAACTCAGACGACTTACAAGCAAAGGAGTCACAAACTCATTCTAGGAGGATGGCTAAGTTAAGAAGTGCGAGAGGCACTAGTATTGACTAAAGATATTGTATATGTCTCAATAATTGGAAACAAAAGCATAATAGCTGAAATGAGAACCCGCCTAAACACGATGAGGCAACGCCTATCATGAACACACAATGTTCAAAGAACAAAGTGAATCCTAGGGTGATCATCTAAGAGGTACCGGAGGATACTGTTCACCACTGAAGAAAATAACCAACCAGTTAAAACCATAAGAAAAGTATTGTAGTCTACCCTAAGAATGGGAGACATATAACCCTAAACGGGACAACTTGAAATCCAGAACCGCAAATCGGAGAAGACAGAACATACTTAAATGTTAGCCGGATGTAGCGGCATAATCAACAACACCTAGGAGCAATCCATAAAGGGGATCAAGGTCAACATAGTTGAACGAAGTGTCGTAATAAGAGCACCAGAGTTACAACGGACACTCGGTTGGAACACCAAGGGATCCCACTCACCCCGGGGATACCCTGAGTTATTGAATGGTACAAATCAATACCAAGACACTTAAAGGGCCTCCAACGGACGGAAGCGTGATGCACTGATCCTATCAAGGAGCCCAGTAATACCTCCAAACCATTTTATGGTATACGGAGAAACAATACTTGTGAACAGCCTAAGATGAGCAGAGCTCTAGGCAATGGGCTAGCATGCACAACACAAAACCATTACTATACATAGATTCAACGGTTGCAAAACCTACAGAGGACCATGTGGAGAGTCGCCAAGAACGGCACAAGTAAGATAGTTTAATAACCAATGAGTAAGGATACCCCTCGTTAATGTGAGACCGCGAGAGCGGTGAACACATACACTCTAAAAAGAGAATGTACCTCCTTTAGAACTACTACGGTAGTGAAGCTTGAGCATACAGATATTGCCAAGCAAAGTGGATATATGCTATCATAGCAATTATTGGGAACCAAAGAGTAACCGATTCAGAAAGAATGACGTATAGGTATAACCTGAAGCATAAAACCAGTAACGCTCAAGGAGCTCAGAGACATAAAGAATAACATATTCTACAATCAGCCAAGTAAATGGTGAACCATTGTCTAATGGTAGTAGAACATGAGCAGAAGCTAATGAAATAGCGGATGCCATGGGAACCAAAGTTGTAAACAGGTATGGGCATGGTGCGCAGCAAGCGACCAATGCACATGAACAAATCATACAATGATATGGAGTTGTTAAATACAAGATGGTAGACAGAGAATAAGGAAACAATATTCATTCCTATTGCTAGTCTCATAAGAGATAAACTGCCAAGTGTTTACGCTTCTGTACTCTGTAGGACTGAGTGTTTTGGTATTGCGCTTGTGCAGTAATGATCGAGTGGGATAGCTAGGAAGTTAGGAAGATGACAATTGTGGTAAAAGGTAGAAGGAAACATACAAAGTCATAAGACCGAAGTATAGAAAATGCAAAGTCATAATTCAGAGGCTACTGACAACAGAGGAAGCACTACAATTAAGTAGTGGCTTAACCGCAACCGATAATAAGTCGGAGGAATCAAGCGAATAACCACGAAATATACAACAGTATGTATATAGATTCCTAAGGAGCTGGAAAGAACATTCAGAAGCTCATTGAATTCACGTACGGTAAAAGAATACCACGCTTGATTGATAAACCATATTCCCAGGATAAAAGGGATAACGGATGTTGTATAACACATTAAGGATAACGGGAAGGGTAAAAAAACCCAAAGTTATCAGGGTCGCGCAGCAGAAGCTAGTGGACCCAAATTCTAAGGTTTAATACACCTAGTGAATGAATGGTAATTATCAATGCCTTGAAGCCTCTAAGGCTAGAACCGAACCCGGTTAAGAGTTAAACAACTCCGATGAGAACTCTTGGTACAGGGACTAATCAATAATATGGTTAAGACCCTTTGACCAAAGACCATTGCATAATAGACCGCATGAAAGTCGAACCACTCCGTGACGGCTAGACGCCTTACACCTATGTCCGATGTTGACACATGGTAGATTACGTGGGCGTAATCCCTTTTTAAGGGGGGTAGGGCGAAAACCGCGAAATGTATGTTTTACGTGATGGTGCGTAAACTACAATGCGCATAGCGCAAAAGAATTTGTTGTGATGATTGGGACTTATGTAACATAAACATATGTATCCATTCATAATGTAATTAAGGTTGATTATGAGATTTGAAGTGGAAAGGATTATTGATTGTGAGAAATTTGTGGTGAATGGAGTAGAGGAACTCCATGGGAATGAGGTCCCCGATTGGTAATGTTTTGGGAAATGAGTATGCTTGAAGAGTTTGATGAGTATGTTGGGAGATTTGAGGAGTATAAATCGGTATGAAACCGATGTTGAACCTAGTGGGAAGTGAGTCCCCTAGGTAAATTGAGTTGATCGTATTTGTGAATAACTTGAGGATAGAAATTGATTTTACTTGTGAACTATTTGAGGATAGAAAAATTAATTGGAAAACTAACTTTTGAAATTCTTGGGTATAGAAGTTGAAGATAGGTTGGGTAATAATTGATGAGATGACTAGTAAGTGAATACTGAATTCTAGAAATTGGTAAATGTATGATGGTATGATTATGACTAGAAAGACTATGAAGATAGAAAATAAAATAATGATTGACTATTTGATTGGGTGAATTGAGGTGGGAGGTGGAACTTGGTTTGCTAGCAATCAAGGGAAACCGAACACCAAAGTGGGGTAGATAGATAGTTCAACACCAATGCTGATCACATTGGGGTTGGATGACTCTTGAAGCTCCGTATAAGTGGCCACAAGTAATCACACTAGTAATAGGTGAAACTAACATAAATTGGAATTTGGAGTTGCATGGAAGTTTTCAAAATGAATTTCCAAAATGATTTTGGCAAATGATTTTCTTCAAACTTGAGAATGAGAATTGGTTTTGAAACCACTCCCACGGGCGCTAGTGGATCTTTCATGGCTAGGCACGGGTATCCGGTTGAATCATGAAGGTGAAGCTAGTTGTGAGTCGGTGGAGGTGTTGAATAGTTTTGAAACCATTACAACGGACGAGCTAGGGTACTAAGTGACCTGTAGGACGTTGTAGTGTGTGTTTTGTATTTATCCAAGGGCCACCGGATATGAGTAGTCCGGTCAGGGAAAAGTACCCACTTTGGAGCCTGAGGATTCTCTAGAGTTGCAAATGAATTTTGATCGTAACCAAAGGACCGTAGAGCCAGAAAGAGTAAGTGCTCAATGTCATGACGGCCGTGAACCAGAGAGCGTAAGTGTTCAAACGTGACCGGTGCCGGAGGGATCACTCGATTTGGGGGAGGACTTAGTGCCTAATTGTCTGCGGATGGACCCCCTTTGAGAGTGTAACACCCCTACATCGTACTTCGCAACTAATTGAAATCGCAGAGGAAATAAAGAACTAAACATTAACTAAACGCTTCGGTGCTACAACGCCGTCAACCACCCACGTGGTTAACAAGGCAGAATAAATACAAGTGTACCGGTCTGATGATCAGACTCCCGAGCATAGAACTAAAACCATAAATACATTATATACAATACCGAGTATTTAATTACATTCCTTCACTGTAAACTGCCAATATACCGCCACAGTAGTATCAACGGAATCAAGATATAATGCCACGGGAGCACAGGCGCATCCCGGGCTCAACATCCAAAATAACCCAAAGTACATCTGCAGCCTAGAATCTACAGCCACTCTGCTTCCTCGATCCTCATCCTGCAGTAAAATATGGAGCCCCCGAGGGGTCAGCAACCCTTGGCTGGTATGGTTAACGTGCAGCCCATCGGCTACCAGGATACGCGCAACTAATTGTCATGATGACATGGCATTCATTTAAACATAACATAACATAACATATGGCATAGCAACATCACTGCGTAGCACAACATCACATACACAGTGGATACTCTTTTCACAATAACAAACCAAGCAGGTTAAACAACATAAAAGCCTAGAGAATGGTTCATTCTCATGTTAAGCTCGCTACACACACACATTACCGTTCTGTTATTCGAACGAGTAACTTAAGTCACAGATGGATCGGATATAGTGACCCGAACACACCACACAAACACATGTTCCCACTAAACCGATCATAGGTCAGAATAGGTAAGCTTTGGAGGAAGCTAGCGGGAGATCGAACGCCAAATGAAGGAGAACAATCTTAACAACATAAGAGTCGAATCTGATTCAGATATCTACTCTTAACTTACATGCATGACCGGACAACCGGATTCCTCACTTCCCAGTTAGCACTTGTTAGAAGTTCATCAGTGGAACTTAACAAACAATTCACGAGAAGTGGTAAGTCATGTTAGACACACACACAAGGGAAATGAGTCACATCATACATCACGTTAATATGAACAACTGTAAACTCATTACATGATTAAGTCTTATAAGGTTGTAAACATACAGAAAAACAATCAACACACAAGCCGGTGTAAACCGGTAGGCAACAGACTGCAAGAAAACCATACCTTGGTCCTTGCTTCGACTGGTTTCCACCTTGAGAGAATCCTATACACATTTAGTAACGTCGGTTAATTAACGTACTAGTCTGTTGTTAACATCATTACTTCACATTTCTAGTTAATTCATTTCCACATTTTGTTTCAACTTCCCACCTTTTAAAATGTCATTATGACACTCCTAACATGACTTATATAACCTCATAACTTCATTACTAACTAATCCCCATCATTAGACACCTTTAATTAACCTAAAACTAAGTTTCTATAGTGGTCCGGGACTTGGTCCCCAACTAAGGTCCCGGACCTACACTTAACAAAATCCTCGGCCTGTTTTAATGGGGTGGTCCGGGACTTCATACAAGTCCTAAGTCCCGGACCAAGCTAGGCAAAATCTCTCGGGGGTATTTAAGGGGGTGGTCCGGGACCTTATACAAGGCCTAAGTCCCGGACCAAAACACTGGGTGACTCTCGGCCTGTTTTTCATACCTGGTCCGGGACATGACCCAAAACCTAGGTCCCGGACCCAAGCTACAGAAATGTCAAAATTGCATTTTTTCAAGTCTTGTTGCATTAGTTCTCCATCTCCATTAAATGTATAAACTTCCCAAGTGTTCCTAGGTATATTCTAATGCCAAAATATCATCTTAAACACACCTAGTTCCATGTTTAACTTGTTACTCAATTTCCTTATAAAATTCACCAACACTTATAACATTTCATACTAGGTTTCTAAAGGGTGTTTCTCACCTATGATAACTACAATCCCAAAATGTTTTCTCCTCACCTTAACATCATCTCTCAAGCATCATTTCTTACCAACCTAAACCCTAATTGATGTCTAAGTCCTTTTGTTTACCTAGAACACCTTAAGACATTGTTTCTCCTCTTGTAAAATACCTAGTCATCTCTAACATTTCTTAGTTCACAAAAGTTTATATAATCACCTAGAACTTCTTGTACATTACCTAAATTTCGACATGGGTTCTCCTAGAACATTACTAAAAAAAAAACATTGTTTTCGCCATTAAACAATCAAGGACACTAAAATCCATCAAACACATTCTTATACACAAAACTTCACTCATTTAGCACTACATCACAATATAGTGCATAATTTAAATTGCTTGGCACTTAGGCCCTTAAATAACATGGCTCTTAGGCCCTTAAGATGCATAAATCATAAACACTGAATTTCCCACATTATATTTCCCTTTGACCTGCAAATACACCCAACAATACATGTGCCTTTTACTAAGCCCTTGAGAAAATTTTACTAAGTCATTCACCATTGGCTCCTTAAATCATTTTAATAAGCAATATAAGCTCATTTCTCCTAAGACTTTAAACCACATTAGGTTAGCACATTTACCTCTTTTCCTCACAACTTCTTTCTTGTTTCCTTGATTAAAATCGGTAATGATGTTTGGTTTGCTTGTCAACTTCTAAACAATATACAAACAATATAATGAGTATTCAAGCTTTAAGCTTCATCTCATTGTAAACCCTAGATTATACATTTTTAAAAAAAAAACATTAAGATATTGTTTTCCTTAGAACTTGAAGAGAGTTTGAATATATATCAAGAGAGGACTCCACCTAGTCCATGAAAGGTTGGAATGAAGCTAGAACAAAGCAACATAAGGAGCACCATTAATGGTGTTTTTCGGACAACATATAAATGCAGACGTGATTATCGTGAGTGGTTAGAACTGGTATAATTAAAAAAAGAAAAGAAATAAAAAATTAAACTCAAACTAAACAACAATCCCGGTCGTATATAGTATAGTAAAGTGTAAGCGACCGGATATCGAACCGTGGGACTAAGGTGAATTATTAAGTACCAAAGCGTGTCACAAAAAGGGGGATTAATTGACTTGTTTTTAATAATAAAAAGGAAAGATAAAATAAACTAAGTAAATAGGTAAATTAAATGGGACTCTAGGTCAGGTTAATATAATCTGCTCTTTCATGCTATGTCTACTGGTTTAATTATAATTGTTTGGCAAAATTCCTCTTATTATCTTAAGGTCCGATGAAAACTCATAAGAACTCGTTTACCTGAAAATGCAAGGTCCGATGAAAACTCAAGCAAAATACGTGTAAACGGACGGTTTAGATATGAGAAATTATTTATGCATCTGAGTACTAACTTATCCGATGAAAACAAGTTTCCCCCAGATTTACGTCTTAATTAACCTATCTATTTGTCACCGGCAACGGCGCCATTTTGCAGACGTGATTATCGTGAGTGGTTAGAACTGGTATAATTAAAATAAAAGAAAAGAAATTAAAACTCAAAATAAACGTCGGGCTGCAAACAAATCCCGGTCGTAATAGTATAGTAAAGTGTAAGCGACCGGATATCGAACCGTGGGACAAAGGTGAATTATTAAGTACCAAAGCGTGTCACAAAAAGGGGGATTAATTGACTTGTTTTTAATAATAAAAAGGCAAGATAAAATAAACTAAGTAAATAGGTAAATTAAATGGGACTCTAGGTCAGGTTAATATAATCTGCTCTTTCATGCTATGTCTACTGGTTTAATTATAATTGTTTGGCAAAATTCCTCTTATTATCTTAAGGTCCGATGAAAACTCATAAGAACTCGTTTACCTGAAAATGCAAGGTCCGATGAAAACTCAAGCAAAATACGTGTAAACGGACGGTTTAGATATGAGAAATTATTTATGCATCTGAGTACTAACTTATCCGATGAAAACAAGTTTCCCCCAGATTTACGACTTAATTAACCTATCTATTTGTCACCGATCAGATTAGAATAGATTTAGTAAAGCAATTTAATAAACTCATGACATTTATTAAAAAGGTGCGAGATAACCTTTAAAACGCAACAAACTGTATTTAAATAAACCAGTAAAACATATTGCATAATTAATACAAACACATAATAACCATTCCCAGAGTATAAATATTCAAGCCTAACATATTAAATAGATAAACAGAAACAAGAGTAATAGAAATCATCTGTAGTCACTCTGCATTCGTTCTGCTATTTTGTATACGTAGGACTAGAGGTGAATATGGTGGAATGAAAAGAAAACAAAATGAAGAAGACGGGAGAAGAGAAAATGGAATGATGGATGATGGTAGTCTGTGGTATGTATTATGTAGTATATTTGAAGACAGAAGGAGCGTGGGTTTATATAGAAGATAGGAAGAGGAAGAGGACAGAGGGAACACCGCGTGAGGAATTTAAGGAATTGATTGGGGTGGCTCTACGCGTGAGGATTTACTGTCGGCAGGCGCCTGATATTGTTGAAGGAGTAGACGGATAAGTTGCAGGCGCCGCGAAGAAGATAAACAGCACCGAAGTCTGTCGCGTTAATTATCTGGACATTTACACGCGTCCGCGTTCATGTCCGCCTTTGTTTACCCGGTTGTCTCACGGTCCTCCTCCCTGTCCGCCTGTCTGTCCGCCTGATATTACGTGGTCGTCTCATACTCTCGCCCGCGGTCTCTCCATCTCTTGTCCGCCTAATATTAAGTGGACGCGGGGGCGGACGTCTCATACTGTGTCTTGTCCGCCTAATATTATGCGGACACAGGGGAGGACATCTCACGGTCTTGTCCACCTGAAGTCATGCGGACACCAAACAACTTGTCCGCTTGTTGTCCACCTTCAGTTATGCGGACACAGGGGTGGACACAGGTTTTTGACTTATTTTCTTCTACGAACTTTGACCGGCTCTAGATTCTTCGTTTAGACTCCGTTTTCTGAGCCGTTTGTGTCTATGCGTTCGTCTCTTTGTCTACTTTGCTCCCAGCTTGGTTTTCCTCATGTTTAAACAATAAATTCGTGAGATAACAATAAAACATAAACTAGAGGAAAACTAACCAAAGTGGAGAAATGAGCAAGAAAAGTGCTAATATAATATATGAAATACAACTATGAAACATGCTCATTTGGACACTTATCAATAAACATGAAGGAAATGTTGTTTTTCTTTGAGATTCCTTACCTACAAGTAAAGGATAACAATAATATGTGAAAAGATGAGCTCAAGCTCCTCCCATGGAGATTCTTCTTGGCACCAAAATGGAGCT
>CM041780.1:226705360-226935272 GCA_023374045.1 Limonium bicolor | reverse complement strand
CTTGAGATTTTGGAAGGATAGAATTGAAGAGCTTGATGAGAGGGAGAGAAAGGTGGTCTTAGAATTTGATTTGGCAAAATGAGCTAGGAATTATAGATGGTCAAAGATGGAGTTTGATGGTGGTGCTGTATTACCGTGAAAGAGAGGAAGAAGATGGAGTTGGAGACGGTGGGAATGCAAGAAGGAAAGAGAGAATGAAGGAAAAGGTAAGTTTGTTTAGATATTTAAGTAAAGTAAATAGTGATTTACTTTTGCTATTTTTCTATCTTATCAAATTAACAAGGAGATGAGTCATCCCTTATAAGAAAACCGGCCCCCTTTATGATATAAGGGGTATTTTAGTCTTTATTTGCCAATTTAATTACTTATGTAGACATATGTTATAAACTTGCTTATTTTAGTTACTATTCACTAAAACAAGGCACATAGATGTGAAATTTTTGATTTCCCATTGATATATACTTCCAAATGTGATACTATATAGTAACATGTTAATTAAAGAGTAATGATGGACATTTAGCCATTCAAAACTCATTTACAAGACAATTTTTCAAAAATGTGCTTTAAGACTCCTTAAAGCACATTTTGTGCTTTAACTTGTTTTCAAGCTTGGTTTTCTTTGGTAATTGGTCTAATATGTTCATTAGTGTATAAATAAAGTCTTGGAAAGCTTATTAGGTCTTAACCAAACTTATCCCAAGCTTAGAGCACATTTTAGCCCATATTGACCTTAAGGTATTTATTTGTGTTTTCTATGGTTTAAATTGTTTACTAATGTTTCTAAGACTCTTTTTAGTCTTAATATACCATATTTAAATGTTTAAACAACATACCAAGGTTTGGGGTATTTCAATCTACCCCCCTTAAAAGAACATTGTCCTCAAAGTTCACACTTCCACATATCCTAAATGTTAGAACACGGGAATACATATAAACAATATTTCCATACAACATTAACAACACACTTACACTACATTCGACACAAAGTCCATACAACATAACATCGGACACAAGGTCCATACAACACAACATCGGACACAAGGTCCATACAACACAACATCGTTCAGACACAACGGTCTGTAACATAACAACATAACATAGACGATGTATTTAAATACACGTCGTACACACATAACCGAAATGGCTCTACCCCCCTTAAAAGGGGTACGCCCCGTACCCTATACACATAGACACTAAGAAGTAAACAATGACGGGTACTTCGCCTTCATCTTATCCTCCAGCTCCCAAGTGGCCTCCTCAACGTCCTGGTTAGACCAAAGAACCTTCACCAGTCTCACTGACTTATGGCGAGTGTCTCGAGTCTTAGTATCCAGAATCCGTACTAAAGTCTCCACTGATCGCATGGTCGGCTCTAAGGTTAGCCTTTCAGGCTGAAGCACATGAGACGGATGAGACATATATTTCTTCAACTGGGACACATGAAATACATCATGTACCTTGCCCAGCTCGGCGGGTAGATCAAGTCTGTAGGCTACCGGGCCGATCCGCTCCGTCACAACATAAGGCCCCACATATTTTGGGCTCAACTTGCCTTTCTGGCCAAAACGAAATACTCCTTTCATGGGGGATACTCTCAAAAATACCTGATCGCCCACGGCGAACTCCAGGTCACGTCTGCGCACATCTGCGTACGACTTCTGTCTATCCTGAGCTGCCTTCATGTTAGCCCGGATTTGGCGAACTTCTGCCTGAACTTGTTCAAGATACTCTGGTCCTATAATGACTGTCTCACTAGACTCATCCCAGCATAATGGCGTGCGGCATGGTCTACCGTACAAAGCCTGGAAGGGAGACATCTTGATCGAAGCATAGTAACTGTTGTTGTAACTAAACTCGATCAGATGTAACTTATCAATCCAGCTGGTCTGAAAATCAAGTGCACATGCACGTAACATATCCTCAAGTGTCTGGATGGTACGCTCACTCTGACCATCTGTCTGTGGGTGGAACTCTGTACTTAGCTTCAGGTCGGTGCCAAGCGCTTCCCGTGTGGATTTCCAGTACCTGGAGAGGAATCTGGTATCCCTGTCAGACACAATCGTCTTTGGCACCCCATGATGTCTTACAATCTCTCTGTCGAAGAGCTCTGCTAGTTTTGCCACTTTCCAGGTGTCCTTCATCGGAATGAATCGAGCCACCTTGGTCAGTCGGTTAACAACCACCCAAATCATATTCAGACCTCCCCTTGTAGGTGGAAGCCCTACTACGAAGTCCATAGAGATATCATGGAACTTCCACTCAGGCACTGACATTGGCTGTACCATACCACCAGGCCGTCGGTGCTCAAACTTAACCTTCTGACAAGTGAGACACCTCAACACATAATCGTTTACATCCTTTTTCATTCCAGTCCACCAAAAATAACGTTTCATACCCTTATACATTTTTGAAGCTCCGGGGTGAATCGAAGTCGTAGTACAGTGGGATTCACTCAGTATGCACTCCTTCAGCTCAGCGCTACTCCTCGGAATACATAGTCGGCCATTGAGCCTAATCAGGTCATCATCGTGGAGTCGGAAGTCGTACTTCTGACCCTCGAATGTGCCATCAATAAGCTTCTGTCTAATCTCCAGCATATACTGATCCATCATCTGAGCACTCCGCACCTCTTCAACCAAGCTAGTATGAGAGACTAGCGAATGGAGAGAGTGTGCTCGGCGACTCAATGCGTCAGCTACCACATTTGCCTTACCCTCTTTGTACTGTAGATCAATGTCGTAGTCGTTTAGAAACTCAACCCACCTTCTTTGTCTCTTGTTCAACTCCTTCTGAGTGAACAAGTACTTCAAACTTTTGTGGTCAGAATAGATTGTCACACTTACCCCATACAAATAATGTTGCCATATCTTCAATGCGAAGACAATGGCACCCAGTTCTAAATCGTGGGTAGGGTAGTTCTCTTCATGCTTCTTCAGCTGTCGGGAGGCGTAAGCTACGACCTTCCCGTGTTGCATCAACACACAACCCATACCCCTGCCTGATGTGTCGCAATAGACCTCAAAACCATCTGGACCGTCTGGTATAGTCAGGACTGGTGCAGATGTCAGAGCATCCTTGAGACTCTGGAAAGAACTCTCACAGTCGACTGTCCACTCGAATGGTGCATCCTTCTTCATCAAGGAAGTCATCGGCTTTGAGACACTGGAGAAGTCCTTTACAAACCTCTTATAATAACCTACCAGACCGAGGAAGCTCCTGATATCGATAACTGTCTTCGGCCTAGGCCAGGTGCGCACTGCATCAATCTTTGCCGGATCAACAGCGATCCCGGCCTCAGAAATCACATGACCAAGAACGGATACTTGGTTCAACCAAAACTCACACTTTGAAAATTTAGCATATAACTGATTCTTTCTCAATGTTTGTAACACATTTCTCAGGTGGCTTTCATGCTCACCTCTCGATTTCGAGTACACAAGAATATCGTCGATGAAGACTACCACTGACTTGTCCAACTGATCTTGGAACAAGCGGTTCATTAAGTCCATGAACTTAGCTGGTGCATTGGATAAACCAAACGGCATAACCGTAAACTCATAATGTCCATACCTAGTTCTGAATGCTGTCTTCTCAATATCACTGTCACGGATGGCAATCTGATGGTATCCGGATCGTAGATCTATCTTGGAGAATACTGATGCTCCCCTCAACTGATCAAATAAGTCGTCGATGCGTGGTAAAGGGTAACGGTTCTTCACCGTAACTGCATTCAGCTCTCGATAGTCAATACACAGGCGGAGACTACCGTCCTTCTTCTTCACGAAGAGGACCGGCGCTCCCCATGGTGAAACGCTAGGGCGAATAAACCCCTTGTCGAGTAGGTCTCTCAGCTGCTCCTTGAGCTCTGTCATTTCTGCTAGAGCCATACGATAGGGCGCCTTCGCAATTGGTCCGGTGCCCGGAACCAAATCAATTTCAAACTCAACTTCCCGTGCTGGCGGCATGCCCGGCAGTTCCTTAGGAAATACATCAAGAAACTCCGACACTACCGGCACATCTGGGCTAAACTCTGGATCTCTCTCTATGTCCTGGACATAGCAGAGGTATACATCACTCCCTCGTCGTAGTTCACGACACATAGCCATGTCGGTGATGATCTGAGTCAAAGGCTCCTTGGGCCTCTGGCGGTAAGATATTGTAACCCCAGACGGACTCCGAAGAAGCAGACGATGCTCGGCACACAGGATCCTGCCCTTGTACCGCTCCAACCAGTTCATCCCGGCAATCACATCAAAACCAAGTCCGTCGAACTCTATCAATTCGATCAGAAACTCTTCACCTCTGATTCGCACAACAACACCTCGGTGGTAGCGGGTACACCTGATCCGCTCTTTCGACGGGAGAGTGACTAGGAAGTCTGGCACCTCATCACCGTCTAACCCCAGCCTCTTTGCAAAGGATAGCGAAATAAATGTATGAGAGGCTCCGGAGTCGAACAAGATCGAAGCGTCCACGCCATTGACTGGAAAGGTACCGGTGAGGATTGTGCCGCTCTTGCCGGCTTCTGCCTCATTGCAGACACTCAGTATACCTCCCGTTCCGAGAGCACAGCCTAATTCATTGGCAAACTAATAAGTATTGGGTAACAACACGGTTGATATACTTCAACAACTCCACTTTATTCATTAACACACTCTTCTTACATCATTCGTTGGTTTACACTGTTGACATAACTAACACATATATAACATCCTTAACATACACTGGCTTAACACATTACATAATTATACAAGGCTTTAAAACTGTCTGAAAGTCAAATTCAAACGTCCGGATTTTATGTGTGTGGCATTGATCACTGCCGACGGTGCGGTATTCAGTTTGATCTTCCTGATGCCATGATATAGCATCCTCGACTGCCCACCCACGATTAACACATCTCCTGATTTTAGTACTAACTTCTTTGCGAGATCAGCACGCTTCTGCTCGCCATATATAAACACTGCGGTATCACCAATGGACCAAGACACCACGGGTACTCCCTTACTTAGAGACTCGGGTGACTCGTCCTTATCTTGGTGTAAACCTAATCGTCCACCTTTCTGGTAGAAGTTCACAATACACAAATCTGATTTAACACTTGGAATTGAATCCGTTTCAACTTGCTGAGCAACTCCCACGGCGTGGTTAACGACCGCAAGGAACTCCTAAGGTATCATCGGTACCGTTGCTCCGTCCTCAGCTCGCACTTCTTGATATGTCTTGGTGTAAGGATTCCAGTCCTTACCCATGCACATCATCTTCAATTTCATTCTCGATCCGCTCGGGTATTCGGGTGTGTAGAAACCTCCGGGTGTTGCTCCAGTTCATTACATCGTCTGATGATGTGAATTTGTGCTTCCGGCGTCAGGTATCCATTTAAGAGTATCATACATGGCTGGATAACCTGACATTGCTCCATTGGAAAGTCGGTGATGTTGATGGTGGTTTCTTCAGGGTTTGGTGTGGGTGGGATTGGATAACATATATTGAAGGCTCCTTTAAGTTTAGATTTATCTAATTAGGTGACTTTCACATTATACTTTACTTCTTTACTCACATGATAATACACTTGGACTCACTAATACACACATGCATGAAATGCGGTATGCAATCACTTATTTCATTCAATAGTTTAGGCGGTACCTGGTCTAGTAGAGGGCCCTGGCGCCTCAGACCGGTCCACCACATGCAGGGTGGCCTTGCTAGGTCCCGACCCCTTCCCCTTCTGGGAATCAGTGCTCCTCTGATCTGTGGGTGGCTGGTTAGCCGTCTTCGGGCCATCGATGGTCGCTGTGGCCTTACCCTTCCACTGCCCCTTGGGCTTGTTAACTCTGCTGTTGGGGTTCCGGTAGCACTCATAGTCACGGTGACCCCACTTCTCGCAGTAACGACACTGCACGTCGTTTCCTTTGCAGTCCTTGCCGGGGTGGTCTCCGTTACACCACTTACAGTAGTAGTGGCGCTCCGGTCCAGAACCCGTGCTAGCTGCTATCACAGTACACAATCAATACTTATTTCACAACTTGACAACATACACTTCAACTTGTCACAATTAAATAATTACCCTTAGGTGGGTAAGAGCGTAGGGGTTTCGCCGCGTAAGCATATGTGAGCTTCAATGGCTCCTCAGCTGTGGTGGTTTGGGCTTGGCCCTTGTCACCCTGGTGCTGACTCTTCTGGGGCTGGGGATAAGGCTTCTTCTTCTTCTTTCCTCCCCTGTACCCCTGCGGACTCTGGCCCTCGCTCATGGCCTTGCGCTTGTGCGCATTCTCCTCGTCCCTCAGACGGACGGTAATCTCTACCTTAGCAGCAGCATGATAGCACTCCTGAATTTAGGATGTCAGTCATGCCCCGCAAAACATACTCACAAACTCACATTAATAATCACTTATGGATCACACTTATTCACATCACACTTCATTCAAATTACCTGCAAGGTAGTATACTCAGCTGGCCCCATCCCATAGCGAAGACGGTGGCTGAGACCGTTGTAGAAACGGTTTACCAGCACCCGGTTCGAGTACCCCAGGTCCGGTAACAGGTGGATAAGGCCGGTGAAAGCGGTGTAGTAATCGTCGACCGACATCTTATCCCCCTGCCTCAGACTATCCAGCTCCAGGCGCTTAGCCTCTTAAACATGCACAGGGTAGTATTTGGCTTGCAGCAGAGCCGTATACTCTCTCCAACCAAACTGAGGATCCGTTATCGGTCCTCTCTCACAAGCTTCCACCAACTTTGTGCCGAACCCTTCAGGTAGTAAGCGGCAAGACGGACCTTGGCTCCAGCAGGCACATCCAAGGTCTCGTAGGCGGTCTCCAACTCAGAGATGTACGCCTCCAGCTTACGTGGGTCGGTCTCCCCATGAAACGACGGGGGTCTCAAGTTTGACAATGCCTTGACCCAGTTGGTCTCTCGTGGCGGTGGCGGTGGTGGTTGAACTTTGGGCTGTTGCCCCTGCTGAATTGCAGCTACAAGTTGTGGGACCATTTGGGCAACGGCGGCCGCTACAGCATCGGCCATGGCTTGTGTCGTAGGGTTCTCTCCCTGGTTCCCAGTGTCTCCAATGCCACCCCCGCGGCCTCGACCTCGTGGTCTACCTGACATCTGAATTCACACGAACATTATTAGCATTGTGCTTACACACTTATCGGTTCCAACGGTTGTAACATTTCCCGACAATAAGGTAACTCCACACTTGGTTAGTGGTTAACCTTTCCATAACTGCTCACTTAGGTAACTGTGGTTAGGTTTCCTAACTCGATATATTCCTAAGCTCGGTATTCTAGTCATCAGAGCGATACTTCGCTCTGATACCACTTTTTGTAACACCCCTACATCGTACTTCGCAACTAATTGAAATCGCAGCGGAAATAAAGAACTAAACATTAACTAAACGCTTCGGTGCTACAACGCCGTCAACCACCCACGTGGTTAACAAGGCAGAATAAATACAAGTGTACCGGTCTGATGATCAGACTCCCGAGCATAGAACTAAAACCATAAATACATCATATACAATACCGAGTATTTAATTACATTCCTTCACTGTAAACAGCCAATATACCGCCACAGTAGTATCAACGGAATCAAGATATAATGCCACGGGAGCACAGGCGCATCCCGGGCTCAACATCCAAAATAACCCAAAGTACATCTGCAGCCTAGAATCTACAGCCACTCTTCTTCCTCGATCCTCATCCTGCAGTAAAAATATGGAGCCCCCGAGGGGGTCAGCAACCCTTGGCTGGTATGGTTAACGCGCAGCCCATCGGCTACCGGGATACGCGCAACTAATTTTCATGATGACATGGCATTCATTTAAACATAACATAACATAACATATGGCATAGCAACATCACTGCGTAGCACAACATCACATACACAGTGGATACTCTTTCCACAATAACAAACCAAGCAGGTTAAACAACATAAGAGCCTAGAGAATGGTTAATTCTCATGTTAAGCTCGTTACACACACTCATTACCGTTCTGTTATTCGAACGAGTAACTTAAGTCACAGATGGATCGGATATAGTGACCCGAACACACCACACAAACACATGTTCCCACTAAACCGATCATAGGTCAGAATAAGTAAGCTTTGGAGGAAGCTAGCGGGAGATCGAACGCCAAATGAAGGAGAACAATCTTAACAACATAAGAGTCGAATCTGATTCAGATATCTACTCTTAACTTACATGCATGACCGGACAACCGGATTCCTCACTTCCCAGTTAGCACTTGTTAGAAGTTCATCAGTGGAACTTAACAAACAATTCACGAGAAGTGGTAAGTCATGTTAGACACACACACAAGGGAAATGAGTCACATCATACATCATGTTAATATGAACAATTGTAAACTCATTACATGATTAAGTCTTATAATGTTGTAAACATACAGAAAAACAATCAACACACAAGCCGGTGTAAGCCGGTAGGCAACAGACTGCAAGAAAACCATACCTTGGTCCTTGCTTCGACTGGTTTCCACCTTGAGAGAATCCTATACACATTTAGTAACGTCGGTTAATTAACGTACTAGTCCGTTGTTAACATCATTACTTCACATTTCTAGTTAATTCATTTCCACATTTTGTTTCAACTTCCCACCTTTTAAAATGTCATTATGACACTCCTAACATGACTTATATAACCTCATAACTTCATTACTAACTAATCCCCATCATTAGACACCTTTAATTAACCTGAAACTAAGTTTCTATAGTGGTCCGGGACTTGGTCCCCAACTAAGGTCCCGGACCTACACTTAACAAAATCCTCGGCCTGTTTTAATGGGGTGGTCCGGGACTTCATACAAGTCCTAAGTCCCGGACCAAGCTAGGCAAAAACTCTCGGGGGTATTTAAGGGGGTGGTCCGGGACCTTATACAAGGCCTAAGTCCCGGACCAAAACACTGGGTGACTCTCGGCCTGTTTTTCATACCTGGTCCGGGACATGACCCAAAACCTAGGTCCCGGACCCAAGCTACAGAAATGTCAAAATTGCATTTTTTCAAGACTTGTTGCATTAGTTCTCCATCTCCATTAAATGTATAAACTTCCCAAGTGTTCCTAGGTATATTCTAATACCAAAATATCATCTTAAACACACCTAGTTCCATGTTTAACTTGTTACTCAATTTCCTTATAAAATTCACCAACACTTATAACATTTCATACTAGGTTTCTAAAGGGTGTTTCTCACCTATGATAACTACAATCCCAAAATGTTTTCTCCTCACCTTAACATCATCTCTCAAGCATCATTTCTTACCAACCTAAACCCTAATTGATGTCTAAGTCCTTTTGTTTACCTAGAACACCTTAAGACATTGTTTCTCCTCTTGTAAAATACCTAGTCATCTCTAACATTTCTTAGTTCACAAAAGTTTATATAATCACCTAGAACTTCTTGTACATTGCCTAAATTTCGACATGGGTTCTCCTAGAACATTACTAAACCAAAACACATTGTTTTCGCCATTAAACAATCAAGGACACTAAAATCCATCAAACACATTCTTATACACAAAACTTCATTCATTTAGCACTACATCACAATATAGTGCATAATTTAAATTGCTTGGCACTTAGGCCCTTAAATAACATGGCTCTTAGGCCCTTAAGATGCATAAATCATAAACACTGAATTTCCCACATTATATTTGCCTTTGACCTGCAAATACACCCAACAATACATATGCCTTTTACTAAGCCCTTGAGAAAATTTTACTAAGTCATTCACCATTGGCTCCTTAAATCATTTTAATAAGCAATATAAGCTCATTTATCCTAAGACTTTAAACCACATTAGGTTAGCACATTTACCTCTTTTCCTCACAACTTCTTTCTTGTTTCCTTGATTAAAATCGGTAATGATGTTTGGTTTGCTTGTCAACTTCTAAACAATATACAAACAATATAATGAGTATTCAAGCTTTAAGCTTCATCTCATTGTAAACCCTAGATTATACATTGTTTTTAAAAAAAACATTAAGATAGTTGTTTTACCTTAGAACTTGAAGAGAGTTTGAATATATATCAAGAGAGGACTCCACCTAGTCCATGAAAGGTTGGAATGAATGAAATACCCCAAACCTTAATATGTTAGTTAAATATATAATTATTATATTTTAAGGCTTATCTTAGTCATTAAGAACATGTGTAAAAAAAATTCCCGAAGGAAACGGATCCAAATAGTGGATTAAAAAGGCAAAACGAGCTTTAAAGCACGTTTTTCGAGAGACCCGGGAAATGTAATTTTAAACGGGTTTAAAGGACTAATAAAAATTTATGGTCAATCATATGGCTATAATTAAATATTAGTCAAGGCCTAGGACCATAAAAAAATAAATAAAACAAAAATCCGGAAACCGGACCCGGACTGTTAAAACTCACAGTTCCGGAATTCACGGGTGTTATCAGCTAAATGACCATGTGCCACCTCCTCTCTACTTTTACAAAAAAAATTGTCTTTTCCCTTGTGTGAGTAGCAGCTCACGATCTGGTCCCCCTCCCTCTCATTTATTAATTCTACTCTATGTACTAGAAGACAAAACATAAAGTAAAGCACATTACCATTTATTTTCTCTTTCCTCTACCTTTCCTTCCTGTCCGATTTCTTCTGCCCTGGCCATCGTTTTTCTCTGCTCCTGGTTCCCTCCCATGGCGATTTTTGAGCAGCTCCAGCTCCTTCATTCTCCTTCCTTGTTCCCTCACCAAACCAAGTCCAAATCGAAAATAAAATACACCAAAATACTCACCTTGCTTTGGAGATCATTTTCCACCTTTCAAAATCTCCAAACTCCACACTTGACTTCCATGGGTGTAGCTCATTTTGAAGAAGAAACTTTACATTCTTGAAGCCAATCACCTTCTTGTTGTTCTAAGGCAAGAAACAACTCGAAAATCCCTCTTTTCCTCCATCTCCCTTGACCGATTTTGCTCTGTTTTGAGCTCCAGTTTTGCTCCTTGTTATAGCCATTTGAAGCCTCGATTAGGTGCTGGAGGTTGCCCATCTTTGTTCCTAAAAGCCCATTGTGAAGTAGAAGGTAAAAATCTCTACATCTCTATGCTTAAACACCTATCGTTTTTTTTAGGGTTGTGGCAAGAGCCTCGTTTAAATTCTTGGTGCTATTACCATTCATGGTCTTGGTCATTAGTGTAGCAAATAACCCCATTGGAAATCGGTTGTGGAACAAGAAGTGGGGAGAGGAAAAACAAAAAAAAAGGAGGGAAAGTTGAAAGAAAACCAAGGTAAATACTTGCCTTAAGCTATGTGGTGTTTTAAGGACTTTGTATTTTATCTTGGTGCAAATATAAATGCTCAGTGAAATGCAGGTGTTGCTAATAATATGAGGAAATTCAGTGTTTAATTTAATGTTGTTTAAGGGCCTAAGTGCCAAACTTTTAAGGTTTATGAATATTGAGGGCTATTGTGGTTTGAATGGTGAATTTTAAGTGTGTTTGATGCCTTGGATGAATTGATAGTTGGAGTGTTTTAGTGAGTTAAAAGATGTGTGGGAATATGTTAAAAATTAAGGGGGGACCATGTCAAAATTTGTGTAGAAACAAATGGTTTAAGTGCACTTCTAGATGGGAACAAACTAGATGACTACAAGGTGCTATGAGAGGGAAATGTAGTATAAAAATCAAGAATTGGGTAACAAGTTTAGAAGATGATTTAGGCAAGTTTAAGATGTTGTACTAGTGTTAAAATATGCCTAATTACATGTAGGAACCTTGGGGCAAAATGGGTGAAGTAACAAGTGAAACAGGAATTGAAAATGTATTTTTTTTGGAGGTCTGTAACAGGGGTCCGGAACTTAGGTTCCATACCAAGTTCTCGACCATACTATAAAAACTGGTCTAGAGTTACCCAGCGTTTTGGTCCGGGACCTAGGGTGAGTATTAAGTCCCGGACCACCCATGTAAAAATGCCCGAGAGTTTCCCAGCGTTTGGTCCGGGACCTAGGGTTAGTATCAAGTCCCGGACCACCCATGTAGAAATGCCCGGAGTTTGCCCAGCGTTTGGTCCGGACCTAGGGTGAGCATGAAGTCCCGGACCACCCCCATTTAAATGGCCGAGAGTTTCAACATGGATAGGTCCGGGACTTTAGGTAGGGACCAAGTCCCGGACTCCCTAAAATCTTGTTTTAAGTTATTAAATGATGTCAAATGATGGGATGGTTAGGTATTGATGTTACATGATTATATAGGACATGTTTGGTGACTTATAATCACCATTAGGAGGGTGAACGAGTATAGGTTTAAGTGTGTAAGTGTACGACATAGATATGTGTAGTAATTAGCTAAACGGATGTCAAATAAGTTAATTAACCGATATTATACATCGTGTATAGGAACTACATTTGGGGAACACAATCAATCAAGGGCCAAGGTATGGTTTTCTTGCAGTCTGTTGCCTACCGGTTTACACCGGCTTGTGTGCTGTTTGCTTTTCTGTGTGTTTACAACCTTGTAAGATTAAATCATGAAACGAGTTTACAGTTCTTATTATTAATGTGACGTGTACGTGCCGATACCGGTAACCTCGAATGCGTGCTAACCATTAATTAACCCCAGTCTAGAAACGTAAGAGAACGGTATCCGGTAACAACGTTCCCAACCTAAGGAACGTTCTAACCCGGCTATGTGTTTGTTGTGATGCGTGTTGCTATATTATGCCTTACTTCCCTTGCATGTCTAACTGGACTTAAACACTTACTTGTGTGAGATTATGTTAAGCTCCCATTGTGGGACTTCTAACGAGTGCTAACCGGGGGAGTGAGGAATCCGGTCGTTCCGGTCACGCGTGTATGTATGGGTGTCGACATCTGAATCAGATTCGACTCTCTCCTTATGTTAGGGTAGTTTTCCTTTTATGGGGAATTCGACCTCCCATAGCTTAGCCAAAGCTACCTACCTGACTTCCACTCGGGCTAGGGGGAAATTATGTGTTGATGTGTTCGGGTCACTACGCCCGTCTCATCTTTCAAGTTAAGTTATTCATCTAACTAACAAACAGTAATGTGATATGTGTTAAGCTTAACATGAGGATGAAGACATTCTCTAGGCTTACAAGTTGACTAACCATGTTGGTTGTTACCTAAAGTGAATTGTTTCCACTATGCATGTGTTGTTATTGTTCTGCAAAAATTTCTGTTATGTATATGCATGTTGTATGATAAAATCAACGCCATGTTATAACGACAAATAGTTGCGTGTATCCCGGTAGTCAGCGGGCTGCACGTTAACCATGCCAGCAAAAGGTTGCTGACCCCCTTTGGGGGCTATTTATTTGCAGGATGAGGATCGAGGAAGCAGAATGGCTTTAGATCCTAGGTTGTTGATTTGTTATTTTTGGATGTTGAACCCGAGTAGTGCTTGTACACTCGAGGTCGTTTACTTTTGGTGGATGTAAAGCCAGTTGGTGATTTTGAATAGTTACACTCGGTATATTGTCTCTTTTGGATAGGTGATTTTTGTAAGGTTGTAATTATGCTCGGATTCGTGTCAGACCGATACATATGTAACAGCCTAGTTAGCCACGTGGGTGGCTAACGGCGTGTAACACCGCCCTTTTGGTATATGTTTAAGTAATGATTTCCGCTGCGATTATTGATTAAGTGTTAAGGTTATGGATGGGGTGTTACAAAAAGTGGTATCAGAGCGAAGTATCGCTCTGATTACCGACAACCGAGCGTAGGAATATACCGAGTTAGGAAATTTAAACCTTGTCGTCCAAAGGACGTTATAAACAAGTGATGCGATAAGTTTGTAAGCACAATACTAATGTGCTCTCATGTATGTTCAGATGGCAGGGCGACCGCGGGGACGAGGCCGTGGAGGGCCTGGTCCAGGAGACACGGGGGATACCCCCACCGCTCAGATGATGGCCGAAGCTGTAGCGGCCGCCCTAGCACAAGTAATACCTCAAATAGTGACTGCAGTGCAGCAGGGGCAGCAACAGCCCGGGGGAGAGGGTCAGCCAGAACCACCACCACCCAGCCACGCGAGACCAATTGGGTGAAAGCGTTGGCCGACTTGAGGCCCCCGTCTTTCAAAGGGGAGACCGACCCTTCTAAACTAGAGGCGTATATCTCGGAGCTTGAGACCGCCTACGAGACTTTGGCCGTTCCTGCTGATGCCAAGGTCCGACTTGCTGCTTTTTATTTGAAGGGTTCGGCTAGAAATTGGTGGAAACTTGTGAGGGCCGAAGGTGGCCGATCCAGATTTTGGATGGGAGCAGTACACGGCATTGCTAAGGGCCAAGTACTACCCAGTGCATGTGCAAGAGGCGAAGCGCCTGGAGCTTGACAGTCTAAAGCAAGGGGACAAAATGACGGTGGACGACTACTACACCGCCTTCACTGACCTTGTTCATCTTCTACCCGACCTTGGTTACTCAAACCGGGTCTTAGTAAACCGATTCTACAGTGGGTTGAGCCACCGCCTACGCTATGGCATGGGGCCAGCCGAGTACAATACCTTGCAGGTAAATTTCCAATAATGTCTAAGTGTGAATGAGTAATGTTGTATGGAGTGTGTAAATGTGTTGCGGGGCATGACTAACACCTTGATACTCAGGAGTGCTATCATGCCGCTGCTAAGGTGGAGATCACCGTCCGTCTAAGGGACGAGGAGAATGCGCATAAGCGCAAGGTCTCGAGCGAGGGCCAAAGCTCGCAAGGGTACCAAGGAGGGAAGAAGAGGAAACCTTACCCTCAGCCCCAGAAGGGCCAGCAGCAGCAAGATGGCAAGGGCCAAGCCCAGCCCACTACCACTGAGGAGCCACTGAAGCTCACTTATGCCTATGCGGCTAAGCCCTTACGCTCTCACCCGCCCAAGGGTAACTAATTAATTTCGAATATCGGATTCAAGTATGTATTGTTATGTTGTGAAGTGTGTATTGATTGTGTGTTGTGATAGCAGCCAGTACGGGCTCTGCACCGGAGCGCCACTACTTCTGCAAGTGGTGCAAGGGTGACCATCCCGGTAAGGACTGCAAAGGGAACGATGTGCAGTGCCACTACTGCAAGAAGCTGGGGCACCGTGATTTTGAGTGCTACAGCAACCCCGATGGCAGAAACTATAGGCCTAGAGGGCAATGGAAGGGTAAGGCCACTGCTACCATTGAGGGCCCGAAAGCTACATATCAGCCATCCTCGGGGCAAGGAAATACTGATTCCCAGAAGGGGAAGGGGCCGGGAGCAGGCAAGGCTGCCTTGAACGTGGTGGACCGGTCAGAGGCACCAGGATCGTCTTCTAGACCAGGTACCCCCTTTAAACCGTTAAGTAAGATAAGTGATTGCTTACCGCATTTCCATGCATGTGTGTTAGTGGGTCTAAATGAATAACCACATGAATAACGTTGAGTATATATGAAAACCACCTAAATTAGAGATTTATAAACCTTAGGAACCTTCAATATTTGCTATCCAATCCCACCCACACCGAACCCCGGAGATACCACCATCGACATTGCCGACTATCCGACAGAACAGTGTCAGGTTATCCAACCAGGTATGATATTATTGAAAGGATACCTGACACCCGAAGCACAAATCCATGCATTCGACGATGCGACGAGCTTGGAGCAGCACCTGGAGGTTTCTACACACCCGAATACCCAAGTGGAGCGAAAATGAACTTAAAGATGATGTGCATGGGTAAGGATTGGAACCCTTACACCAAGTCATATCAGGACACACGAGCTGAAGATGGAGCTACCATACCGAGTATACCTGAGGAGTTCCTTGCGGTTGTTAACCACACCGTAGGAATTGCTCAGCAAGTTGAACCGGACAAATCCCAAGTATCCGTGCAGATTTGTGTATTGCCAATTTCTACCAAAAAGGTGGAAGGTTGGGTTTACACCAAGACAAGGACGAGTCACCCGAGTCTCTTAGTAAGGGAGTACCCGTGGTGTCTTGGTCCATTGGTGACATCGCAGTGTTCATGTACGGCGAGCAGAAGCGTGCGGACCTCGCAAGGAAGTTAGTATTGGAGTCTGGAGATGTGTTAATCATGGGTGGGCAGTCGAGGATGCTGTATCATGGTATCAAGAAGATCAAGTTGAACACAACGCCTCCGACAATAATCAATGCCACACACATGAAACCTGGACGTTTGAACTTAACCTTTAGACAGTTTTGAAGTTATGTGTAATCATGTAAAGTGTGAAATCAGTTGTATGTCGAGTATGTGATGCAGTAAGTATGCTAAGTTATCAAGCTATGTAGCCAATGTAATACCATCATGATGTAACGATGAGTTTTATGAATAAAGCAGTGTGAATTCTTAAGCATTCCACCCGTGTTGTTACCAATATACTTATCAAGTTTATGAAATAAATTAGGCGCTGCACTCGGGACGGAAGGTACACTGAGTGTGTGTACAGAGGCAGAGGCCGGCAGAAGCGGCACTATCCTCACCGGTACCTTCCCAGTGAATGGCGTGGATGCGTCGATCTTGTTTGACTCTGGAGCCTCACATACATTTGTCTCACTCTCATTTGCGAGGAGACTGGGGCTAGACGGGGAGGAGATGCCTGACTTCCTAGTCACTCTCCCGTCTAAGGAGCGGATCAGATGCACCCGTTATTACCGAGATGCCACCGTTCGAATTAAGAATGAAGAGTTCCCGATCGACTTGATAGAGTTCGACGGGCTTGGTTTTGATGTAATTGTCGGAATGAACTGGTTGGAGCGGTACAAGGGTAGAATCCTATGTGCCGAGCACCGTCTGCTTCTTAGGAGTCCGTCTGGGGTTGCCGTTTCATACCGCCAGAGGCCCAGGGAGCCTTCGACACAGATCATCTCCGCCATGGCCATGTTCATGAATCAGAAGAAGAATGATGTATACCTCTGCTATGTCCAGGACATAGAGAGAGACCCTGAGTTTAGCCCAGATGTACCGGTTGTGTCGGAGTTTCCTGATGTCTTTCCTAAGGAGCTCCCAGGCATGCCGCCTACACGGGCAGTTGAGTTTGAGATTGACTTGGTACCAGGCACCGGACCTATAGCGAAGGCGCCCTACCGTATGGCTCCAGCTGAGATGACTGAGCTCAAGGAGCAGCTGCGAGACCTACTAGACAAGGGATTTATCCGCCCTAGCGTTTCACCATGGGGAGCACCAGTCCTTTTTGTGAAGAAAAAGGATGGGAGTCTCCGCCTCTGCATCGACTACAGAGAGCTGAATGCTGTGACGGTGAAGAACCGTTACCCATTGCCACGTATCGATGATTTGTTTGATCAGCTGAGAGGTGCATCTGTTCTCTAAGATCGATCTGCGATCGGGTTACCATCAGATTGCTATCAGAGACAGTGATATTGAGAAGACTGCCTTCCGTACCAGATATGGGCACTATGAATTCATGGTCATGCCGTTTGGGTTGTCGAATGCACCAGCAAAGTTTATGGACTTGATGAATCGTTTGTTTCGAGATCAGTTGGATAGTCAGTAGTTGTCTTCATCGATGATATTCTCATTTATTCTAAGTCCAAGGTGGAGCATGAAGCTCACCTGAGGAGTGTGTTGCAGACGTTGAGGGAGAACCAGCTTTATGCGAAGTTCTCAAATGTGAATTTTGGTTGGACCAAGTCTCCTTTCTTGGTCATGTTATTTCTGAGGCCGGGATCGCTGTGGATCCGGCCAAGATTGATGCTGTGCGCACCTGGCCTAGACCGAAGACGGTTGCCGACATCCGGAGCTTCCTGGTCTGCAGGTTATTATCGGAGGTTTGTGAGGAATTTCTCTAGTGTTTCAAAACCGTTGACATCCTTAACTAAGAAGGATGCACCGTTTGATTGGACTGTGGACTGTGAGACTCATTTCAGAAGCTCAAGGATGCTTTGACTTCTGCACCAATTCTTACTATACCAGAGGGTACTGATGGTTTTGAGGTGTACTGTGATGCGTCAGGTAAAGGTATGGGCTGTGTTTTGATGCAACACGGGAAGGTCGTGGCTTACGCCTCCCGACAGTTGAAGCGACATGAAGAAAATATCCTACACATGATTAGAATTGGGTGCCATTGTCTTCGCTTGAAGATATGGCGACACCATTTGTATGGAGTGAATGTGACGATTTATTCAGATCACAAGAGTTTGAAATACCTGTTCACTCAGAAGGAGTTGAACATGAGGCAAAGAAGATGGGTTGAATTCCTACTGATTACGATATTAACCTTCAGTACAAGGAAGGTAAAGCAAACATTGTAGCTGATGCATTGAGTCGCCGAGCACACTCTCTCCATTCGCTATCTCTCACTCTAGCTTGGTGAAGAGGTGCGGAGTGCTCAGATGTCAGATCAGTACATGCAAGAGATCAAACAGAACTTATGGACGGCACATTCGAGAGCCAAATATGACTTCCGACTCATGATGATGTTTGATCAGGCTGAATGGCCGACTTTGTATTCCACGAAGTAGCGCTGAGCTGAAGGAGCGCATACTGAGTGAATCACACTGTTCTTCTACTTCTATTCACCCCGGAGCTTCAAAGATGTACAAGAGTATGAAGAGATATTTCTGGTGGACCGGTATGAAGAAAGATGTGACAGATTATGTTGTTAGGTGTCTCACTTGCCAGAAGGTCAAGTTTGAGCACCGTCGTCCTGGTGGCATGGTACAGCCAATGCCGTTCCTGAATGGAAGTTCCATGATATTTCCATGGACTTCGTTGTTGGGCTTCCGCCTACTCGGGGAGGCTTGAATATGATATGGGTCGTTGTTGACCGACTGACCAAGGTGGCCCGATTCATTCCGATGAAGGACACCTGGAAAGTGGCGAAGCTAGCAGAGCTCTTCGACCGCGAGATAGTACGACATCATGGAGTACCGAAGACTATCGTGTCTGATAGGGATACCAGATTCCTCTCGAGGTACTGGAGAAGTACACGGGAAGCACTTGGTACCGAACTGAAGTTGAGTACGGCGTTTCACCCACAGACAGATGGTCAGAGTGAGCGCACCATACAGACTTGAGGATATGTTACGTGCATGTGCACTTGACTTTCAGACCAGCTGGATTGATAAGTTACATCTGATCGAGTTTAGCTACAACAACAGTTACCATGCTTCGATCAAGATGTCTCCCTTCCAGGCTTTGTACGGTAGACCATGCCGCACACCATTATGCTGGGATGAGTAGTGAGACGGTCATTATAGGACCTGAGTATTTGGAACAAGTCAGCAGAAGTTCCAGATCCGGGCTAACATGAAGCGGCTCAGGATAGACAGAATCGTACGCGATGTGCGCAGACGTGACCTGGAGTTCGCCGTGGGCGATCAGGTGTTTCTTAGAGTATCCCCCATGAAGGGTGTTTCGTTTTGGCCAGAAAGGCAAGTTGAGCCCGAAATATGTGGGGCCTTATGTTGTGACGGAGCGGATAGGCCCGGTAGCCTACAGACTTGATTTACCTGCTGAGTTGGGCAAGGTACATGATGTATTTCATGTGTCCCAGTTGAAGAAATATATGTCTCATCCGTCTCATGTACTTCAGCCCGAGAGGCTAACACTAGAGCCGACCATGCGATCAGTGGAGACTCCCGTACGGATCTGGACACTAAGACTCGAGACACTCGCCATAAGTCTGTGAATTGGTGAAGGTTCTCTGGTCTAACCAGGAGGTCGAGGAGGCCACTGGGAGCTGGAGAAGATGAGGGCGAAGTACCCGTCGTTGTTTACTTCTTAGCATTTGTATGTATAGGGTACGGGGCGTACCCCTATTTAAGGGGGGTAGAGCCGTTCGGTTATGTATGTACGGCATGTATGGAAACACATGTCTATGTTGTTATGTTATAGACCTTGAGTCTAAGTGATGTTTTGTTATGAGGACCTTGAGTCCGATGATGTAAAGAATGTTGTATGTTGTTATGGAGCGTTGTTCAGAAGTAATCCCGTGTTCTAATATTTAAGATACGTGGGAAGTGTGAACTTTGGGGACAAAGTTCTTTTAAGGGGGGTAGATTGAAATACCCCAAACCTTAATATGTTAGTTAAATATATAATTATTATATTTTAAGGCTTATCTTAGTCATTAAGAACATGTGAAAAAATTCCCGAAGGAAACGGATCCAAATAGTGGATTAAAAAGGCAAAACGAGCTTTAAAGCACGTTTTTCGAGACCCGGGAAATGTAATTTTAAACGGGTTTAAAGGACTAATAAAAATTTATGGTCAATCATATGGCTATAATTAAATATTAGTCAAGGCCTAGGACCATAAAAAAATAAATAAAACAAAAATCCGGAAACCGGACCCGGACTGTTAAAACTGACAGTTCAGGAATTCACGGGTGTTATCTGCTAAATGACCATGTGCCACCTCCTCTCTACTTTTACAAAAAAAAATTGTCTTTTCCCTTGTGTGAGTAGCAGCTCACGATCTGGTCCCCCTCCCTCTCATTTATTAATTCTACTCTATGTACTAGAAGACAAAAACATAAAGTAAAGCACATTACCCCATTTATTTTCTCTTTCCTCTACCTTTCCTTCCTGTCCGATTTCTTCTGCCCTGGCCATCGTTTTTCTCTGCTCCTGGTTCCCTCCCATGGCGATTTTTTGAGCAGCTCCAGCTCCTTCATTCTCCTTCCTTGTTCCCTCACCAAACCAAGTCCAAATCGAAAATAAAATACACCAAAATACTCACCTTGCTTTGGAGATCATTTTCCACCTTTCAAAATCTCCAAACTCCACACTTGACTTCCATGGGTGTAGCTCATTTTGAAGAAGAAACTTCACATTCTTGAAGCCAATCACCTTCTTGTTGTTCTAAGGTAAGAAACAACTCGAAAATCCCTCTTTTCCTCCATCTCCCTTGACCGATTTTGCTCTGTTTTGAGCTCCAGTTTTGCTCCTTGTTATAGCTCATTTGAAGCCTCGATTAGGTGCTGGAGGTTGCCCATCTTTGTTCCTAAAAGCCCATTGTGAAGTAGAAGGTAAAAATCTCTACATCTCTATGCTTAAACACCCATCGTTTTTTTTAGGGTTGTGGCAAGAGCCTCGTTTAAATTCTTGGTGCTTATTACCATTCATGGTCTTGGTCATTAGTGTAGCAAATAACCCCATTGGAAATCGGTTGTGGAACAAGAAGTGAGGAGGAGGGAAAGTTGAAAGAAAACCAAGGTAAATACTTGCCTTAAGCTATGTGGTGTTTTAAGGACTTTGTATTTTATCTTGGTGCAAATATAAATGCTCAGTGAAATGCAGGTGTTGCTAATAATATGAGGAAATTCAGTGTTTAATTTAATGTTGTTTAAGGGCCTAAGTGCCAAACTTTTAAGGTTTATGAATATTGAGGGCTATTGTGGTTTGAATGGTGAATTTTAAGTGTGTTTGATGCCTTGGATGAATTGATAGTTGGAGTGTTTTAGTGAGTTAAAAGATGTGTGGGAATATGTTAAAAATTAAGGGGAGACCATGTCAAAATTTGTGTAGAAACAAATGGTTTAAGTGCACTTCTAGATGGGAACAAACTAGATGACTACAAGGTGCTATGAGAGGGAAATGTAGTATAAAAATCAAGAATTGGGTAACAAGTTTAGAAGATGATTTAGGCAAGTTTAAGATGTTGTACTAGTGTTAAAATATGCCTAATTACATGTAGGAACCTTGGGGCAACAATGGGTGAAGTTAACAAGTGAAACAGGAATTGAAAATGTAATTTTTTTTGGAGGTCTGTAACAGGGGTCCGGAACTTAGGTTCCATACCAAGTTCCGGACCATACTATAAAAACTGGTCGAGAGTTACCCAGCGTTTTGGTCCGGGACCTAGGGTGAGTATTAAGTCCCGGACCACCCATGTAAAAATGCCCGAGAGTTTGCCCAGCGTTTGGTCCGGGACCTAGGGTTAGTATCAAGTCCCGGACCACCCATGTAGAAATGCCCGAGAGTTTGCCCAGCGTTTGGTCCGGGACCTAGGGTGAGCATGAAGTCCCGGACCACCCCCATTTAAATGGCCGAGAGTTTCAACATGGATAGGTCCGGGACTTTAGGTAGGGACCAAGTCCCGGAACTCCCTAAAAATCTTGTTTTAAGTTATTAAATGATGTCAAATGATGGGGATGGTTAGGTATTGATGTTACATGATTATATAGGACATGTTTGGTGACTTATAATCACCATTAGGAGGGTGAACGAGTATAGGTTTAAGTGTGTAAGTGTACGACATAGATATGTGTAGTAATTAGCTAAACGGATGTCAAATAAGTTAATTAACTGATATTATACATCGTGTATAGGAACTACATTTGGGGGAACACAATCACATCAAGGGCCAAGGTATGGTTTTCTTGCAGTCTGTTGCCTACCGGTTTACACCGGCTTGTGTGCTGTTTGCTTTTCTGTGTTTACAACCTTGTAAGATTAAATCATGAAACGAGTTTACAGTTCTTATTATTAATGTGACGTGTACGTGCCGATACCGGTAACCTCGAATGCGTGCTAACCATTAATTAACCCCAGTCTAGAAACGTAAGAGATCGGTATCCGGTAACAACGTTCCCAACCTAAGGAACGTTCTAACCCGGCTATATGCGTTTGATTGTGATGCGTGTTGCTATATTATGCCTTACTTCCCTTGCATACTAACTGGACTTAAACACTTACTTGTGTGAGATTATGTTAAGCTCCCATTGTGGGACTTCTAACGAGTGCTAACCGGGGGAGTGAGGAATCCGGTCGTTCCGGTCATGCGTGTATGTATGGGAGTCGACATCTGAATCAGATTCGACTCTCTCCTTATGTTAGGGTAGTTTTCCTTTTATGGGGAATTCGACCTCCCATAGCTTAGTCAAAGCTACCTACTTGACTTTCACTCGGGCTTGGGGGAAATTATGTGTTGATGTGTTCGGGTCACTACGCCCGCCTCATCTTTCAAGTTAAGTTATTCATCTAACTAACAAACAGTAATGTGATATGTGTTAAGCTTAACATGAGGATGAAGACATTCTCTAGGCTTACAAGTTGACTAACCATGTTGGTTGTTACCTAAAGTGAATTGTTTCCACTATGCATGTGTTGTTATTGTTCTGCAAAAATTCCTGTTATGTATATGCATGTTGTATGATAAAATCAACGCCATGTTATAACGACAAATAGTTGCGTGTATCCCGGTAGTCAGCGGGCTGCACGTTAACCATGCCAGCAAAAGGTTGCTGACCCCCTTTGGGGGCTATGTTTATTTGCAGGATGAGGATCGAGGAAGCAGACTAGCTTTAGATCCTAGGTTGTTGATGTTTTGTTATTTTTGGGATGTTGAACCCGAGTAGTGCTTGTACACTCGAGGTCGTTTACTTTGATGGATGTAAAGCCAGTTGGTGATTTTGAATAGTTACACTCGGTATATTGTCTCTCTTTTGGATAGGTGATTTTTGTAAGGTTGTAATTATGCTCGGGATTCGTGTGATCAGACCGATACATACTGTGTAACAGCCTAGTTAGCCACGTGGGTGGCTAACGGCGTGTAACACCGCCCTTTTTGGTATATGTTTAAGTAATGATTTCCGCTGCGATTATTGATCAAGTGTTAAGTTTATGGATTGGGTGTTACAATGAAGCTAGAACAAAGCAACATAAGGAGCACCATTAATGGTGTTTTTCGGACAACATATAAATGCAGACGTGATTATCGTGAGTGGTTAGAACTGGTATAATTAAAATAAAAGAAAAGAAATTAAAACTCAAAATAAACGTCGGGCTGCAAACAAATCCCGGTCGTAATAGTATAGTAAAGTGTAAGCGACCGGATATCGAACCGTGGGACTAAGGTGAATTATTAAGTACCAAAGCGTGTCACAAAAAGGGGGATTAATTGACTTGTTTTTAATAATAAAAAGGAAAGATAAAATAAACTAATAAATAGGTAAATTAAATGGGACTCTGGGTCAGGTTAATATAATCTGCTCTTTCATGCTATGTCTACTGGTTTAATTATAATTGTTTGGCAAAATTCCTCTTATTATCTTAAGGTCCGATGAAAACTCATAAGAACTCGTTTACCTGAAAATGCAAGGTCCAATGAAAACTCAAGCAAAATACGTGTAAACGGACGGTTTAGATATGAGAAATTATTTATGCATCTGAGTACTAACTTATCCGATGAAAACAAGTTTCCCCCAGATTTACGTCTTAATTAACCTATCTATTTGTCACCGGCAACGGCGCCATTTTGCAGACGTGATTATCGTGAGTGGTTAGAACTGGTATAATTAAAATAAAAGAAAAGAAATTAAAACTCAAAATAAACGTCGGGCTGCAAACAAATCCCGGTCGTAATAGTATAGTAAAGTGTAAGCGACCGGATATCGAACCATGGGACAAAGGTGAATTATTAAGTACCAAAGCGTGTCACAAAAAGGGGGATTAATTGACTTGTTTTTAATAATAAAAAGGAAAGATAAAATAAACAAAGTAAATAGGTAAATTAAATGGGACTCTGGGTCAGGTTAATATAATCTGCTCTTTCATGCTATGTCTACTGGTTTAATTATAATTGTTTGGCAAAATTCCTCTTATTATCTTCTGGTCATCCCTTATAAGAAAACCGGCCCCCTTTATGATATAAGGGGTATTTTAGTCTTTATTTGCCAATTTAATTACTTATGTAGACATATGTTATAAACTTGCTTATTTTAGTTACTATTCACTAAAACAAGGCACATAGATGTGAAATTTTTGATTTCCCATTGATATAGACTTCCAAATGTGATACTATATAGTACACATGTTAATTAAAGAGTAATGATGGACATTTAGCCATTCATAACTCATTTACAAGACAATTTTTCAAAAATGTGCTTTAAGACTCCTTAAAGCACATTTTGTGTTTTAACTTGTTTTCAAGCTTGGTTTTCTTTGGTAATTGGTCTAATATGTTCATTAGTGTATAAATAAAGTCTTGGCAAGCTTATTAGGTCTTAACCAAACTTATCCCAAGCTTAGAGCACATTTTAGCCCATATTGACCCTAAGGTATTTATTTGTGTTTTCTATGGTTTAAATTGTTTACTAATGTTTCTAAGACTCTTTTTAGTCTTAATATACCATATTTAAATGTTTAAACAACATACCAAGGTTTGGGGTATTTCAGAGAGATTTGGGAAAAAGATATTTTTGCTTGCTATGCATGCTTGACATGTTGTGTGGATATATGGTTTGTATTCAGTCAGTCATTGGAGCCTGACAGTTGTAGAGAGGGTATAACCTTAGTATTGAGCACCTTGGTGACGAACAATCTTAGACTCACTAACTTTGTGGGCAAAGTTCTTTAAGGGGGGTAGATTGAAATACCCCGTACTTAATTAGGGTGATTAAATTACTCTAATATGATATTGAGGACTTATTAGTGCCTAATGAATTTTGGTAAAAAGAATAAATCCAAAAGAAACAAGAAAAACGCTAAATTGAGTGTTAAGTGACCCTAGGGGAAATACAACCTTAGGAAGGGTATTAAATGAAATTAAAAAGGCTTAATAATGCCTAAATATTATATGGGAACAATTCCCGAAGAAAATGGATCCATAAAACGAATTAGAAACGCTAATAAAGCTTTAGCGCACGTTTTTTCGAGAAAATCCGAAAACATGACTTTAAGTGGTCAAACGAACCCGTAAAAATTATAGTTCATTAAATAACTATAAATAAACATTAATGGGAGTATAATAACCATTAAAATTAATTAAATGAGAAAATTCCGGAAAACGGACCCGGTTAGTGAATAGTGCTAAACCAGGTAAATTAACGAGCATTTTCTGTAAAAGACGAAAAATGCTCCAGCTCGTATTATAATAGTGGGCCGGTTTTACTAATGTAGACAGCCCCCTCACACAAGACTAGTTAGCTAATTAATTAAGTCAAAGAGTCAAAAAGTAAAAAGGGTACAAGTACCCCCTTTTCCTCTCTCTCTCCTCCTTTATTTCCTTTTCCCTCTTCTTTTTCCTCTCTTTTCCTCCTTCCTTGCGATTTCTCCCTCCTCCCTCTGGTGCAGCCGATCTTGAGCTCTCTCCCCCTCCTTTCATGGCTTCTCCTCATCCTCCTTCATGCTCTAGCTACATACAAGCTTCAAATCAAAAATAAAATACATATTTGAACTCCCCTCATCCTCCTCTACCTTTCTCTCTTTTCGGAATTGCAAAAGGATGAGTTTCATCTCCATGGGTTTTCTCCATTTGAAGAGAAAATGGCATCAAAGTGTAGCTTGGAGCCTCCTTTTTCAAACAAGGTAAAAATCTCCAAGAAAAATTCACTTTCCCTCCATCTCTTGGTGTAGCCGATTTTTCACCATTTTGATACCTTGTTTCTCCTTGTTTTTGAACTTCATTTCAACCCTCCAATGGTGGAGTAATTCCCTTCTTGATTTAAGGGTGAGAACCCCTCTTAAAAGGCTCCAAAAGGTAAACCCTAACTTTGTGTTAAAGCCTTAAATTGATTTAGAGTTTCCCAAGGGTTTAGAGAATTAATTCAATGCATTTTTGTGTTTCTTGAATTTTGGGATGGAGTTGGAAACTCCATTCCCTCTTGACCGATTTTGAGAAGATGAGGAGCTAGAGGAGATTTAAGGAGAGACTTGTAAATTAAGGTAAGAAATCTACCTTAAACTTTTTTTAATTTGCTTTAGGAGTTGGGAAGGGTTAAATTAAAACAATGAACCCAAACTATGTGGATTAATGGAGTTGATTGAATTTGAGGGTAATTGTGAACTTGTGTTGATTTAAGGGCTTAAGTGCCATGGTATTTGAGGTTTGAGTTATATTGTTGTTGGGATAATTTTGAGGATATATTATGTGCTGGTAGGACCCTAGCAAGGGTGTGGCTAGATTAGGAATGAAATAAGTGAGAATGTTTATGTGTGGCTAAGTAAGAAAAGTAGATGAACTATGGCAAAATTTCGGTAGGAATATGTACATGTATGAACGACTTGGTGAATGGGAGAACCAAGGTGTGTATTGGGGATAGTAGAGGTGTTTAATGACCATAGAATGGTAGTTGTAGTATGAGGGTAAAGCATGTAAAAATCTGTAGCAAAGAGGCATCAAAATGCATTGTAGAACTAGGAAGAATTAGTGTGCAAGATTTGGTAAAAAGAGAGTTGGACTTGGGTATAGGTAGTGTAATGACTTGGAAATGTATTTGGGATGCTAGAAGTGACATTGGTAGAGGAAGTATTGAATGGTAGAAGTAGGTTCAAAAATCTGTAGCATAAGTAAAATAAAAACGGTTACACATGTTGGAAAAGAAGTGAGAAATTGTGTAAGTTGATTGATGGATTTAGTAATGGAATTGGTGGATGAATTGAGGTATTTTAGGAAGCCTAAATGGCACCAAAACATGTGGGATTACATGTAGGAAGATTGGGGAAGAAATGGGAAAGAAAAAGAATTAAAAACAAGGTCTGTAACAACTTTCTGCTACCGACCGACCCAGGGCCTGGATCGGTCGGTGGGTCGGTCGGAGTTTAAGTAACGAACAATGAAGACACTGGAACGGACCGACCCAGGAGCCGTAAGTCGGTCGGACTAAAATTCCCGGTGGTCGAAGTTCCTGACTTCGACCGACCCAGAGGTTGGGTCGGTCGGAGCTTGGACGACGGGACTGAAACGTACCGGGATGGACCAACCCAGAGGTGTATGGGTCGATCGGAATAGTTCTGGGTCGGTCGGGAGAAATTTCAGAGAACGTAAACTTACTGGAATGGACCGACCCAGGGGTTGGGTCGGTCGGTGGGTCGGTCGACCCAAAACTTATAAAAAAAAATGTGTTTTATCATGTGGTTATAGTAATCATATGTAGGTATATATATGTATGCCCAAAACACATATATGCATATGTATGTAGTAACACACCATTAATGAAGTAGCAATGGTAAAGAAGTAAGTATATAAATGGGAAACAAGAATGAGGATTAATTAAGGAAGTTGAAAGTATTAGATACAATAAGTTAAACTGAATTAATGGGATAACGGGGTAGGTACGTGATAAGCCGCAGACTTATCGTATTTTATGCACTAGATTCAGGGATATATTTATCTAAATAAGGATAAATAGATGTATTTATGTTATATCTATGTATTAAAGTATATTATTAGTTCAGTCTTATGTGTTTATATGTTTTGTGTACAAGGAACAAGTTTCTAGCCAAAAGTCCATTGATGCCGGACATAAGGCCGGGTAAATCCTGCACGGCACTCGCATAGAACAGAAAAGGAGCTATGCCGGATGCAATGCCGGGTAAATCCTAGCCGGCACAAGTAAAAAGTCACCTCAGTTTACCAGAAGTTAGAAGTACATGAAGAGGTTCCTTTTGATGAAGAGGTGTCTTTTGATGAAGAGGTGTCTTTTGATGAAGAGGTGTCTTTTGATGAAGAGGTGCCTTTTGATGAAAAGGTGTCTCTTAGCGAAAAGGTGTCTCTTGGCAAAAAGGTGTCTTTTGGCGAAAAGGTGTCTCATGGTGAAAAGGTGTCTCATGGTGAAGAGATGTCTTTTAGTTGGAAAGATATCTTATGGATGAAAAGATACTATGGAAAGACATCATTTGGTGATGTGTCTTTCCATACCAATACAACTAGTATAAAAGGTATCTTTTTGCTAAAGACATGTCTTGAAGGTGTATCTTTATGGAAAGATGTCATTTAAGATATGTCTTTCCATATAATCACTTCCAACACCTATAAATACCCTACCCATGTGGTCATTTGAGAACACACTTCAACACCATACTACACTCCATTCATTACTCCATTACTACACTCCATTCATTACTCCATTTCCGCCCACATTCCAAGTGTTGGTGTCCAAGGCTTTTTCTACGGATCCATCCACGAGAAGAAGAGAAGATTTCCTTTTCGGGTTGAGGCTATGTTCAATCTCCTTCTCCCTTATGTATTTCTTCCTTAGTTGAGTGGATGGTGAAGTAGAAATCCTTGTTAGTTCTTGGTTAGGGATGAATTCCTTCTTGTAAAACAATATGTTCTTCTTAATATAATTTCAAGTTTATTTTGAGTAAGGTTCTTATTGTCAGAGAATAGGTTGATCACTTTTTCTCTTCATGCAATTCTTACTTGTGGAAGACAAGTCCCAAGTAAGATAGGTTAGACTCTCTTAATGGTCTTTCTACTCTCTTCTTATGAATTAAGGGTTAGTGGTAAGAGTGAGAATTAATCCATTTTCCCCCATTTCCTTGTTCATTTCGCGGCATGATATATGCTCGATTTGTTAATAGGGATGAGTCTTCTGTTTTCTTCTCGGAAACTGGAATAAGAATATGCATATTGACTATGCCGGATGCACTGTCGGGTGGCCAATGTCCGGCATATTCAATGTCTTTAAATATGCCGTGCAAGTGGTATCCGGCAAGACACCCGGCGTGTTCAGTTGTTGGTTAATTCGAAGGCTGTGGTTATGTTTAGAGTTCATATTGATGCTTGGATGGTTTCACACCCTAGATCAAGGATAATTTCATTGTAATTACCATTTAGTTTAGTTAGTTTTATTTAGATTAGAAAACATTTCAATTTCCCCCCTTGTCTTAGAATAGGTATTACCGGATTAGGACTAATTTTCTATAAGTCCCTTGGGTACGATACTCTCGGTCGTAATATATTTACACTATACTCCGACCGGGTTTTATTTTGCTACCCATAGTAGAGTTGTAGGTTTAGTTATTTGTTTATTCTTTTGTATATAGTTTTATCCCTACAATTTCTTTGTTAGCAAATTGGCGCCGTTGCTGGGGAACGAACCCGGGTCACCCGCGTGACAGGCGGGAATACTCACCACTATTCTACAGCATACAAACAGCCTAACCTCCACAAACAATGTCCTCCAATACGCCAGACTTGCTCTCTTCCCCCATAGTCTTACGGGGAACGCCAGCAAGTGGTACCACAGTCTAACCCCCAGTACCATCACCACATGGGAGGACATGGCAACCAAGTTTTATGACAAGTTCATGCCTCCAAGTCGCACCCTGGAGATGATCGCCGATATTTACAACTTTAGGCAACCAGGCTCGGAGAACATCTGTGAGACTTGGGACAGATTCAAGGGGTTGCTGCGCACATGTCCACACCACGGCCTCACCAAGGAACAACTATCCCAGTTGTTTTACAAAGGATTGGTCAACCAATGCAAAACCATGATCCTTTCCTCCCTTGGTGCAGACATATTGAAGAAGCCTGGAGATCAATTCCTTAGTGGGGTTGAATCTCTTTGCGAAGAGATTAGGGATTGGGCCACCGGTGGAACCAGGGGCAGTACCACTGGTTTATATCAAGTGGGAGAGGGCGACTCCAAACTCGACAAATTGATGCAAAGTCATGAGCAGTTGTTGGAGAGCAATGCCCAGACATCAACAAAGGTTAGTGCTCTACAGAAAGTGGTGGAGCAAATAGCAATGAACAAACTTCCTCAACAGGCGAGCGTGGTTAGTGCACGACCGCACGCTTCGAGCCCTGACATTCCAGACTTTCAGAATGTTGAGGAAGTCAACTATGTGAGTAACCAAGGGTATCGGCAGCCATGGCAACAGGGGAACCAACCCCCTCAACACTTTCAGAGTCAAGCCGGCTACCAGGGAGGTCCAAGGCAATTCAGACCATCCCACCCTGCATCATCATCAGAGGCTGAAATGGCTGAACTTCGTGACATGATGTCAGCCCTGATGAACAAGACCCAGGATACTCAAAATGAGATCTCGACCATTCGCAAGGAGCACAAATCGTTGCAGTTGCAGTTACAGCAACTTCTGACGCAACCACGACAGCAAGGTCAACTCCCGTCCCAAACACAAACAAATCCACGGGAGCATGCGAATTCGGTCACTATCCTGCCAAGGATCTCAGATAACGCCAAGTAGCCTAAAAGGCTAAGTGTAGGGCGGTTCCTCCTCACGCCTTCACTATCAACCAAGGGAGCCTTTCTTCCAATTTAATTTTTCTCCTTTAAATTTATGTTCTTGTTTTTTTTTAAAAAAAAAAAATTGCTTTCATTATAGTTATTTTAAGTTTCTTTAAAAAAAAAAAAAAAAAGAGTTTTGCTTATTCGTTTTCTTTCGAACACTGGGGACAGTGTTCCTGCCAAGTGTAGGGCAGGGACCCCCCTTAAAAAAATAAGTTTTTTTAGCAATATGCATAAGTTTTGCGTTTTATCAATGTTTTACTAAAACTTTTTGCATATTTTTGATCGAGATAAGATTAGGAATGACTAAAAGCTTGTTCTCTCAAGAGGTAAGCTTTCTAATGACTTATAGATTCCTGTTTTTAACTTTTTGATTCTCTTTATTAACATGAGTACATGATCTTGCTCCTAATTCTTTCCTTTATGTACTTATGGGTGTTATACTTTTCTTTCCAAATTGTGAAAAAATCTTTTGGGTGAAAATCTTAAAAAAGGGTTTTTGTGCAAAAGAAAGAAGAAGAAAAAAAGAAAAAAAAAGAAAGAAAAATCTTCTTTCAAAGGAAAAGCAATATATTCCTAGAGGTTTCATAAAGTGCCTCTGAATAAAAGCAAGAAACGAGAGTTTTTTCTTTTTATTTTTCTCCTAAATTCCCCGTTCTTCAATTCAAGAAAAATCATGGTTGATTCAGAAACTCTTGCAAAATAGGGCTGATTCATAAAACCAATGATGAGAGTCTTGGCCACATTCAGAAACTCTTGAAAAATAGAGCTGAATGATGGAAACCGGAAAAAGGAGAGATTACAAAAATCTCTTATGCAAAATAGCCCAAAAGTTTTTTTGATCGGTTTTGAAATTCCTTGTTTTATACCCATTAGTATGTTTTGATAGAATAAGGTAGATAAGTGATACTTATGAATTAGAGTCATATAGTTGGAAATATTTATCTACATTTCATTCTAGAGTTTATCTGTTTTGTGCATAAGTAATTAGTCCTTTCTAATCTTGTTTTGCTCGAGGACTAGCAAAAGGTAAGTGTAGGGCCTTGATAAGCCGCAGACTTATCATATTTTATGCATTAGATTTAGTATTATATTTATCTAAATAAAGTTATATTTATGTTATTTGTGCTTATTATGTGTTAAAGTATAATATGACACCCGGCATGATGCCCGGCACGATCAATTTTTGTTTTTTGTTTTTTTTTTTTGCTTTGTAAATTTTATTATTTACCTTGTCTTTATTTTTAGGACCAATTTTTTAATTATTATTAGTTTAAATTTTTATGTATTTAATATTATTATTATTATTTATTATTATTATTTATTTTTTACAAAACATTTTATTGTTTGTGTGTGAAATACCCCAAACCTTGGTATGTTGTGTAAATGTTAAACTATGGTATTTAAAGGCTAAAAAGTGCCTTAGAAACATAAATGAACCATTTAAACTATGGTAGAACACAATAAAACACTAAGACACGGTTTGAGCAAAAACATGCTCTAAGCTTGGAGTGAACTTGGTTAGGACCCAAAGAGCCTACCAAGACTTGATAATATTTAATTATGACTTATAAGGCTAATTAAGTCCTTAGGAAACTTTGGTAGACAATGAAACCAAACAAAACACAAATAAATACCTTAAGGTCAATATGGGCTAAAATGTGCTCTAAGCTTGGGATAAATGCGTATAAGACCTAATGGTCATACCTATGCCTTATTAATATGTTAATGAACATATTAAATCAATTACCAAAGAAAACCAAGCTTGAAAACAAGTTAAAACACAAAATGTGCTTTAAGAAGTCTTAAAGCACGTTTTTGAAAAATTGTCTTGTAAATGAGTTTTGAATGGCTAAATGTCCATCATTACTCTTTAATTAACATGTGTACTATATAGTATCACATTTGGGTGGCTATATCAATGGGAAATCAAAAATTTCACTTCTATGTGCCTTGTTTTTGGTGAATAGTGATTTTTATAAGCTAGTTTGTAACATATAATGTTATAAGTAATTAAATTGGTCAACAAAGACTATTATACCCTTCTAATAATAAGGGGGCCGGTTTTTGGTAGTAATGAGTCACCAAACATGTTAACTTGTTAAGTAAATAAAGGTGACTCATAGGTTACTATTTGCTTTAAGTTATAATTATCTTCAAAAAGCAAAACCAATTTCATTTCTCTCATTCCTTTCTTCATTTCACACGGCTCCACTCTCTTCAACCTCTCTTCTTGCTGTTCTCTCACGTTAAAACAGCACCACCACCATGGAAGTCCATTTTTGATCCCTTGTAAAATCTTGCTCACTTAACCAAATCAAAAACAAACACCACCAATCTCTTCCTCTCATCAAGCTCTTCATTTCTATCTTCTCAAAACTTCAAGAGCCCCATTTCGGTGCCATGGAGTTCCACCATTGAAGGAGCTTGAGCTTGTCTTTCCACATATTATTGATCTCCTTTGCTTCTAGGTAAGGAATCTCAAAGAAAAATCAAGTTTCCTCCATGTTTTGTGTGTGACCGAAAATATTCATTGATGGAGCTCTTTGTGTGACTTTGTTCTAGCTTCATTCCAATCTCTTATGGACTAGGTGGAGTCCTCTCTTCATAGATATTCAACTCCCTTCAAAGATCAAGGTAAAACAACTACATTAATGTTTTTGAAATAATGTAAACCTAGGGTTTACAATGAGATGAAGCATAAAGCTTATATACTCATTTCAATATTGGTATATTGTTTAGTAGTTGACAAGGAAAGAAATGCCTTACCGGTTTTAAGAGGAAACAAGAAAGAAGTTTGGGTGGAAAAGAGGTAAATATGCTATCTCAATGTGGTTTAATGCCTTAGGAGAAATGAGCTTTTAATGCTTGCTAAAACTACCTAAAGAGCAAATGGTGAATGACTTAGTAAGGTGTTCTCAAGGAGACTAGTAAAGGAACATATGTCTTGGTGTGTGTAATTGCAGGTCAAAGGCTTATATATTGTGGAAATTCAGTGTTTAAGGTTTATGCAATTTAAGGGCCTAAGAGCCATGTTATTTAAGGGCCTAAGTGCCAAGCAATTTAAGTTTATGCACTATATTGTGATGTAGTGTAGTTTAAAGGTTTAGTTGTGCGTAAAGAACATCTCTTGTGAAGGTGAATGTGTTTGATGGTTAAAGGATGAAAAACCATATGTTTGTGTATAAGAATGTGTATTAAGAGATTGAATGTTCTTGAGTGTTTAATGGTGAAAACTATGAGTTTTGGGAATGATGATGTGCTAAGAGAACCCATGGCAAAATTTGTAAAATGTATAAGGAGTTCTAAGTGCTTGAATGAACTTGGGTGAATTAGGAATTTTTTAGGAATGAGTAAATGTCTCACTAAGGAAGAAAATGTGCATTAAGGTGTTCTAAGGTGCTATAAGGATTTAGGCATTGTCTTGGAAGTTCTGGGAATCCAATGAGTGTTTTAGGATGTAATGAAGTCTTGGAGAAGTTTGTTTAAGGTTTAGGTAATGTGGATGAATAAGGAGGGAATGATGTTTAGGTAAGGTTTTGAGAAAGGAATTCAAGAAGTTGTGAAATGAGGATTTGGTTAGTAAGAGGAGATGCTTGGGAGATGATGTTAGGAAGGTGAGGAAACATTTTAGAGTAGTGGTCATTTAAGGTGAAACACCACTTGGAAAACCAAAAAGGAAATGTTACAAGTGTTAAGAGATTTGATAAGAAGATTGAGTAACAAGTTGGACAATGTTTTAAGGTGAATCAAAGTGATATTCTAGTATTAGAATATGCCTAAGTTCATGTATGAAGCTTGGGTAATTAAAGGATGAAGATAAGAGGTGAAACAAGACTTGGAAAGTGAAGTTCTGGCCGTCCGAACTACCGTCCGAACTTGGACGTTCGGACGTGCCTGTGTGCGCGTGAATATTCTGATCTTCGAACAGCGTCCGAACTACCGTCCGAACATGGGAAGTTCGGACACACCTATTTACTTCTCTGGTTTGGCCTCGAACAGCGTCCGAACTTGGGAAGTCCGGACGCAAGTTCGGACATTCACCAGTTTGCACCCATAGAGTCTCGAACGGTGTCCGAACTTGGGAAGTCCGGACACAAGTTCGGACAAGGCGCTGTATGGACCAAAAACATTGTTTAAGGTATGGGAATGGTGTGTAATGATGGAGATTGATGGTTAATGATGTTATGAGGTTGTTAAGGACATGTTAGGTGAGTTTAATGAAAATTAAGTGGGTGAAAAGTTGTAATAAAATATTAAAGAGTGAAACATGTTAAAAATGTAAAGATACCTAATTAGTAAATGGGGTTAACTATGGTCATTCGACGTTACACGAACACATTACCCCAATGTTAATGAAGGTAAATTTAATGTACCAGTTGTTCGAGAATTGTTCGAGGAACGTAAGTGGACTTGATAAAGTGGACTCCGGTGACAGGTATGGTTTTCTTGCAACCTGTGTCCTACCGGATTACACCGGCTTGTATGCCAATATGTTTTTCTGAGTGTTTGCCACCTTGTAAGATTAAAACATGTAATGAGTTTATAGTAATTCATTTATGTGGCGAATTTGGCCTCCGATACCATTCAACCTCAAATATGTGTTAAACCTTAGCTAACCAAATCTAGGAACACATGAGTGATCGGTATTCGGAGTTGACGGCCCAAACCTTGGGAACGTGCTAACCACGGCTATGTGTGAGTTATTTGGACATTGTTGTTGTATGCAAGTGTGTGAACCTCCCTTGTGTGCTTAACTCGGTTATGATACCGTATGGTGTGAGGATGTGGTAGGCTCCATAATGGATCTCTAACTACTTATTTATAAGTGTATATGTACTAATGGGGGGTGAGGAGTCCGGTTGTTCCGGCCACGCGTGTGATGGACGGGAGTCGATATCATATCCGGTTCGGCTCTCTTGGTGTATGTATAGGTGGTATTCCAATTTGGTTTCTACCTTCCCTTAGCTTATCCAAAGCTAGTTACTGACTCACGTCGGGCCACAGGGGCATACGAATGTTATTTCGGTGTGCTTGGGATCACTATATCCGACACACCTTAGGTATAAGTTAACCGTTCTATATAACTGGACGGTAATGAGGTTGGTAACGAGCTTAACATGGGATTGGCAAAAATCCCTAGGCTCACATGGTATACTAACTATGGTGGAAGGTTCCTTGTGAGAACCGATTTTGTGGTGTTATGTAATGTTATGGTGCTATGCAAATTCCCTTGCTATGCTATGGTACATATATATATTGGATGTTTTAAATGAATGCGATGTCATCATGTGTACGTCGAAACAAGAGAGGTGTTGTTATGTTTTATTATGTGAGAAATGAGATATGTTGTATGATATGGAGTGTGTGGATCATGGAAATGAATCCCAGTTTGTGACAAGAGGCGTTTAAGGATAACCCGATTAATGGGTACGTGGCGTTCATTAAGGAAGTAGCTCCGTTTTAGAGGAGAGCCACTCTAAGGTTAAAGGAATCATTGGATGGTTTGTTAAGTGTGGATGTGTTGGATATATGTTGAGCCCTATCGTTGGGTGTATGCAAAGTGTTGTGTTTATGGTTTGTATGCGTGATTTTAATATAATCAACTGCATGCTAAGACACAATTAGTTGTGCGTGGCCCGGTAGCATGTGGGCTGCGGGATTACCATACCAGCAAAGGTGCTGAGCCCCTTGGGGGCCACCCTTTCTCTCCTTTTCTATTTCAGGCACAAGGAGCTGGAAGCCGTTCGAGAGTAGGACGGGGTAGATGTTTATACATGGGTAGCCATTTAATGGCGTAAGCATTGTAGGCGTAGTAAGACCGAAATTGTTATCGGCATTAGTTGTAAATACTCGGTACAGTGGGAATGTATGTAATAATAAATGTTGGAAACGGAATAAGGATGGTATTGTGTAGTTGCTCGGAAATCTAGTCCATCAGACCGATACAATGTACATGTATTAGCCTTGTTAGCCACGTGGGTGGTTAACGGCGTGTAACACCATTGAATTAAGTAATGTGATGAGTTGAATTTTCCGCTGCAATTTGATGTTATGTGTACGGTGGTAGGTGGGGTGTTACAAAAAGTGGTATCAGAGCGAAGTATCGCTCTGATGACTGAATTACCGAGCTTAGGAAGTACCGAGTTAGGATTTAAGTACTTTGGGTTAAGGGTTGAGTGATAGCGTGAGAGGTACGCTAGAAAGGAACTACCAGTGAATACTGGAAACCTACTATATCCTTCCCGCCCTCCACAATCCCTGTATGTAACTTGGGGAAACAACGCCAGAGAGATGGAAGTCCACTCTTACTCGGGAATACCCGATCTGGCTGTTATTAAATACCTTTAGGGTACGGAGAACCTGTCAAACGGTAGATCCCGAAAGGTGGGAATCCCGGAGACGGTTTCCATCTGAACAATGTTAACCGCATTTAACAGCGAAGAATGAAGAATTTTGTGTATAAGAGAATAGAATTTCCGGCAACCTGGGTCGACATGCAGAGCAGTCGAGAATAACCAGCTTGCAACGCACCGACCGTGCAACAGGCAAGAAGTGGATTAGTGAAACCCGAGACGAGTGTCTACGGGACCACAGTTGATAAATAATACACCAACGGTATACCAACCGACAAGGGAACTATAACGTAGTGCCCAAGCAAGAGACAAGTCTCAGTAACCACGACAATGCGTGGAACGGGCTACAAAGAGAAAATAATGCTAAGTAAAAAGGGGACTCCAAGAATGGGAGACACCCCAGTTGATAATTATGATGTGAATACAGTGAGAAGTCACCTAGAGAAGTTATTATCAAGACAGCAACATCAGTGAGGGCCAACAAGGCCACTGATGACAGTGCGGATAAAAACAATACCACAACCGGTATGTGTTGAACCGATAGCCAGTTAGCATGGCGCACTTGCCATAGCAAGTGCTGCTATAACAGGGCTATTCGGAAAAATTTATAACCACTACAAAGTACTTGGTGGAGTACCATAAAGTTAACTGTAATCGTCATAACAGTGGAAAGGCTTGTTAGCCTAACCCCCGTAATTGTAAATACACCAGTCAGCAAGAAGCTAGACTTGGTTAAGGTAAGAAGATGTTGTGAAACCATGAAAATTTTCTTTCAAACCCAAATTTATTCAAACCCTTTCTTTTCAAAACCAGATTTTCTTTCAAACCAACACTTCTTTCTAACCTTCTTTTAAACCAAACCAGTAAAAAACCAAGGGCAGTTGATAAAGATACAACAGTGGATAAACTTTCCCTCGATTAAGTTCGGGAAGCAAGGAATGAATATTGTCACGGGACAATATAAGGGAGTTGACAACAGAATACTTCACCTAGGCGTGTGACGGACACTACAAGTGTACCAACTGTGTTGTGGGACGACCGCACTCCGATAGGAGCATGTGGGCCTGACAGACCTACTTATGGGTTAGTTGGGTAAGTAGTAATGTATCAGTATGATACTCCATATATGTATACAAGTAGAGTCCGAAACACGGGAAGTAGTTGACTCCGTACTACGGTCAGCAGTGTGAGTTAAACAAGAGCGACGCATTACCATGAATGGTTGAAGTAAAGAAACCTGGTCAAGTTAACGAGACTAAAGGAATTAGTGAATTCCTTTCAAGGGAATGTTTAAGAGTCAGAAGGTGCGAAGTGCACCGACTGTGATGTAAAGACATAGCATATGTCTTAAGGATCCTCAGGGATAAACATGATAGCTGGAAAGCAGGGCAAGGCAGATGCCTAATGTGGACACATTAATGTGCAATGAACGGGATGAAACTCCCAGAATCATTACCTACACTATCTGGAAATGTTGATCTTTACAGAAGAAGATAATAACCAGTGAAGAACGCAAAAGGCGTGGCTAACGAAATGTACCCATGAGTGCAAGCCAGATGTACTGGCATATTTTAATAACACTCAGGAGCAATCCTTGAGGGGTATTTGGATTAAACATTGTTAGATGGAGCAATATAACAGAAGCATAAGATTTGAAACAATTATTCGGATTAAACGCTGAAGATAACCTACTCAACAGTAAGACCCTAAGTTGCCAAAGAGACAACTTGGGAGGAATCGTGACAGTAAGGCTTATAAGCCACAACAACTTGTGTTATGTAAATTGATCAGTTGCAGAAATATATGTTCTACAAGTAAATAGAGCGGAGAACGAACCACTGCATTAAGAGTGGGGATACCTCTCGATATTGTGAGACCGCAGGAGCGGTAGCTATATGAACCAAGTTCGAGGAATATGTTAGGGATTGACCATGTTGTGATTACCCTAGAATAATTGGAGTAACAATAATACAAAAAGGAAGTGTTATACCAGTTGTGTAGAAAGGAAGAAAGATAAGTTGATAGCGACCACCATAGGTGTGTGATGCTAAATGAGTAGCGAACAACGCTCAAGGAACTTAAAGACTCAAGAAAAATAGTAGTATATTCAAATCAGACAAATAAGTGGCCAGATAAACCCAGCGTAATAGCGGAAGCTAATATAATAGCGGATGCAGTATAAGTTGATGTTGTATAATGAGTAAGGATACGGTGCGCAATAAGCGACCGTTGTGTGAGTATTGTTAGATGATAAAATGAGGAGTGAGCAGAGTTATGAGTTAAACCCAGTGGAGGCACAACAGTAAATGATAGCAAATGAACCGAGCAGTAAGCCGGTGGCAAGTGTTAGATGATAAGGATTTCAGTGAAAATTCCTATCGCAATCGCATGAGAGATTTACTGTCAAGAGTTTACGCCTCTGCACTCTGTATGACTGAGTGTTTTGGTATTGCTCTTGCGCAGTAATGATCAAGTGGGATAGCTAGGAATCAGAAGCATGGAAATTGTGGAGGAATAATATTATAATGGCCGATGCATAGGTAATGCAAGGCCGCAGGAATGAAAGAATACATGTACAAAACCAAAGGCAGAGACATGATTAACAGTAAATAACTACAGTGACGCTAAATACTAAATGTCGGTATGAGATATACCCCAGGTGTGGGAAATAACTGAGAGAGCACTACACACTAGGTAGTAGCTCAATCTCAACCGACAGTAAGTCGGTAGAAGCAAGTCAATCATTGTGAATTACATAGTAGTTTACGCGGTAAGCTATTGGAGAAGTGGATGGAAAATTGTGAAACTCACCGAATTCGCTCAGGGTAAGAGATACCATGCGTTGGTTGAGAAACCATTCTTCCCAAGATAAGGGTAATACATTGGAGATGTACAATACAGTAACAGTAACGAATGGGGCAAACTAGCTCTATAATTATCAGTGTTGCGCAACAGAGGCCAGTGAGCCCATGCGTCAGATACCGGATATACATTGGGAATATGAATGGATGGCTAGTCATCAATGCCTAGAAGCCTCACAGGCCAGGACCGAAACCGGTTATGAGTTAGAACTCCGATGTGAATTCTTGGTTTAGGGACTAAACCGCCAATATGGTTAAGATCCTCTAATCAGAATCCATTGTGTAATAGACCGCGTGGAAGTCAAAACACTTCACGACGGCAGAACATTTTAAGCCAAGGTCTAGTGATTGATTACGTGGGCGTAATCCCTTTTAAGGGGGGTAGAGCGCAAAACCACTTAGTGTGTTTTACCGTACAAGTGTACGTGAACTGGGTCGTGCATAGCACAAAATGATTTGTTATGATGGTTGGCGCGTGTGTTATATAAACATACGCATTTATTTGTGGGTAAATTGTGGTAATTACGCACAGAAGAGGCGAATACCATTATGGGAAGTGTGTTTATTTTGTTAACAGTGGTGTGTGAGAGTACAGGTGGAAGGGAGTAAAGAAACTCCCGGGGAACTAAAACCCCGACGGTGCATAAATGTAAACCATGTATTGTATTTTGATAAAACAAATATATGTATATATATACAGTGTTGCGATTTATGAAGGGTTATGAGACCGACATAGAACCTAGTGAGAATTAAATTCCCTAGGTAACTTGAATTAAGTTGGATTTGGATGATGATTGATAGACGGAGTTCTATCCTTTGGAGATGTTATGATTATAACTAGAAGGATTCAAAGATAGAAAATGGGATATGCTTGAATTAATTGTTGGTTGAAAAAGAAGTGGGAGGTGAAACTTGATTATCATGAGATCAAGGGAAGCCGAACACAAATTGGGGTGGAAAGATAGTTCAACACTGATGCTGATCACATCAGGGTTGGATGACTCTTGAAGCTCCCTGTAAGTGGTCACAAACAACCATGTTAAGAAAAATACAAGGAGCATAAATTGGACTTGGAGTTGTGTGGTGTTTTCAAAAGGATTTTCAATTGGTGTTTTCAAACAATCGATTAATATTTTGAATAAAAGATCTTCTTATACTTAACCTAGTAAAGAATATTTTTGTAGTACTTGCTCACGAGCTGAGGACGTATGAGCCTTTGTCTTCGGACCGGTGACATGAGAAGTACATATGTTAAAAAATTAAGTGAATGTTTTGATCTCCCAAAGGAACGGGGACCAGAAGGTGTCCATCGCGACCGGGTTCTGCGGGATCACAGTGTATATGTACTCAACATGGGACTGGAGCCCATGGAGAGATGGAAAAAGGTATTTCTATTTGATATACATGCTAAGACATGTTGTGTGGAATAAGTAATAAATAATATTTTAGACCTTGAGTTCTAATGTGGGTGGGTTCTGAATTGATTGTGTTACCCGGGCCTACGAGTCCAAATGTGGTTATGTCACCCAGACCTAAGAGTCTGAGGGATATTATGTAAGTGCAAATGTGGTGAAGGTACCCGGACCATTAAGCCCGAGGTTACCATGTGAGTATGATAGTGTATGTATAATGTGGATATGTGCCCGGACCATTAAGCCGAGGTTGTATGTAGGGTGGTTGGTAATGGAAGTTTTATGGCTATAAGTAATTCCCGTATTCTAATCCAATTATGCGAGGAAATGTGAACTTCGAGGACGAAGTTCTTTTAAGGGGGGTAGATTGAAATACCCCAAACCTTGGTATGTTGTGTAAATGTTAAACTATGGTATTTAAAGGCTAAAAAGTACCTTAGAAACATAAATGAACCATTTAAACTATGGTAGAACACAATAAAACACTAAGACACGGTTTGAGCAAAAACATGCTCTAAGCTTGGAGTGAACTTGGTTAGGACCCAAAGAGCCTACCAAGACTTGATAATATTTAATTATGACTTTATAAGGCTAATTAAGTCCTTAGGAAACTTTGGTAGACAATGAAACCAAACAAAACACAAATAAATACCTTAAGGTCAATATGGGCTAAAATGTGCTCTAAGCTTGGGATAAATGCGTATAAGACCTAATGGTCATACCTATGCCTTATTAATATGTTAATGAACATATTAAATCAATTACCAAAGAAAACCAAGCTTGAAAACAAGTTAAAACACAAAATGTGCTTTAAGAAGTCTTAAAGCACGTTTTTGAAAAATTGTCTTGTAAATGAGTTTTGAATGGCTAAATGTCCATCATTACTCTTTAATTAACATGTGTACTATATAGTATCACATTTGGGTGGCTATATCAATGGGAAATCAAAAATTTCACTTCTATGTGCCTTGTTTTTGGTGAATAGTGATTTTTATAAGCTAGTTTGTAACATATAATGTTATAAGTAATTAAATTGGTCAACAAAGACTATTATACCTTCTAATAATAAGGGGGCCGGTTTTTGGTAGTAATGAGTCACCAAACATGTTAACTTGTTAAGTAAATAAAGGTGACTCATAGGTTACTATTTGCTTTAAGTTATAATTATCTTCAAAAAGCAAAACCAATTCATTCTCTCATTCCTTTCTTCATTTCACACGGCTCCACTCTCTTCAACCTCTCTTCTTGCTGTTCTCTCACGTTAAAACAGCACCACCACCATGGAAGTCCATTTTTGATCCTTGTAAAATCTTGCTCATTAACCAAATCAAAAACAAACACACCAATCTCTTCCTCTCATCAAGCTCTTCATTTCTATCTTCTCAAAACTTCAAGAGCCCCATTTCGGTGCCATGGAGTTCCACCATTGAAGGAGCTTGAGCTTGTCTTTCCACATATTATTGATCTCCTTTGCTTCTAGGTAAGGAATCTCAAAGAAAAATCAAGTTTCCTCCATGTTTGTGTGTGACCGAAAATATTCATTGATGGAGCTCTTTGTGTGACTTTGTTCTAGCTTCATTCCAATCTCTTATGGACTAGGTGGAGTCCTCTCTTCATAGAGATTCAACTCCCTTCAAAGATCAAGGTAAAACAAAACTACATTAATGTTTTTGAAATAAGTAAACCTAGGGTTTACAATGAGATGAAGCATAAAGCTTATATCTCATTTCATATTGGTATATTGTTTAGTAGTTGACAAGGAAAGAAATGCCTTACCGGTTTTTAAGAGGAAACAAGAAAGAAGTTTGGGTGGAAAAGAGGTAAATATGCTATCTCAATGTGGTTTAATGCCTTGGAGAAATGAGCTTTTAATGCTTGCTAAAACTACCTAAAGAGCAAATGGTGAATGACTTAGTAAGGTGTTCTCAAGGAGACTAGTAAAGGAACATATGTCTTGGTGTGTATAATTGCAGGTCAAGGCTTATATATTGTGGAAATTCAGTGTTTAAGGTTTATGCAATTTAAGGGCCTAAAAGCCATGTTATTTAAGGGCCTAAGTGCCAAGCAATTTAAGTTTATGCACTATATTGTGATGTAGTGTAGTTTAAAGGTTTAGTTGTGCGTAAAGAACATCTCTTGTGAAGGTGAATGTTTTGATGGTTAAAGGATGAAAAACCATATGTTTGTGTATAAGAATGTGTATTAAGAGATTGAATGTTCTTGAGTGTTAATGGTGAAAACTATGAGTTTTGGGAATGATGATGTGCTAAGAGAACCCATGGCAAAATTTGTAAAATGTATAAGGAGTTCTAAGTGCTTGAATAAACTTGGGTGAATTAGGAATTTTTTAGGAATGAGAGTAAATGTCTCACTAAGGAAGAAAATGTGCATTAAGGTGTTCTAAGGTGCTATAAGGATTTAGGCATTGTCTTGGAAGTTCTGGGAATCCAATGAGTGTTTTAGGATGTAATGAAGTCTTGGAGAAGTTGTTTAAGGTTTAGGTAATGTGGATGAATAAGGAGGGAATGATGTTTAGGTAAGGTTTTGAGAAAGGAATTCAAGAAGTTGTGAAATGAGGATTTGGTTAGTAAGAGGAGATGCTTGGGAGATGATGTTAGGAAGGTGAGGAAACATTTAGAGTAGTGGTCATTTAAGGTGAAACACCACTTGGAAAACCAAAAAGGAAATGTTACAAGTGTTAAGAGATTTGATAAGAAGATTGAGTAACAAGTTGGACAATGTTTTAAGGTGAATCAAAGTGATATTCTAGTATTAGAATATGCCTAAGTTCATGTATGAAGCTTGGGTAATTAAAGGATGAAGATAAGAGGTGAAACAAGACTTGGAAAGTGAAGTTCTGGCCGTCCGAACTACCGTCCGAACTTGGACGTTCGGACGTGCCTGTGTGCGCGTGAATATTCTGATCTTCGAACAGCGTCCGAACTACCGTCCGAACATGGGAAGTTCGGACACACCTATTTACTTCTCTGGTTTGGCCTCGAACAGCGTCCGAACTTGGGAAGTCCGGACGCAAGTTCGGACATTCACCAGTTTGCACCCATAGAGTCTCGAACGGTGTCCGAACTTGGGAAGTCCGGACACAAGTTCGGACAAGGCGCTGTATGGACCGAAAACATTGTTAAAGGTATGGGAATGGTGTGTAATGATGGAGATTGATGGTTAATGATGTTATGAGGTTGTTAAGGACATGTTAGGTGAGTTTAATGAAAATTAAGTGGGTGAAAAGTTGTAAAAAATATTAAAGAGTGAAACATGTTAAAAATGTAAAGATACCTAATTAGTAAACGGGGTTAACTATGGTCATTCGACGTTACACGAACACATTACCCCAATGTTAATGAAGGTAACTTTAATGTACCAGTTGTTCGAGAATTGTTCGAGGAACGTAAGTGGACTTGATAAAGTGGACTCCGGTGACAGGTATGGTTTTCTTGCAACCTGTGTCCTACCGGATTACACCGGCTTGTATGCCAATATGTGTTTTCTGAGTGTTTGCCACCTTGTAAGATTAAAACATGTAATGAGTTTATAGTAATTCATTTATGTGGCGAATTTGGCCTCCGATACCATTCAACCTCAAATATGTTTAAACCTTAGCTAACCAAATCTAGGAACACATGAGTGATCGGTATTCGGAGTTGACGGCCCAAACCTTGGGAACGTGCTAACCACGGCTATGTGTGAGTTATTTGGACATTGTTGTTGTATGCAAGTGTGTGAACCTCCCTTGTGTGCTTAACTCGGTTATGATACCGTATGGTGTGAGGATGTGGTAGGCTCCATAATGGATCTCTAACTACTTATTTATAAGTGTATATGTACTAATGGGGGGTGAGGAGTCCGGTTGTTCGGCCACGCGTGTGGAGGGAGTCTATCATATCCGGTTCGGCTCTCTTGGTGTATGTATAGGTGGTATTCCAATTTGGTTTCTACCTTCCCTTAGCTTATCCAAAGCTAGTTACTGACTCACGTCGGGCCACAGGGGCATACGAATGTTATTTCGGTGTGCTTGGGATCACTATATCCGACACACCTTAGGTATAAGTTAACCATTCTATATAACTGGACGGTAATGAGGTTGGTAACGAGCTTAACATGGGATTGGCAAAAATCCCTAGGCTCACATGGTATACTAACTATGGTGGAAGGTTCCTTGTGAGAACCGATTTTGTGGTGTTATGTAATGTTATGGTGCTATGCAAATTCCCTTGCTATGCTATGGTACATATATATATTGGATGTTTTAAATGAATGCGATGTCATCATGTGTACGTCGAAACAAGAGAGGTGTGTTATGTTTATTATGTGAGAAATGAGATATGTTGTATGATATGGAGTGTGGATCATGGAAATGAATCCCAGTTTGTGACAAGAGGCGTTTAAGGATAACCCGATTAATGGGTACGTGGCGTTCATTAAGGAAGTAGCTCCGTTTTGGAGGAGAGCCACTCTAAGGTTAAAGGAATCATTGGATGGTTTGTTAAGTGTGGATGTGTTGGATATATGTTGAGCCCTATCGTTGGGTGTATGCAAAGTGTTGTGTGTTTATGGTTGTATGCGTGATTTTAATATAATCAACTGCATGCTAAGACGACAATTAGTTGTGCGTGGCCCGGTAGCATGTGGGCTGCGGGATTACCATACCAGCAAAGGTGCTGAGCCCCTTGGGGGCCACCCTTTCTCTCCTTTTCTATTTCAGGCACAAGGAGCTGGAAGCCGTTCGAGAGTAGGACGGGGTAGATGTTTATACATGGGTAGCCATTTAATGGCGTAAGCATTATAGGCGTAGTAAGACCGAAATTGTTATCGGCATTAGTTGTAAATACTCGGTACAGTGGGAATGTATGTAATAATAAATGTTGGAAACGGAATAAGGATGGTATTGTGTAGTTGCTCGGAAATCTAGTCCATCAGACCGATACAATGTACATGTATTAGCCTTGTTAGCCACGTGGGTGGTTAACGGCGTGTAACACCATTGAATTAAGTAATGTGATGAGTTGAATTTTCCGCTGCAATTTGATGTTATGTGTACGGTGGTAGGTGGGGTGTTACAGTGTGTTACTCCTCCAAAGAAAATCAGGTGAATGCACTTCAAGCACACTCCCTACACAAATAATCAAATACCACAGGCGAATGGCAATAACCTCCCCTCCTTAGCAGGCGAATGTGGAAAATTGCACGACCACACGCCCAATGCTCCGAATTGCCAGATTTTATACCACCTGAGGAAGCGGAACTTGCAGAAACATCGATCATTCGCATGGAGCATAAGTCGATGCAGTTGCAAATACAACAACTTTTTGCTCAACTATGACCACTTGGTCAACTCCCGTCTCCAACACTAAATTGATCGACAGGAGTATGCGAGATCGATCTTCGTTTCTATCGAGATCTCTGATCACTCGGCCAAGTAGCCAAAGGCTAAGTGTAGGGCAGCCCCACGCATCCGGTCTTCTTTTTCCGCAGGGGAGTCACTTCCTTTCCTTATTTCTTTATTTTTTTTCTTTTTCTTTTGAAACACTGGGGACAGTGTTCCTGCCAAGTGTAGGGCAGGGTCCCCCTTAAAAAAAATATTTTATTTTTAAATTTATATATTTTATAGAAAATAAATCACTAGTACATTTGATATAATAAGTTTAGAGTTTTATCAATGTTTTACTAAAACTTTTTGCGTGTTTTTGATTAAGATGAGATTAGGAATGAATAAATACTTGTTCTCTCAAGAGGTAACCTTTCTAATGACTTGTAGATCCTTGTTTTTAACTTTTTGATTCTCTTTATTAACATGAGTATATGACCTTACTCCTATTTCTATCTCTTATTTACTTCTGGGTAATATTTTCTTTTCTTTTTCAAAATGGTGAGAATTCTTTTGGGTGAAAATCTTAAGAAAGGGTTTTTGTGAAAAAGAAAGAAGAATAAAAAAAAGAAAAAAAAAGAGAAGAAAAAATCTTCTTCCAAAGGAAAAACATTATATTCCTTGAGGTTGCAAAAAAGTGCCTCAGAATAAAAGCAAGAAACGAGAGTTTTTCCTTTTATTTTTCTCCTAAATTCCCCGTTCTTTAATGCAAAAAAAATCATGGTTGATTCAGAAACCCTTGCAAAACAGGGCTGAACATAAAAACCATTGATGAGTGTCTTGGCCACATTCAGAAACTCTTGAAAAATAGAGCTGAGTGATGGAAACCGGAAAAAGGAGAGATTACAAATCCCTTATGCAAAATAGCCCAAAAGCTTTTGATCGGTTTTGAAATTCTTTATTTTTATACCCATTAGTATGTTTTGATGGATAAGGATGATTAAGTGATACTTGTGAAATAGAGTCAGGTAGTTAGAAATATTTATCTAATTTTCATTCTAAAGTTTATCTATTTTGTGCATAAGTAATTATTCCTTTCTAATCTAATTTTGCTCGAGGACTAGCAAAAGGTAAGTGTAGGGCCTTGATAAGCCGCAGACTTATCGTATTTTATGCACTAGATTCAGGGATATATTTATCTAAATAAGGATAAATAGATGTATTTATGTTATATCTATGTATTAAAGTATATTATTAGTTCAGTCTTATGTGTTTATATGTTTTGTGTACAAGGAACAAGTTTCTAGCCAAAAGTCCATTGATGCCGGACATAAGGCCGGGTAAATCCTGCACGGCACTCGCATAGAACAGAAAAGGAGCTATGCCGGATGCAATGCCGGGTAAATCCTAGCCGGCACAAGTAAAAAGTCACCTCAGTTTACCAGAAGTTAGAAGTACATGAAGAGGTTCCTTTTGATGAAGAGGTGTCTTTTGATGAAGAGGTGTCTTTTGATGAAGAGGTGTCTTTTGATGAAGAGGTGCCTTTTGATGAAAAGGTGTCTCTTGGCGAAAAGGTGTCTCTTGGCAAAAAGGTGTCTTTTGGCGAAAAGGTGTCTCATGGTGAAAAGGTGTCTCATGGTGAAGAGATGTCTTTTAGTTGGAAAGATATCTTATGGATGAAAAGATACTATGGAAAGACATCATTTGGTGATGTGTCTTTCCATACCAATACAACTAGTATAAAAGGTATCTTTTTGCTAAAGACATGTCTTGAAGGTGTATCTTTATGGAAAGATATCATTTAAGATATGTCTTTCCATATAATCACTTCCAACACCTATAAATACCCTACCCATGTGGTCATTTGAGAACAACTTCAACACCATACTACACTCCATTCATTACTCCATTACTACACTCCATTCATTACTCCATTTCCGCCCACATTCCAAGTGTTGGTGTCCAAGCTTTTTCTACGGATCCATCCACGAGAAGAAGAGAAGATTTCCTTTTCGGGTTGAGGCTATGTTCAATCTCCTTCTCCCTTATGTATTTCTTCCTTAGTTGAGTGGATGGTGAAGTAGAAATCCTTGTTAGTTCTTGGTTAGGGATGAATTCCTTCTTGTAAAACAATATGTTCTTCTTAATATAATTTCAAGTTTATTTTGAGTAAGGTTCTTATTGTCAGAGAATAGGTTGATCACTTTTTCTCTTCATGCAATTCTTACTTGTGGAAGACAAGTCCCAAGTAAGATAGGTTAGACTCTCTTAATGGTCTTTCTACTCTCTTCTTATGAATTAAGGGTTAGTGGTAAGAGTGAGAATTAATCCATTTTCCCCCATTTCCTTGTTCATTTCGCGGCATGATATATGCTCGATTTGTTAATAGGGATGAGTCTTCTGTTTTCTTCTCGAAAACTGGAATAAGAATACGCATATTGACTATGCCGGATGCACTGCCGGGTGGCCAATGTCCGGCATATTCAATGTCTTTGAATATGCCGTGCAAGTGGTATCCGGCAGGACACCCGGCGTGTTCAGTTGTTGGTTAATTCGAAGGCTGTGGTTATGTTTAGAGTTCATATTGATGCTTGGATGGTTTCACACCCTGGATCAAGGATAATTTCATTGTAATTACCATTTAGTTTAGTTAGTTTTATTTAGATTAGAAAACATTTCAATTTCCCCCCTTGTCTTAGAATAGGTATTACCGGATTAGGACTAATTTTCTATAAGTCCCTTGGGTACGATACTCTCGGTCGTAATATATTTACACTATACTCCGACCGGGTTTTATTTTGCTACCCGTAGTAGAGTTGTAGGTTTAGTTATTTGTTTATTCTTTTGTATATAGTTTTATCCCTACAATTTCTTTGTTAGCAAATTAAAGTTTTGGTTCTGCCGGACATAGTGCCGGGTGACTCTTACCCGGCAGTGGACTTCCTCCACTATTGTCGGGTTCATACAACCCGGCATGGTGCCCGGCAATAACAAAAATCGAAAAATTAACTTTAAGTGAAGAAGATAATCAATAAAGATACAAGAGGAGATCATACCTAACTTTCCCTCCTATTTACGACAATAATAATGAGAGAATTTGAACATGCCGGGTGACATGCCGGGTACAACCCGTCCGGCATAGGACTTCCTCCGAAATGCCGTGTGGAGAAAACCCGGCATATTACACGGCAAGTTCAAACTCGAAATTTAAATTAAAGAATCATGATAAAGGGACTACTAAGAGAGGGAAATTACGAAAGGGAATAAGCAAGAACAACTTTAAATTTCCGAGAACTCAATACTGTAATAAATTTTGAAAAACTTTGAACATGCCGGACGCAGTGCCGGGTAAATAGTATCCGGCATCAGACTTCCTCCGGGTTGGCCGGGTGACAGACGCCAGGCACCAAGCACGGCACATTCAAGTCTGCAAAACTAAGGGCGAAAATAAATTAAAGAATCAAGAATCAAGAATCAAAGAATAAAGAATAAGGCGTTATACCGAATTAAGGACTTGGACTAATTCCAAGTCCCCGGCAACGGCGCCAATTTGCTAACAAAGAAATTGTAGGGATAAAACTATATACAAAAGAATAAACAAATAACTAAACCTACAACTCTACTACGGGTAGCAAAATAAAACCCGGTCGGAGTATAGTGTAAATATATTACGACCGAGAGTATCGTACCCAAGGGACTTATAGAAAATTAGTCCTAATCCGGTAATACCTATTCTAAGACAAGGGGGGAAATTGAAATGTTTTCTAATCCTAATCAAAACTAACTAAACTAAGTGGTAATTACAATGAAATTATCCTTGATCCAGGGTGTGAAACCATCTAAGCATCAAAATGAACTCTCAACATAAACACGGGCCTTCGAATTAACCAACAACTGAACACGCCGGGTGTCCTGCCGGATACCACTTGCACGGCATATTCAAAGACATTGAATATGCCGGACATTGGCCACCCGGCAGTGCATCCGGCATAGCCATATTGCATATTATTTCTCCAGTTTCCGAGTAGAAAACAGAGGACTCATCCCTATTAACAAATCGAGCATATATCATGCCGCGAAATGAACAAGGAAATGGGGGAAAATGGATTAATTCTCACTCTTACCACTAACCCTTAAGTCATAAGAAGAGAGTAGAAAGACCATTAAGAGAGTCTAACCTATCTTACTTGGGACTTGTCTTCCACAAGTAAGAATTGCATGAAGAGAAAAAGAGATCAACCTATTCTCTTTCAATAAGAACCTTACTCTTAATAAACTTGAAAATTATATTAAAGAAATCATATTGTTTACAAGAAGGAATTCATCCCTAACCAAGAATAGGCAAGGAGTTCTACATCTCCACCATAACTACAAGAAGAGAATACAAAGGGGAGAAGGAATGGTCATAGCCTTAACCCGACAGGATCTTCTTCTTCTTCTTTTCGTGGATGAACCGTAGAAACTTCCTTGGACACCAACAATGGAATGGGGCGAAATTGGAGTTGTGAGTGGAGTGTATATGGGTGTTGAAGTGTGTTGAATTGTAGCCTTCCTCGGCCTATTTATAGGCATTAATTGTGTCTTTGCCGGGCGTCGTGCCGGGTCCCCAATAGCCGGCACACGTGTAAAATGCGCCCACTGTTAACGGTCGAAACCGTCGCTGGATGCCGGGTAGGAATTACCCGGCCTCACACCCGGCAGCGGTTGGAAATCACGTGGAACACATGTGCTGTCGTATGGTCAACCGAAGCGACTTTACACTCATGCCGGATAGAATTTACCCGGCATCGCATCCGGCAAGGCCTCTTTTCTGTTCTGTGTTCCTGCCGTGCAGGATCTACCCGGCATTGAGTCCGGCTTCAACTGAACTTTTGCCTAGAAAATCATTCCTTGCACAGAAAACTCATAAAAACATAAATCTGCACACATATTATACTTTAACACATAATAAGCATAAATAACATAAATATAACTTTATTTAGATAAATATAATACTAAATCTAATGCATAAAATATGATAAGTCTGCGGCTTATCAGTACGGGAGTAGCAATAATGTGCATACCGTGACACCTTAATAATAATTGAACCATTTGACATGTAATTAGTGGTTCAAGAATATGATTCGAGGAACAAGGGTGAGCCAAAGAACATGAGAACACCCGGTAAAGATAACCCCGGTGAAAGGTATGATTTCTTCATGCTCTGTATCCTAACTTGGTTACCCCGATTTGTGTTTTTGTTTGATTGTGTGATCACCTAACAAGATAAATGCACGAATCGGATTGTGTGTACTCTCTTGTGTTTGTATTGTATCGTTTGAGGTTGGATTGTATCCCTGTAATTAAAGTTTGTATAATTCATGAAATGTGGATTGGGAATGAATTGCTTGATTGTGTTTGGTTGTGCGACTCATAGTTGAGTCTTGTGAGAGTAGAGACTCATAGAGGGAGTCAAGTGCGAACTAATAAAATGGTGGAAACACACTACAACTATTGAACATTTACGCGGTAACCTAAACCTATGAACACACTAGAACACGAGAAAACATACGGGAGTAGCAACCTCCCGATAACGGTTAGAGAACCGAAACAACTAAATCCACACGATAAATATTAGTGGAAGTATATGAGTAACCTCTAACTAGAGGATTGGAAAGTTGTTCGGAATACGAACCTTGAGTAAAGTAAAGCATGGTAAGGGATCACCAAACCCCTTAGAGATATAGTCGAACCCCAATGAGAGGAACCGACTAACATGAGCAACGTCCCGAACATGAGAGTATTCAATAAGTTGGTTGAAACCTTAAATCTTAGAATACATGACATTGAAGAATTCCCTAAGCCATTAGATGCTATCGAGAGAGATACTTCTAGGCTAATCCTTGAGATTGTGAATTGACTCCGAGAGTGGAGTTTTGGGAATTTGAGTAGTCCGGTAGTGACCAGACATTTGAGTATTTGAGGAGCTAACTGTATAGCCCTATTTGTATTTGAGCCCGGGGGTGGGTCTTGTGTATGACCCTGCCCGGAGGTCGTGAGATCAACTTAACATATACCTTGAGCATTGAGTATTGACTTGGGAACTTGAGTATTGAGTATTGTGTACAGAGTAATGAGTATTGAATCGAGTATGTGAGTATTGAGAATTGAGTTGTGACTTGTGGGACTTGAGAATTTGAGTTGAGTGGAGAATTGAGTTGAGTGTTGTAGACCTTGTTGAGATTGTGAGTAAGAGTACCCAAGAGAGCGGGTAGAACATGAGTAATTGAGTAAGGCATGGTGAGGTATAAACCCTCAAGCCTAATTAAAGAATATATTAAACTAACCCCCTTGATGTGTGTGTTAGTGCTTATGTTCAATGTTGAACTTGATTGTGAATGTACATATATAATGTATGTGGTATGCATGTTGTTTGTGATAAAATGAACCGCATGCTCTCGACCAATTAGTCGGCGTACCCTCGCTAGTACGCGGGGTATGCGGAAGTCATATTCAGCGTAAGCTGGTCCCCTAGGGGGAATGTTTTTAGTGTGCAGGTATCCGAAGCAGACCGGTTCACAGTAAGAGACCGAAAGCTAGCATGGGTAGTTATTATGAAATGTAATTGTTGTATTGTGGAATTGTAAGACCGAAAGGTCGTTGTTAAACTTGGGAATTGTAGATACTCGGTATAGAACGGATTTGAGGTTGTACTATATGTAATGGGTTTGAAGTTGTATTTAGTTTGTGTATTGGTTAAGTAAGGGAAGTATCTTTTGTATAGCGTACTCGGTAAAGACCCATCAGACCGATATTGTAATTGTTGTTGTATTTGAGTTTGGATTTGGCCTAGCTAGTCACGTGGGTGACTAGCGGCATTGTACCACCCCCGGTTGTAGTTTGAATTCCGCTGCATTATGGTTGGTAATTGAGACGGGTTAGGAGGTTAATGGTATGATTACCGGTAGGGGTGTTACAAATTACCTTGAATAACTAAGTGAACACTTATATTCTCACAAATTACATTTCCGCCCCAATTTAAATTTGGTTTTACACTTATGCTTTCATAAATTATATATTCACCCTTAAACTTTTATAAACTTAATATTTTATGTCATAAGTCATTTTTACCCAAAGTTTTTGGTCAACACTTTGACCAAGACTTAATTTCATAATTAATACTTTAATATACCCATAAAATCATATGTAATTCAGTTTTTCTTCCAAACTTTCCAATATTTACAAAATAGTCCCAAAACTTTATAAATTGTTATTTTAACACTTAAACACTTATTTAAATTCACCAAAATTCATAATATTAATTCCCACTTTATATTATATCTTAATTATACCAATTTACTCCTTTAATTCTCGGCTTTTATATTTTGTTCACCAAACTTTACAAAATTTGCATTTTAACCACATAACTTATTTAACTAGCCATTTAAATACTTATAGCTATTTTTAATACTCCCAAAATTTATAATATAAGTTAATATACTTATATTGAAACACCCCTAAACAATTAAGCACATAAAATCATACTAATATATGAACGATCAAACTAAGTGCGGACATATATATGTCCGGAACCGTGATGACATGTTACCACCCAAAGTGATGATATGAATTAATCGCTAAGGCAAGTAAAATGCGTTACAAAGCCTAAATAAAGTATGCACGCATTGATACATAAATATCACTCTTAGAATAAATAACAATGTCATTACAAGTTAGAGTACATGATTAAGGGCGTAAGTACATATGACACTCCACTTACGTTCGATGGGTATAACTAGTATGATTCCATAATGTATTCAACCAAGAGAGAGATCAAGCATAAAGCGCATAAAATCATGTGCGAGTATTAACTAAGAAAAAAACTTGTCGCATTAATATGGACATGTTATGACTTGTAAATGATCAAGCTAAAGGGAGGACATAAATTGTGACAATATGTCATGATCCAAATCGAAGTAATACAGTGGGAAACTTGTTACACAACCGGACACAATAGTCACATGAAACAATGTGTTATGAATTGCAACTGGTCTAATGTAGCTTAAAACTACCGGTTTTGAGGAACTAGACAAGGCCATCGTAAACAACTTGAATATTTCCTCTCATGGACCTGTCACTAATTAATTAACATGCTCTCAAGTTATAGGCTAGGGGACCAATGAGGTTTCTGGCAACATTGGTAGATGCCATGCCGAAAATTCTGCCGAAACAACACACTATGAGGTCACTTTTAGTTCAGATTCTTGGGGGTGGGTTAAAGCCCTCTTACTCCTATCTACGTGGATCAATAAACCCCTATATATTCACCTAGGTGTTATCAGGTAAGGGTGTGCTTACAACCTGAGGTGGGCAGGAGCATTACTGATTTGTATACTCAATCTACAAGCTGGGGACAACAAAATCTTCACTCCAGTTTTGATCCTTGTAATCAGTAAAACTCTGAGCTTCAGTAACTTAATTAACAACCCATGTTTCTCCCTTGATATTGTAACTGAAAAAAAAAAGAAGAGAAGAGAACAACAGACAATCGAAACCTCCTGGTTCTTTCTGGAAATCTTGAAACGCACTCATGGTGTACCAGAACATACCTTGTCTTACAAAATTGTGTTGCAGTCTGCAATGCTCTTCCCCTTTTAGTGTAATGCTGTTAACACTCCAAACTCCCACAAGCTAGCTTTATTGAAACTTGCAAGCCTTCCCTAACTTCGACCCTCTCTGTATGGGTTAGCAACGAATAAAATATAGACTACTCTCAGAGACACACACAACCTGGGGGCAGTTTTGATGTCACTAAAAGCAGTCAAATGACAAAGTGAGCATCAGAGTTATTCTTTTCCAAACTCCCACGCTGTCTTATGGGAATCAGTAAGCCCCTATCACTATAACCGATCTAACTGGCTCATGTCTCACACAAGTGCCATCCCATTTGTGCAATTCCTGGAGAAACTCCTGGAGCAAAGTAACCCGCTCCCTCTAATCCTAGCAAGGTAGATATCAGTGGTTAACCCTTCTCATTCTTCTCTGCTTCACGCCCGAGATTTTCCCTGCTGACTAACTCACTTCTCATCCCTCCACTCTCATTCTTCATCTTCATATGAGACATACTCTACGCCTTCCTCCTTCCCTCACTTCATCCCAATCCAAACTTCAGAAACACTAATTCCTCTTCTGTTGAGCAAAAAAAAAACCGAAGGTAAGCTCTACTCCTCGGTCTCATCCTTTCTCTAATCTATTTTCGAATTTCTTACTTCCACCGCCATGCCATGGATCTGTAATAGAGCTCCAAACCCAGCTGATTTTCATGGTGCCGAACAACAAATTGAGGCCACGAATGGAAGAAACAAAAGGGAATTTCCAACCCAAAAGATGTGGTAAGCGTTTTGGCATTCTCTGCAGTTCTTGCAAGTTTTCTGGATTCTCCCAACCTTGATTCTACTCTAATTTCTTTCGTCTCCTCTGTATGATTAAATAAGAGCCAGCATCAGTGAGTTGCGGCCATAGATTGTAGAAGACCGAACAAAAAAAAAGATGAGAACCGAAAACAAATCGGAAAAGCCTTGTTCTTCTCTGTAATTTCACATATGGAGTTTTCTTGAGTAGATCCATTTCTAACTTTGCTTCTTTTTACTTCACAAGTCCTGAATCCACCAGAGAGGGTGTGAATTCGACCAGGGGTACAAACCGTAAAGAAAAAAAACCAGATAAACCTTAACTGATTTGAGGGTCTCTTTGAGTGGTAAGTGAATACTTAACTGGTTGTTGATTTTGAGTTTAAACTCTATATTATTAACCAAAAATTGTTGTTGAGTTGAACCTCTGAACCTTCGGTTGTATGTGAATAAAACCATAATTGGAAGCAAATAGAGGTTTTGGTATTATAAAGTAATCTGGAGCAAAAGAAGATATATTAATGGTTTAATAGCTAGCCGGGAATATTGTTTTGTGTGGATGCATGGCATAGAAATGGTTTTATGTGCCTTGGGTTGGAACAACACCATACGGTAGGTTGAGTATTAATTTGGTCAGTTTGGCGTTAATTTAGGGAGGGTGCTGATTTAAGTATATAAGACATACTTGATATGATTTGTCAGATTAATATAATGCTTTCCTAAGTTTTGGGTTTAGTATATGTTGACCGTTGATTTTGGAAACTGCCTTAGATAAAAAGGAGAGCAATTTTAAATATTAGAGCATGCTCCTGAATAGTGTTAAAGTCTTAAGGGGAATGATATATATTGTAATCTATGAGAAGAAAATAGTCCAATGGTAATTACTAATATTGTTAGGTTAATTGTGGCATAATCGACAATGATTTTAAATGTGTGAGTTGGTAGCTTTTAAGTTAAATGTGAGAGGGAATTGATTTAAAAGATGTTTGTAAAATTCTGTATGAAACAACTAATGAAACCGGTGCAGAAATGCGTTAGACTCTACAATTTCTCTTCTTGGTAAAATCTGAATGCAGAAACATATTGCAGATTGTGGTAGCTGAATGGTAGGCTTAGAAACTAACGGGGTGTAAAGCAGTAGTAACTAGGCTGATAAATTAGCAAAGAGTATTTAATAATATATATCACTATTAAAGTTAATAATTTAGTGTATTTCGGTTGAATTGGGATATTTGGTCTTATAGTGGTGGTTAGTGGATTTTAACGTCAGTTTGGGTATAATTTACATAATCTGTGCATATAAGTTTGATTAGATGAATTAATAAATTGATACCCTCTTTGTCTAAAAATAAATAAATTTGTTAAAATAACCTTCAAGTGCTACAATTATTAATTAGTAATTCAAGTTACACAAGTTACACTAGTTACACAGTTGTTGTATTTTCAAAGATGGCAAAGCTAATCTTGCTTACGAGTGATAGTCTAGAGGTGGTTGATTTTGTACATGTCGTAGTGTTGGGATAGTTTTAAAAAGAGTTGAAGTTGTTGTTAGTAATTTGCTGTTTTTTTATTGTAAACATGTCCGTAGGGATTGCAACACTAAAACACATGTATTAGCTAATGCAGCTCGTAGATCCGATGATAGAAATTGTGATATTTTGTGGGGGAGGGTAATGTACCAAACTGGAAATAGATTAGAGATCAGAAAAGTAGACAAGGGAACGAAATATAATAATTTCATGTTTACCTGAGAACTTGGTTTTTGTATAACTTCGTGACAGAGGGTGTGTAAGGGGTTATGTTGAGAGTTTTATGAACTTAAAGCCTTGCTAATTCAAGTCAAAATTTGTGAGCAAAGAAAAGGAATAGAAGCGGGGATATCAGATCGGATGCTTCAGTCTTCTGAGACTTGTGTCTCTGTTTGGTCAATATCCAGAGGTGTTAAAAGTGTGGAGTTGGTTTAATAATGAACCCAAAACAGTACTAATACATCTAACTAAGTTTATGAAACATTTTGGGAAGAGTAAACATCAGTTGATACATTAAAGGAGAGGTTAAGTGAGGTTAAACACCGAAATTATGTTGCAGTTCCATAAACTTGGAGGCTTCTTTATAGGTGAGCTTTAGGAGTACTTTAAAGAATCTATTTCGGTGATAATGGATTTAACACATTGCTAATCTATTGATATAAGGGAGAAATACATTCTAGGGAATAACAGTCCACCTTAGATAAGCTTGTTACATGTTAGTGCTTAGAATACCTTAATACATTAGCTAGAGGATGGACTTAGTTAACGTGTGAATTGACTATGTAAATGTCCTAGGAGTGAGATAAAGCCTAAGGCTTTTACTTGGAAAATTTCTAAGGGCTAATATAAGTTTAACAATCAAAAGTTCACCTAGGGAATAACACCCGGTATAAATGAGATAAACTAGAAAAGTGTCATCACATGAAATCATGAACTGACACGTTATTTTTAATCAACGTTAGGGTCGTAACGAACACCAACCGGGAACCTGTGTGTGAGACGACAATTGCTTCTGATCCAGGTATGGACATGTGTGGTTCGTATGTTGCCGTGTTACATGGCTTGTTTGCTGTGTGCTCTGTGTGAAAAAGACCATAAGATTAAAGCATGAAATTGGATTGCTTGCTTATCGTGTTATATGGTTTCTATATCATTGTTGTATATTATTTGCGTGCACACAGTAGTTTAGTCCCTTCGCGTTTATGGAATTTGAGATGAAACACTGGGAACTATGAAAACAAAGAAAATTCTATAAAGGGGAATGCAGACTGTTTATTAAGAGTGGTTGGAACTGGTGTAATTAAAACAAAATAAAAGAAATTAAAACTTAAAATAACAGTCAGGCTGCAAACAAATCCCGGTCGTAGTAGTATAGTAAAGTGTAAGCGACCGGATATCGAACTGTGGGACTAAGAGGAATTATTAAGTACCTAAGCTTTGTCACAAGAGGGGGATTAATTGACTTGTTTTTGTAAAATAAAACAATAGATAAGATTAACTGAGTTGAAGATAAATTAAACGGGACTCTGGGATCAGGTTTATATAATCTGATTAATTATGCTATCTCTACCGGTTTAATTATAATTGTTTGGCAAAATTCCTCTTATTTTCTTAAGGTCCGATGAAAACTCATAAGAACTCGTTTACCTGAAAATGCAAGGTCCGATGAAAACTCAAGCAAAATGCGTGTAAACGGACGGTTTAGATGTGAGAAATAATTTATGCATCTGAGTACTAACTTATCCGATGAAAACAAGTTTCCTCCAGATTTACGGCTTAATTAACCTATCTGTTTGTCACCGATCAGATTAAAACAGATTTAGTAGAGCTTTTTAATAAATCGATGAAATTTATTAAAAAGGTGAGAGATAAACTTTAATCGTAACAAACTGTATTTATTTTAACCTGTAGAAATATAGATTACATAATTAAACAAATTACGGCCAAACCTTCGCCCGGAGTAAATCCTCTTAGACCAACATAATTAAAAAGACAGAATGAGAAGTAAAAGAAATCATCTGGGAAAGATAATTAATTCAGCTCCACTATCTTGACTGCTAATATTTGGGCAGAGGTTGGACAGAACAACGGTATGGAAATGGAATGTTTTTATGGAATGAGGTGTTGTATGGAATTTATGTGGATAATATGTGGATGAGATGTATGATTTTTGGAGAGTTTTATGGTATTTTTTATGGAGGAAAAATGGTATAAGTTTGGGGTGGAATGAGATATGATTTAATGGAGGTTTGGAGATGTATTTATAGAGAAATATAGGGTAAGGGGGTAAGGGGGAGGTAAGGCGGTGGTTTTTGCGTGTGAAGAGATAAGGATTTTATCTCTTCACACGCTGCTGTTGCGCTCTGTACGCTGGCAAAATCGACATGTCCGGACCACTGTCCGGACCAGACTGGTTCGGACATGTCGATTTTCTGTACGGGCCCAACTTCAATTGCCTCTAAAATATTCGTTTTAGCTCCGATTTGATCCCCGTTTTCGCCTACGCGTTCGTCTCTTCGTGTACTTTGCTCCTAGCTTAGTTTTCCTCATGTTTAACCAATAAATTTGTGAGATAATCAATAAAACATAACTAGAGGAAAAACTAACCAAAGTGGAGAAATGAGTAAGAAAAGTGCTAATATAATATATGAAATACACCTATAAAACATGCTCATTTGGACACTTATCAGGGAACTCCTCTCTAACCATGGAGGACGTACCATGACACCCACTATGGTGTCTATTCACGAATAATAATGAAGAGCAAATTCTCAATTGGTGGAACATGAGGATAACCCGGGAAGACGACATCTCGGGCCGCGCGGTATGGAATACTCGAGAGTTGGTATCTGCATCAGATCCTTCGCCCTTCTATGTGGAGCACATCCTGGAGTCTAGAGGCGACTCCGCTTTCTCGGCGCATGACGTCGGGAATGGGGGAGTGACAAATTGGTGGAGCTTATCCTGGAGTCTAGAGGTGACTCCGCTTTCTCGGCGCATGACGTCGGGAATGGGGGACTAGCTATGGAGGATACGTCCTCTAACGTGCAGTAACAAAAGAACTCACAATTAATCTATAAAGAAGCAAAGAAAGATGGGCACCCATACTATATGGTCACGGGAATCAACCTACATCCCCAGACCTGGTGCAAGAAAGAGAAAGAGAGGTACACATGATGGAAACAAAGAAAAAGAGACGAAAACACTCAACATTGAATGATCCCACTGTGTGGATCATCATTATTCAAATTCTTTGTAAGCTCTACTTGTTTTACATGCTTGAGGTGTTTGGTGTTATCTTTATGCCCAACATGTTGAGAGTTTCTATGTTGTCGTTGTATGCTGTGTGTTACTGTTTTATTATAGCATGTAAATTGACTTAATAATATTCGACCAAGTAGTCGTGTAGCCCGGCAACATACGGGCTACACACGTTCATACTCTGCGTAGTTTGCTGAGTCCTTTACAACCCAATTTTTACAGGTATCGAAGCGGGATGATAACGGAGCGTAGGCGGGACGGCTATCATGGGGGTAGTCAATCTGGGCATAACTTTTGAGTTTGAAATAGTATGTTAGTGTATGGGTTGTTACTAAACCGGGTTGTACTTTTCGGTGTATGATTTAGTAATCATATTGTAGACACTCGGTATTGGGAATTGTATCTTATATTGTATATGAATTTTGGTGAGGGCTGTTTCCAGTCATGCAGACCGTAACTTAGTGTAGGTAGTTTGGTTGTGTCAACCATGTGGGTGGTTGGCGTCTGTGACACCCGGATGGAGTTTATACCGCTGCGTAGTTAACCGTGATGTTGTTTAGGCGCGACGTTTGTATTACTGGATGTTTTATTCGGGGGTGTTACATATATATATATTTCAAAAATCACCAAATAGCTCATTGTATGTTCGGCTGTAACCAAAACTTTATTATATTGTTTTAAAACTTGATTTAAACCTTATAATAAATACTTATAAATGTATATAAGCCATATAACACTTCTAAAAATTTTGTTAATGACTTAGAATGATTATAATCTCAAAATAGAACAAATAACTCTTAGATATTTCGGTTTACATATACATGTATCCTAATTAATTTTTGTGACACCTAATTATACCTTAAGGTAATAATCTTACCTTATATGTTATAAATTATTTTCTTGACATTATAACCCATAGTATTTTTGGCCATAATTTATTTAGAGGTTATGTATAATTTTTTTATACCAAAGTTTGAAGCTTAAATCAAGCTTAAACTTAATGAACCTTAATTATATATACTTACTCCTTAAATCAAGACAATTCTTGTACTTGATTTCTCCTTGAATTCCAAGCTCTCCAAATGCTATTTTGATGAAGAGAATTTGGCCTCCTTGTATATATTTAGGAGATCCATTTGTTAGACTTCTAACAAAAATTATAAATAAGATTTGGAGTAGTTTACAAGAGTTTACCTTTAGGAGTTTATCAAGGTATTTTTGATACACCTTGTGATGATTGTAGATCCAAGTTTCCTTCATGAAATAATGAAGAGAATTTAGATTTAGAAGTTCCTTATTTTCGAAAATTCCTTAAGGAATTTTAATAGGATTTTTCAACATAAAAATATACCTTAACTTGATCTTGTTGTTCCTTGTGTTGTTGTTGAATCTAAGAACCTCCTTGGAACACTTATGGTTGGCGAAAATTGTAGAAGTTGCTAGGATGATTTCTTTCTTCAAGACTTAGGAGATTTAACTAGGAAATTACATTAAAATGGTGTTAGGACTTAATTCACCATTAATGGAGCTTTGAAGCTCTAAGGAAAAACTTAGCAAATGAAGAAGAAATTAGAGAGGATAGAGAGCTTACACATTCGGTGGAAGAGGGGCAAAGAGAAGGATAGACTGCCGTAATGTATTTAGAAGAAAGACAAGGCTTGAATCAAATTGGAATAATTGTTATACTATAAGGCATTATTCTATGTCTTTCTTTTGTTTTATTTGTCTTCAAATTAACTACAAAAGTCTTCCAATTTAGACAAACTTACGGCTGATTGCAAAGGATAATGGAGGCTTGTTTGCCACTTGAAACTAGAAGACAATATAAGTTAGGTCGGTGTAATACTTTAGCATTTTAATGTTGATTATGTTCCTTGTCTTCTCCTTTGATTGCTCGCGGTAATGGGGCTGATGGAGCATTTGATTTTGATGATTGAAGACCTTAGATCATGGCTAGGTAGCTAGATGATTTAGCTTGATTTTAATAAGGCAATTTAGACCGTATTTACTTGCATAAAATCGGTAGTCAAGGCTGCTACAAGGACCTTGATTTTGTTTATATTAGGCATAGGTTTATGCTAGTTAGGTACATGTTCCCTTGAATTAATTTAGTAGCAATCATACTCCTTATTTCCTTGGTCCCAATCGGCAGTATTAGGCTACAACAAGGCTATTTTATTTGTTTTGTTACAAGGCACATGTATAAGGTAGTCTAGTTTTGTTATTTTATGTAGTCAATTTTCTATGACTTTTACAAGACTAATATCCTCTTATTTCTTGCAGGGAAATTGGTGGGGAAGTCTTCTTTGACTGCATTTACTTGTTACATTATCATATAATACATGGTAGGTGAGTCACATTACCATAAGGCAATTTTTGAATCAAAACTAGTCCATAATGACTCTAAATGGCGCCCAAGTTAGAGGACAAATGAGATTGATTTTTCATTTGATTTTTATTACAATATATTGTACTAAGATCATACTAATATGTGTAATAGGTTCCAGCATTTAATTGGTACATTTATACTATGGTACAAGATGAAAGTTTTAAGGTAAAAATGCTGATTTTAGGTACCTTTTTGTCCCAAAAATCTCCCCTATTTGTACTATGATTTTAGTACTGGAATTAATTGATTTAGATGGTCATTTTATCCCCTTTTAAGATTATCAACTCGTGGCTCCTCAAAAACTTCAAGGCAATTGCGTAGAACGCATTTTTGTGACACCCGAAGGTGCGTTTATGTGATTTAAGGATTTTCTGAAAAATAATTAGTCGCTATGAGTTCCAAGTGTTTATTGACATTTTTTATAGTCAATAATAATATTTTAAGGTGTTACATTGAGTTATATGGGGTTATAACAACTCAAAACACAACTCCCGGGCTAACCGGGGCAAAAAGGAGCGTTAAGAAATTCGCCCGAGCACTTTGTTTATTTTTGAGGAAGTATCTCGTGCATTCTATTTATAATATTGAATAATGATGTTAGGAACTCTAAGAATGAATTTTTATAGGAGTTCGTGCCACCTCGGCACTCCTCCTGGGCATTCCCGAGGGTTTATGGGACCCCCATAAGGCATCTCCTAGCACTTTGCGTTTAACTGAAAATTTAGCTTGAGGACTTCATCTTATATCTTTAATATAGTGTTATGGTGTATTTGGAATGAAGTGTAATGCTTTACTTCATCCTATAATGTATTTCCGGGACTTTCGGGCCTTAAGGGCCTTTAAGGAAACTCCCGAGCCTTTTGTATTTTTACTCAGTTTTAGATGAGATCCTGCATTCTAAGGGTCATATAATGATCCTTGATTAACTTCATGTGAAGTTTATAGCTTATATAACTTGTTTATCTTAAGGTCAGGCTTTAACGCACGTTTTTAACCTTAAGGAGTTTAGGTGCGTTTTTAACGCCCAAGTGTTTATATGCTTTCTTAGGGTTTAATAAACCCCCCCAAATACTATTTATAATTCCCCCAATTTATATTTATTTACTTATATTTAATTATTTAAATGTTAGGGGTATTTCAGTATCACTTTGATAAATTACAGTGATTTGGTTCCTTTGGTTTATGATCTATCTAAGAATCTCATGTTGATAGATCCAATATTAATGCTAAACTAATTGACACCTAGAATCTATCTCAAGATCTCATATCAACAGATTCAGAGTAAAACCAACCTAATCCAAAACAAATTAGAGATTAAGTAAAACCTTAACCAAATTTCACAAATCATGAGTTAACAAGCTTAAAAACCATAGATACTCAATATCATCATACATTAAGACCAAGAGCTAAAAGAAAGCTACAAAAGTGTTCAAGAATCAACAATGTAGTTTTAGGATTTTGGGGTTAAATCTTATCCCTAGGTACAAGGAGGTTATTCCTTCATTAGAGCATATATAAGGGAAGGGGGAGAATAAATAGCCATGGAAGATTGAAGAAGAGCTTTAATAGAAGTGGAGCCTTCTTCTTCGTCCTTTTCTTTTTCTTCTTCTTCTTCTTCTTCTTCTTCTTCTTCTTCTTCTTCTTCTTCTTCTTCTTCCTACTCTTTTCTTCCTCTTATTTTTGTTATGTGTTTGCTGCTCTGCTTGTCGCTTTCTCTTTCTCTTCTCTCCTTTCTTATTTTGCCTGATACGCTGATTTATGTGTCTAGTTTGGATATGTGCCCAACTCTACGTATTTGGACCATACTGGCATGGAAAATTCCCTACACTTCAATCCTTGCGTTCAAACTTGTGGCCGAGCCTTCTCACCTAGGCGTGCCCAAAGCATGGTCTGGGTCTATATACTAGGACAGATACCCGGACCAAACCACGAATTTGGCAGAAAGTTTCTCCTGAAGTTGGTCCAGGTTTGTTTACCTGAATAGAAACTCGGACCTTTTTTAAAATTTCACAGAAGCCTCATACAAGGTTCTGTGTCAGTCTGTTCACCCAGACACATACCTGTACAAGAATAAAATGATATAAATGTGCTCCTATTTTTGTCTAATTTTCTCCTAGCTAGGTTATTCTAATATTTAAACAACAAATGTGTAAGAACACCAATAAAACACAATACTAGAGGAAAACTAGCTAAAGTGAAGAAATGACATGATAAACATTGATAGAGATCATAAAATAAATCCTAAAAACATACTCATTTACACACTTATCAATCATTCTTACTGATGCTATAGTGATCTGGTGACATTTCTAGTTTATCCAAAGAATTAGAAGGATGATTGTTGCTCTTTATCTCAGGCTAAGTGACATCTTCTAGTGATATCCTAATATGTTGTCTCACTTTCAAATTTTGCCTCTAGAAATAAAAGGATAGAGTTCATATTTTTCTAGATCTTATACATGGTACCTTAAGACTAGGCTAAATAATGCATAGTTTCATTATACCAAGCTTGGAGAGTGTGATATCTCAAATTAAGATGGCGATTTTGTTGTGATATGTATAATGGTCAAGGATAGAGCTAGGCTATGATATTTGGGGGGGGGGGTAAAGTGTTTTGAAGTTAAACTATTGTACTTCAAAGTAAACAACAATGTCAATATTTATATGCATGCTTATTTGAATTTATTCCTATGACAACATAAAATATATACCTTAACTATTTAGGACATGATAAACTCTCTATATTAATAAAAATATACAAAAATGAAGGTAAAAAGGCATAGGTATGATAAAGTTATAAAATAACCTCTTCCTCAACCAATAAAGTTCAGATATTATGCCCAAAAGTGACTAGGATAGAGATCATACCACCAAGAGATGGCACCACAAAGAAAGACTCATTCTTGCACTAGTTACAGTGGGGAAAGAAAGATTTTTCACATATTAGAGGTATTGAAACTACAAAGAATTGATTGAAAGAAACATCACATGTAATAAGTTGTTGATTAGTCAAGTAGTAAACTTTTCTCATTATAAATTCACCTAAGAATAATCAATCAGATAAACTAGGGATAAACGTTTTTTTTTTTGAAAGGGCAATAACTGCTTATCTTACATCACAAGGTCCGGCCAGACCCGACCAAAGGCAAGCAACATCTCTAGTGTTTAATGACGCACAATTAGACACAAGCAAGCAAAACAGGTAAGACATGACCAAACAGCCACCACGAAAGGCAAACTATCCAATGGGAGAAGATGCACAAGTAGTACTACGCATAGATGATCATGACCTAACCAAAAACTCCAAAACAAACACCCAACCACAACCAAAACGGAAGACACTAAAAAAATATAACAAAAGAAGACAGGCTAAGGCAGACCAAGAACAAAGTAAAAAACTAAGGCAAGACTGATCTAGAGGGATCGTCAAAGATGTCTAGCACAAAGTGTCGGAAGAAGTCCACAGTCAATGAGATTTTTGGTTGATGCACCGCAGGCCTAGACACCATCGCCGCTTTCCCCTTCTTGATTTCCAACTTAAAGAATTGATGATCTTGTCCCCTCGTAAGACCCTTCTGGGGTTCGCTGATCCCAAGACCTCTTGCCTAACCCCGTCGGCATGACATTGTTATCTCTTCTTCTACTCTTAGGATGGCTAAATGAGCATCTTGACTCATTGGAAGACGCTGGTGATGATGACCCCTTATTAGGCATCCCTGCTGCGATTTCTCCCTTGCCCCATCCTCGGTCCCCTCCCGGCTTTGAGTGGCGCCAATGTCATCCTTTAACTTCGGGAGCCTGCATGCCACCTTCCAAGCGCTTTCATATTGAGCCAATAAAGAAAGTTGGATTGGCCTAATTGATTGCCCTCTTAGCCATGAGCTATAAGGGGGTCCCCTCCGCTGTGAAGCCATGTTAGGGCAATCCTTCATCGCATGTGTTAAGAGACCACAGTGGAAGCAAATGGATGGCATGTGCTCACATGGAATGCGAAGAATTTTAGTCTAATTCGTCATTTTAATCTGATACACAAAGAACTGATTTTTTAACATCAAATAGGGCCTTAACTCTCATGAATTACCACTGATTTAGTGGGCCGCTTCCCGAGTATCATGGCAAACTCCTTGTGCTGATCTATAAACGGAACCTCATAGATTCTTGCCCACATAGCAAACCAGTTAAATTCATGTTCATTCGGCCCCTTGTTCTCATCCATGTTTTGAAAAATCAGTAAGTGCCATTGTAACACCATGGTCCATTTGAACGAACAACATGCATTCATCCTTATCGAATTCAAACGAGAAGAGGCATTTACTTTCTGGTTTATCAACGAATTCACTGTCTAATTGTTATGTTATAACCCAAAGTTGATTTCAGACTTTCGCATCTTATTTCGTTTCAAGTTAATTGAGCGTTGTTAATCCTTTAGGACGTGGGAGTCCTTTTAATTAAAGGTAAGGACGAAGGAGCCTTTTCCCTCTTTTATTTTATTTCAGGTGAGGATTAGCACTTCTACCTATTAATTTCCTTAATCAGTATTTCCTTTTCCTCACTCTCTATTCACGATCTCATTTCCCGTTCCGCGTTGCGAACTGTCAGACGCTCCTTCCTTCTCTCTCTCTTGTTCTTCAGAGCATCCCTCCTCTCCTGCGTGTGCACTTTGCTAATTCGTTCGTTGTGCTATGCCATTGGTGGATTCTGCGTTTGCTTCGTCTTCTTCATTGCGATCAGGTTTGCGAATTGTATATGGTTAATACAATTCAGTTTGAGGTTTAGGTTTTGGGGATTTCCTCTTTCTAATTTTTGCTTCTGCAATCCGATTGTCAAAATCTTCAATCCTCTACGTGTCTGGGTTCGTTTTCTTCCGGTTGGTCTCCTTGCTGTCGAATTCAGGTGAGAAATGTGTTGCAGTATTTGGATTACAGTTTCAGTTTGAGCAGTTTTGTGTTTCTAATTGAGGGCTCTTCCCTGCGTTGTTGTTGGAATTCAGTGGCTGATTGGAATTGCGTTTCGATCTGCGTTTCGGTCTGCGTTGGCTGGATTCTGCTGCTTCAGACTGTGGGATTTCATCTCTGCTGTTATTTGAGGCAGGTGGCTTATGGATTCGACTTGTGTGTTCAGCCTTGGGGCGTTTCAAATTCTAGTTTCAATGTGTGAATTGTCTCTGTGTTGTGTTTGCGAATCCGTCCGTTTGCGTTGTTTTGTTACCTACAAACCCCCAAGGTTGTTTTCTGCAAACTTGTAATGTTTTGACATTGTTTTGGTGCCTCTGTTTGTGTGAAAATCGCCTCTGTTCTCTGAGTTTTTCGGCGCGTCCGAACTTCCGTCCGACCTTGGAAGTTCGGACATGCCCTTTTGCGCTTTGAATTTTCTGAAGTTTTGACGTGTCCGAACTTCCGTCCAAGCTTTGAAGTTCGGACGGGGTGCGAGGACGAGTCCGACTTACAAGTCTCGAGTGGTGTCCGAACTTGTAAGTCCGGACAGAAGTTCGGACACGCTCATCTCCTTCTTCTGTTTTTGCTTCGACCTGTGTCCGAACTTCGTTGTTCGGACACATGTTCGGACCCTACGCGTATTTGATTTCCGAAGAACGTCCGAACATCCGTCCGAGCTTTGATGTTCGGACACCTCTGTTTCAGCCTCTGTTTTAAGGTTCGACCTGTGTCCGAACATTGACGTCCGGACACAAGCTCGGACGAGCTATTGTTTTGACCATAATTTGCTCGTTTGAGCTCCGTTTTGACTTCCGTTTGCGGGGTTGGATTCCCCTTCTGATTTCCAAGCTACTTATGTGCTTTCTGGTGCCTTTGGTGCACATGTGCTTATCTATTTTAAGCTTCTGTTTTGGGACCTAGTTATCTCTGTGTCTGAACCTTTGGATGGCTGGTCTCGTTGTCTCGTAGCGCGCTATGTAGGATCCTTCTATTCACGGGTGATGTTCCCCGTTCTGTTCACAGGTGTTTCATCTGTTCTGTTTACGAGTGAGGTTTCCTCATTCTGTTCACGAGCTGGTTGCTCGTTCTGTCTGTATGTCGTGATCAACTAGTGTCCCGCTCTGTTTTCTGATGCTGTCTGCTTCTGATTCTGTTTAGTCCTTTATGGTATGGACTTCTGCTTCTATTTTCTGACATGTTTATGGACTCCTGGCGACTCCTTCTGATTTGTTAACATTCTTAAAATGTTTTGAGCATGCTGGTTGATGAAGTTGGTCATCTACTGGGCATAGTTGGTTGCTCATTCCCCTACTCTATCTAACATTGCAGATTGATCAGCGAGGGTCACTTGCTCAGCTTCTGGAGTTTAGCTTGCTTGCTATTTCGGTTCTTTTGAGACTTTGTATTTGACTTTGAGCCTTTGGGTCTCTTCAGATAGCTTCCGCTTTTGATTTTCATTTGGTGGGTTTTGTAATGACTTTTGGGATGTTGCGACATCATTTTGATTATACTTTATTCAAGTATTCGTTTTGGGCCTTGTTTGATTATCTGTTTAAGTTCATTTATTAGAGCCTTGCGTTATTATGTAATAATACGCGGCGTGTAATACCCCTAACTCCTAGGCCAGTGTTTGGGGGTGTTACATGTTAGGCCCTAGCTAGCGAGATCTCTAAGGCTTTGATATCCGGTGATTTCTTAGTGAAGGACTTGCATATAAGGCAGTTTTCATAAGAGCGCAGCTGTTCCAGCTCGGCAAGGTGGCTAGGATCCAGCAAGTCATCTTCTTCCTTGGTAAGGGCCAAGGTGGCACAGCGATCAGCATTCTCCTCAACCAAAATATTCTCAGCGGAGTTCGCCACTAGACCATAATCAAGAAGGAGGAAAAGCATAATTGAGAGGTGGACACGCCTGTAGTGATTACGGGAGCCCACTTCAACGACAGGGATAGTAGAGCAGAGAAGGTTGATGATCCAAGGACATGCAAGACCGGCCATTATAACCAGTGAAGGGCAAAGAAAACGAGGACATAGTAAAGTCTAGTCTCCCACCGAAGGGAGTGTTTGGGAGCATCTTAAAACTTAAGCAAATCAGGAATAAGAGTTGTACGAGGGTGCATGTGAAACAAAATAGGAAAAAAGACAAGTAAGCAAATTAAGAAAATGTAGATCCCCATGCATTTCTTTTATTAAGTGAGTTATGTATTATCTTATCAATAGTAAAATTTTCTACGATGTCCCTCAAAATATAGAAAATCAAGTAGTTCCTAATTCTTAATAAATTCATCACTCATGATACTATGACGCCTTATTTGTAAAGCTGATCAAATGGGCGGGTGGGTCGGGTTCGAGCTGGGCCGATATTGAATTTTAGGTCTGAACGGACCTATATTTTTTTCCAAGCTCATTTTTAATTTTTTCGGGCCGGGCTAGGCCCGGACTTATATTAATCTTTGTCATTGCCTGGCCCTCCTGACCCGATTTTATAATATTGTTAGTTTTTAAAAAAATATATAGGCTATATATAATATTAATATATATTAAATATAGTATGAATATTGTATGTATTTAATAAATATTATATATAATTTAACTAAATAGTACAGGGTATTTTATACAATTAATTTAAATATATACTTCCTTCGATTTTCAATACTTGATTTTCTAACTCTAGGAAAAATTTAGACTATTTACCCTTACTTTCTGCATTGAGAATTGTAATAATTTGAAAATTAGAGTTGTAAAATAAAAAATGAGAGGGTAAAATTGGAAAGCAAATAAAAAAAAAGGCTACAACATCTTCTATTTTGAAACTAGTGAAAGGGCCCAACAAATCATATACTGAAAACAAGGGAAGTATATATATATATATATAATAAACCGGGCCGGGCTTAGTTGCGGACCTAAAATTTTGCCGAAGCCCGGTCTGATTTTTCATTCGAGTCTGATTTGTTGTCCAAACCGCTGGAAATTTTTTCTAGACGGAGTTTTCAGGCTTTATTTCCGGACCGGCCGGGTCAGTGTTGATTAGCTCTACTTATTTGCACAATATATATATATATATATATATATATATATATATTATTTTTGAAAAGAGTTGTTCACCTGTTATAGTAGAAACCAAGAAAATTGAAAAAGGTGTAGTACTTTGTCAATCAAATAACATACTTCTAACATCTTTGGTTTCATACAATTCTCTACACAGCTTAGAGATTGAGCATACACATCTTTCAAATGACAACTGAAGTCATAGGTGTATGTTTAATTAATATATAATTTAGTTTTACTGTATGCACAAATTAATATACCCGATTGTTAATTAATATAGCTAAGACTATTTGTTATCCAAAACAACAAACCAATGCTTTTATGATTCATAGAAAAATAACATTATATACAATGACCGAGCGACCACAATTATTCTCCTCGTGCACTCACCTGTCATTTGGTTGCCATTGCCGCTCCTTTCTTTACTCCACAAAATTCAACAAATCAAACTCCAAACAAGCCGCAACAACATGCATTAATCCTTAACAGCTTTACTTTCAACAATTATTGACCCCCATACACATACTTATAAGGCGAATTCGAGGCTGGTGCCACCATTTTGTCTTTTTTTTATCTTTTTATGAATTTTTAAAATGTTTTAGTTTATTAAATATAAGTCCAAATAATATAAATTTTATATTGTTATTCATCATAATTCGAGCTATTCAAAATAAGACTCAACATGAGTATGTTTTGATAAATTTAAAATTTTATATTTTTTGTGTGTCCATATGTTCATTAAGAATCTTAAGTTTAAGAAAAGTGAATCAAAGGTTGTTAAAAAGTAAACCAAAGGTTGTTAAAAAGTGAGTTAGAGGTCATTTGACCCTAAACCCTACACTACAAACCCAAAAATGCCTTCGACGTTTTTAGCTTTCCTAGGGTGGTGTTTAGGGTGGTTGGAGGGTAGGGTAATCTTTTTGGCATTAGTTCTAAACTTTATATTGTTGTTACTGACTCGACTGGTTTTTGGAGTTCATAGTTTAGGGTTTAGGTAAACCCTGCACTAGAAACCTTAAAAATGTTTGATGTTTTTGGCGTTCATATAGTGGTTTTAGGATGTTTGGGGGTAGGTAATCTTTTTTACATTAGTTCTACACTTTATATTGTCGTCACTGACTCGACCCTAAACCCTACAGTACAAACCCTAAAAATGTCTTCGACAATTTTAGCTTTCCTAGGGTGATTTTTGGGTTAGGTGGTGTAAGGTAATCTTTTTTAAAATTGTTCTATACTTTATATTGTCATCACTGACACGACGGTTTTTTCGGGTTTGTAGTTAAGGGTTTATTGAAAAGTGAATATTTTATTTAAAAAAAGTGAATCACATGTTTAAGAAAAGCGAATCATTTATTTAAGAAAAGTGAAATTATGTTTAAGAAAAATAAATCTTATCACAAACTTCTGCGAGAACAATATGAATCCTTCGTTAAAGAAAAGTGTATATTTTGCTTAAAAAGAGTGAATCAAATGTTTAAGAAATTGAATCTTACCACAAATTTATATGAGAACAATATGAACCTTTCATTTATTTAAAAATGCATATTTCGTTGAATATAAGTTAATCAAATGTTCAAGAAAAATGAATCTTATATTTAAGAAAAGTGAACCTTTCACTTTAAATAATGTGAATGCTTTGATTTTCTAAAATTGAATTTTAATTTTAAGAAAAGTAAATCTTAAGAAAGATTCAGTTTGTTAATGAATAAGGTTCATTTTATTATTAAAGAAGATTCATTTTGTTAATGAATAAGATTCACTTTTAAAAAATACGTAATATATACTCATTTTAAAAACGTAAAATTTTAAGTTTAATAAAACATATTCATGATGCACTTGTTTTGAAGAGCACAAATTATGATGAACAATGATATAATTTTTTTATTTTTTATACTTTTATTTTGTAAGTTATAACATTTAAAAAAATTGTCTCTCTCTCCAAACAAATACATACACTCATCAAAGATGCAGAACTCTATTTTGTTTTTATTTTTAATTTCTCCCATTTGTTGAATTCCTCCAACAATAGGTGACTCGTGGCATTGAAGCCACACTAGAAGGTGGAGATACCAGCGTCTCCTAACCAAGGTTGTAAGAAACGGTACGGGAGTTCAATGTGGACTACTGAGAGTACATGATACGGAAGTATCGATACGGATGAAACGGGGAACTAGTACAGATGAAATATTAATATTTAAATAATAAAAAACTTATAATAAATATTTACAAGTATGAATTATGTTCTACTTTGTGCATAATATTTGTATTTTAGTTATTAATACCTTCAAATTGTATATTTATATAGTATAGATTCATCACATTCTTAAACCATAAGAATTTTGTAGAAGTTTTGTTGAGTGATATAATAAGTTACATAAGTGAATTTTAAGAAAAATTCACACTATTATTAAGTAAAAAAAGAATAAAAAATAGTAGGATGGAAAAGTTATTGGTATAATTGTAATTTTTCCGTACAAATATTCAACTTATAGTTAATGGTGGTGCTTATATCATCATTTTTTCTATAGTAAAAGTTATATAAGATCAACGTTATTTTCATATAGGGATTTAAATGAAAAAATTAGTCTTCTTATTGCTAGCATTAAATCATTGTCTTCAATAGTTTATACCCTACCCTTTAAAATAACTGTAAATTCAAAAATACAGATGATTATACGATTGTACGCCATTGTGACATGAGATGTTCGATGAGACGGATTTTATAAGACAGTGTCACTACGTTTCATTACAAAAACGGGCGATATGCCATACAAATAACTATACCGTACCATTTTTTACAACCATGCTCCAAACTCTACTTATAAACGTCATGACGAAGAAAATACTTCAAATCTAACACTTGGATAATGTGAAAACCTAGCATGGAGTCTAACTGGTGGCGCATACTTATCTTCTATTTTGCCTTTTGAACCAATCCAACACGTAGGCTTAGTTTTTTTTCTTTTTTGAGGTAGATATTCTTAATTATTCTTTCAAAAGATAAACAACATGATGTGGATTGTATGTACTACGTTGCGCCATAACATTGGCTTCCGTGAAGATTATTGTATTCGACGCAAGCTTTTTAATTGAGAGAGGTTGAACAGCAATCATCGGCAGTTCGGCAGGCCTCCAAAGCAAATGAGAGTTGATTATTTCTTTGATTGGTTCCTGTTGACTAATAGTACGTGGGGATGAAATTAGGAACAGCGATCTATGTCTAAATGTAATAAAAGTATAAACACGTTTTAAAAAGTGTGAGATAAATTTGATTAACATTTATTTACGCTCTATGGTTTGATGGACGGCGGAGTGATAAAGATTCATTTAGAGTTTCAATATCACTCTTATGCTAAATTATAAAATAAAATTGTGTTATTAATAAAAACATATACTATCTTTTGTGGGTATTATTTTTAATATCTTGACTAACAATCTTTTGTAGTAATTATCAGACTGTACACGTGGTCAAAATATGAGACTTTTGTCTTGCAACTCTCTTCTCCTCCCCCTTGTTCATCAAGGTATGGATCATCATTCACTAGGAGATGTGCCCGACCCTAGGATTAACTAGGCGTAAAAGTGTTAGTTATTGCTAAAGGTTCACTTTGTCAATTTCTTCACAAGAGAGCAGCCCCATAGCAGTTGTTAGGGTTTAGTGCTAGTGGTCAATTGAAGCTTACAATCCTGATTGCTTAGTCAATGAGAGTAGTACATCATAAAGGGCACTTGCAAACTAAGGTTTCAACCTCTACCTCTTGCATTTTGGAAACATTGAAGATCCCATTAAGGTTCCTAGGCTTGGAAGATGGCATTTTCGCCCTACACCTTTCTAATCCATCACACAGAATCTTAGGTGAGTATCTTCAAACAAAACCCAATGTTATTTTCTATTTGAGTTGGTATCTTTACTATGTGAAACAAAAGGAATACTCTGAAGTTGGTTAAAACCCTTGAAAGGAAATTTGGTATGGTTATTTAGAGTGATGTCAATGGGGAAAGAAAAATGACATGGATTTGTTTGTGTTTGTGTGCAATTGGACTCCTTCGATCTTGCTCCTCGAGAACTGGGTTGTTACTAGAGCGGGGGACTTTATGCTTAGGGCAAACTATGAGGCCCTCCCTATTTACTTTTATAGGAGTGAGCTTATTGAATGTGTCCCTCTAGAGGATATGAAAAAGGTTGATCCCTAGTTGATGTTCTGCTCTACCATTTGCAAGGATGTTGAGAGGAACTTGTTTATACCATCACCTAATGGGGTATACCTTATCCAACTAAGATTCTCCTATAAAGGGGATGATCCCTACTAATATTTTCATTTGCCGATCCATGTTCATCAAGTTTTGATCCTTGATCCTACTCATTTTTTCTTCTAATCATAGAGGTTCGGCTTCTAGAAGTTTTCCCTCCTTTGTTGATATCCCCATAGATTGGTCATGTCTAAACTAGGTGGTTGCAGATGGAGTTATATCAGGCTTGGAATTTCTCGTTTTGGTAGCTCTAGTTGTAAGCAATGTAGGCAAGCTCCCTCCTCAATCCAGAGGAAGACATAGAAAGAAGTCATAGAAAGAATGAGAAGCGAGGGTGCTTGTTCAAGCCGTGGCATCAAAGTAAACTAAACAAAAGATAGAAGACGAACCTCCTTAAAAGGCAAATAATCACTGTGACTACTCGAGATGATATTGCTCTCCAAGGTCCTACTACCTTGCTAAAAGAAATCCCTGCTTTTTCAAATTGTGGCAAGAGACTTTTAACTCCTCTAAGCTATACTAGCATATGATTAAAGTTGTGTTTGTTTTGTATCTTTTTCTTTTTTATTGTTGAAACTGTTGCCTTATTGTATTATGTTACTTTTAATCGATCAACTAGTTGTAGTTATGTTGTATGAGCTTTTGCTTCTTTTTGTTTTATTCAAGCCTTCTCAATTCAGCTTTAGCTGGTGTTTAAGTTTCAGGCATGGTGGGAATCAAAATAAATTTCATCATTTGTTCCTTTTATGCTAACATTGGTCACTCGTCCTTTATGTAAGAATCTGTATGTATTCCTCTTATTTATTATCATACATCTACACACTATTTATAGTGAAATCTAACAAAAAGCTTATCCAGATCCTAAAAATAAGGGAAGATCCTAAATATACGTTAGTGACTCAACTAATTTACAATATATAGATAACCACTCATAAGACATTGTTATTTTACTGTTATCACCCCCTCCCCCGGCAAGGTGAAGATATGAACGTACCTGAAGCTTGGTATGAGAACAACAACACAATCTTTGCTCAACGGTTTTGTAAGGATATCAGCTAACTGATCATTGGATGATACATGACCAATTTGTAAAGCACCGGACTCAACCTGTTCGTGTATGAAATGAAAATCTAAATCAATGTGCTTTAATCGTGTACTGATGACCAGAATTTTAGTGAGAAAAATGGCACCATCTGTAACACCCCAACCGGTAATCACACCATTATCTTGTAACCCATCTCAATTACCAACAACAACGCAGCGGAATTCAAACTACAAGCGGTCGGTGATACATGTCGTTAGTCACCCACGTGACAAACCAGGCCAAATCCAATCCCAACAAACAATACAAATACAATATCGGTCTGATGGGTCTTATACCGAGTACACTATACAAACGTTACTTCCATTACTTAATCAATTTCTCAAATCAAATACAACCTTCAATTCCAACATATACAAATACAATCTCAATTCTGTTCTATACCGAGTATCTACAATTCCCAAGTCTATCAATGACCTTTCGGTCTTACAATTCCACAATACAACAAATACAATCCTTAACAACTACCCATGCTTATTAACAACCCGTCCTACTCTCTAACGGTGACCAGCATCCATGTACCTGGAAAATAAAAACGATGCCCCTAGGGGCTCAGCAAAATTGCTGCATATGAAATTTGCATACCCCGCGTACTAGCGAGGGTACACCGACTATTTGGTCGAGACATACGGTTCATTTTAATTCAAACAGCATGCAAGGCAACAATACATTATATATGTATATTGGCACATTCCAAGTTCAACATCGAACACAAACACTAACACACACATCAGCAGGTTAGTTTAATATATTCTATACTTAGGCTTGAGGGTTACCACCTTACTATGCCTTACTCAATTGCTCATTGTCTTACCCACTCACTTGGGTTACACTTACTCAAATTCTTTTACTCTTAATCTCAAACTCGATACTCAAATTACAAACTCAATTCTCTCAAGTCTCAACTCAATACTCAATGCTCAATTCTCTACCTCAATCAAATTCTCAAAACATATACTCAAACCAATACTCAATACTCAAATACTCAAGTTCTCGAATCAATACTCAAAGGCATCTTTTAAGTCTTAGCCACGACCTCCGGGCAGGGTCATACACAAGACCCACCACCGGGCTTACAAATACAAAAGGAGCTATGCATTTAGCTCCTCAAGTTCACAAATGCCCAGTTCTCTACCGGACTACTCAAATTCCCAAAACTCCTCTCTCGGAGTCATTTCACAATCTCATGGATTAGCCTAGAGGTATCTCTCTCGATAACATCTATTGGCTTAGGGAATTCCTCAATGTCTAGTATTCTAAGATTTAAGGTTTTACCCAACTTATCGAATACTCTCATGTTCGTGACATTGTTCATTTTAGTCGGTTCCTCTCACTGGGGTTCGACTATATTTCTAAGGGGGTTGGTGATCCCTTACCATGCTTTACTTTACTCAAGGTTCATTTTAGTCGGTTCCTCTCACTGGGGTTCGACTATATTTCTAGAGGTTACTCATATACTTCCACTATTATTTATTGTGTGGATTAAATCAATTCGGTTCTCTAACCGTTATCGGGAGTTTACTACTCCCGTATACTTTCTCACATTCTAGTGAGTTCATAGCTTTATATTATCGTTTCTTGGTTCGATAGTTTCAGTGTGTTTCCACGTCTTCATTAATTCGCAACATAACTCTTTCTACAAGTCATGAATCAAACAAGACTCTACTATGAGTCGATCTATAGCACACATTCCACACTCAAGCAATTCATCCACAATCATACATTTCATGAATTATACAAACTTTAGTTTCAAGATACAATTCAACAACAAACAATACAATACAGGCACTACAAGGTGCAAACAATCCGATTCATGCTTTTATCTTGTTATGATGATCACACAATCAAACAGGCACATGAATCAGGGTAACCAAGTTAGGATACAGAGCATGAGAAAATCATACCTTTCACCGGGGTTAACTCTACCGGGTGTTCTCACGTTCCTCGGTTCACACATGTTCCTTGAGTCTTACTCTTGAACCACTGATTACATGTCAAATGGTTCTATTAATATTAAGGTGTTACGGTAGGTACATAATTGCTACTCCTGTACTTACCCTGTTATCCCGTTATTTCGGTTTAACTTAGTGTGCTTAGTTCCTCAACTTACTCAATCACTTCTCAAACTTGTTTACACTTCTTAGGACCTTTAAAGGTCACCAAACAACTCCTAAACAACATCTAAAACCAATACCAATCAATCCCCCACATTTTAGCCCCTTTAAAACACATACGGTTGAATTTCAGGCATGGTTCGGGACATGGTCCGGGTCCCTAGTCCTGAACCAATGCATTAATGTACTCTCGGCTCAATTTCTTACCTGGTCCAGGACTTGGTCCTGGACTATAATGCCGGACCACCCCCTGTTTTCACTTTCGGCCTATTTTTTGATGCGGTCCGGGACTTGGTTCCTATCCTAAGTCCCGGACCCTGCTAAAAACTACTATTAAGGTAATTATTCAACCCCAAATCAACCCTTAATCCACCCCTAATCATTCCATAAACTTTCCACAAGTTTCCTACATAATTAAACACCTCAAAACATGCTCTAAACCACTTCAAATCCTTGGTTAAATCCACACTCAACTTCTTGCCCAAATTCAACAAACTTCCATTCACATTTTTGCATTTTGCACTCTTATGCATTTCTAACTTCTTCTTGGTACCTTACACTTTGGTCTCTCTCATTTTGACCATTCCAATTCATTCTTATACATTTGCACTTCTAAACCAAAGTTCAACTTTCATTTCCTAAGTTTTGCACACTAACTCTTTCCTAACATTTCTAAGATCCTCACAAATCATTTTGCTATAGATTTTTACACCTTTCAAACCCATCCTTCATTCACCATTTCAAGGCTATTAATCCACTCTACTCAACGCTACACCTAGGTTCTCCAATTTACTAAGTCACCTTAAAACACTTATTTCCTACCGAAATTTCACCATGACTTCCCCATAAATCTAACATGTCCCAAACCATCAACTCACATCAATTTCCCACTTAAAACAATCCTAAACTAACCACACCTATAAGGGTCCTACCAGCACACATTATATCCTCAAAATTTCATTAACCAACAATATAAGCACAATCCTCAAATCATTTGGCTCCAAGGCCCTCAATTCATAATTAAATTCACAAATCCCTCCTAATCATAACCAAAAACATTTCTAGCAATATTTTGGTTCATTCAATATATTATCCCATCCCAAATTCTAAAACAATCAAAACAAGTATTGAGGTAAGCTTTTTACCTTAATCTTCCAAGTTTCTTTTCAATTGTCCTCTTGCTCTCCCTCTTCTCAAATTCGGTCAAGTGGGAATGGAGTTGCCAAACTCCATCCCAACACCCAAGAAACACAAAATAAGTTCAATTAAAATTTTAAACCTTTGGAAATACTCTAATCCAATGAAGGAGCTTAAAGCACAAAATTCGAGGGTTTACCTTTGGTGTTTTAGGAGGGATTTTCACCCTTGAATCAAGAAGATGGTTCCACCACCATTGAATGGTTGAAATGAAGATCAAAAACAAGGAGAAAACAAGGTATCAAAGAGGGGCAAATCGGTCAAGAAAGGAGGGTGAAGAAAAATGAGTTTTTCTTGAATATTTTTACCTTAGGAGAGAGAGAAGACTCCAAGCTACAAGATGGTGCCATTTTCTCTTCAAATTGGATATACCCATGGAGATGAAGTTCTTCATTTTTGGATTTCGAAAAGATAGAAGTGTAGATCTAGTTGAGGGGATGAAGAATTTGTACTTATTTTTGTGATTGGAGCCTTAATAAGGCTTGGGCAAGGCAAGGAAGTTGAGGTAGCCATGGATGGCATCTTGAAATCGCCATCAAGGAGGGAGAAAGCTTCAGCCGGCTGGGAAGGAGGAGAAAGAAGGAGGAAGGAAAGAGAGAGAGAGGAGAGAGGGTAGAAAAGTAGCTTCTACTTTTTGTTTTCTTTCTTTTCTTTTCTTTCTTTCTTTCTAGCTTAATGTGTGTGAGTGGGGGCTGTTTTACTAGCTAAAAACCGGCCCCATATATATGTACAAGCTGGAGCGTTTTTCATCTTTTACAGAAAACGCTCGTTAATTTACCCGGTTTTAGCACTATTCACTAACCGGGCTCGTTTTCTGGAATTTTCTCGTTTCTTGAATTTTAATGGCTCTTAAGCTTCCATTAATGTTTATTTATAGTTATTTGATGAACTATAATTTTTACGGGTTCGTTTGGCCACTGAAAGTCACGTTTTTGGGTTTTCTCGAAAAACGTGCGATAAAGCTTTATTAGCGTTTTAACCCATTATTTGGATCCGTTTGCTTCGGGAATTGTTCCCATACATTATTTAGGCCTTATTAAGCCTTTTAAATTCATTTAATACTCTTGTTGAGGTCGTATTCCTCCTAGGGTCACTTAACGCTCAATTTTGTGTTTTTTGCTTTTTAAGCTTTTTTCTTGTTTCTTTTGGATTTATTCTCTTTACCAAAATTCGTTAGGCACTAATAGGCCCTCAATATCGTATTAGAGTAATTTAATCACCCTAATTAAGTTCGGGGTATTTCACCATCATTGTCACAAAAATCATTGGAGGAGCATGGAGTGGTACTTGCAAATTGAAGAGTGATTTTGTGATCCATATTAATTCAGATGTTGTGTATGCAAGGGCTCAATATTCTGCTTTCGTACTTGATCTTGCTATAATCCGTTGTTTCCTTGACGTCGAGTTGATGAAATTCAACCCATAGAAGACTGCATAACCATGTTGAGACTTGTTTTTATCGAAATCAAAAAGGCAAGCAGCATCAAAGTACACCACCAGAGTGGAGCCAGAGGCTGGGGTGAATTGTAAACAGTGATAGACGGTTCCCTTTAGATAGCAAAGGATTCTTTTGATGGCTCGTCAGTGAAGGTGTGGAGAGTGCATGAATTGAAAAACTTGATTAACTACATGAGTGATGTCTGGTCCTGTTGCTGTGGTATATTGAAGGGTGCCAACAGTCCTTCAATATAACTGCAGATCGGAAAAAGGCTCATCATCTTGAGTTAACTTAGATTGTAGATTGGTAGAGGTAGATCAAGTAATGGTAGCGAGGGCTTATTCATATAGGGTGGATTTATTCTAGAGAAGCATGAAACAATCACAGTGTTTCTAGGCGATGAAATCGGGGTTGACCTCGGTGGAGATGGTGTCATCTTTAGCATTCAGTAAACGTGTCTCTAATGGTGGTGCAGGAGATAGAATATGCAAGTCGAGATCTAATGTCTCAAGAGCAAAGATAATAGTGGAGCACCATAAGGAATAGTTATCATGATCGAGTGAGATTTTGATTGTTGGAATCTGCAAGTTGATTTATTGATTTGAGGTGGTAGCGAGGGTGAGAAGGTTGGTGGTACTGGACGTCATGGGAATGGGAAAAAGAGATAGTGAAGCAAGAGAAAGAAATAGGAGAAGGTGAAACCGGGAAAAAAATCATGATGCTCTAGATACCATGTAAGAATCTGTATGTATTCCTCTGATTTCTTATCATACATTTACACACTATTTATAGATAAGTGAAATCAAACAAAAAGCATATCAAGATCCTAAATATATGTTAGTTACTCAACTAATTACAATATATAGATAACCGTTCAGAATTCAAATACTAATATTGGACATGGTTAGTTTACTGTTGTCATTTTAAGATGGGGGAAGAGGTCATTGTTTCGCTCGAGTCTCGACAGGGGCCAAGGGGTGCTCAAGTCGTAACCATTTTAAAAAATTTGATTTCCTTCACCCTCCTTGTGTGGTGTGATTAGAATTGATAGTTGTTTCTCAAACTGGTTCTTTGGTTTGTAAAATTTGTTCTCATGAATCCTTTAAGTGTCATTCGAGCACTTGTATGATCTGAGCTCATAGATCTTGACGTTTGCATTTTTCTTATCATAAAAACTCAAGACATTTACACATTTCAATGGCCTACCTAAGTCATGTTTGTAGGTGAGTGGATGTGTGGTTGATGCTGTAACACCCCACTCTCTAAGCCTATAATAACCACTCACGTAGCATAATGAAAAACGTCTCACAGCGGAAATTAACTTACCATTCTTCTCACCTAGGTGTCACATGTCGTTACTCACCCATGTGAGCAACAAGGCAACCACATACTACATCACCTATCCTTAACCACTGTGATGATCGAGATATCTTACAACCACTAAGCCATTCTAATCCAAATCAAATTTACAAGACAAGTGAGCATCTACTATTCCCCGTATACTTACAACTGATTACATTCCGATTATAAATCCTGTAATATAGCAGTCCTCTCTACCTGAGTCCCGCACTCCGGCTTCTCGACCTGATCAACAACCTATAATGTTTGGCCCAATAAAGGGCTTAGCAACCTTTGCTGGTATGTTAAATGTAATCCTAGATCCTTTGGATCACTTAGGTCATTTAGCCATCTTGATATTAGATTCATTACATGTTGTACCGGTTTACAGCTATAATAAAATACTGTAAATATCATGCATAAATACAGAACCATTCAATCAATACATTCACCACATTTCACAAACAACAGTTGCATAAACGAAGGTATCGAATAAGTGCAATAAAGAGCAAAATCGCTTCTATCGAACAGTGTTCATTTGTATGAATAATATTCGACCTTTAAGGCCCTAACAATTACTTCCATGTTCCCTCTTATTACCAGTTGGGTGTCATATTAGGACAACCCACATGTTATCCCGGTTCATAAAACAATAACTGAAAACAATAACAACAATCACAACAACATCCACAACAGCAACACAAAACCACAAATGCACATGACAGACAATGCTTATCTTTAGTTCACAGTAACCTTAATTACTTACTTTACCATCCATTATTTACTTTACCATTCCTTTCCTTGTTTCACCACATCTTTACTTATTTTAACTCTTCTGGGCCCACATGCCCCTTCTCACTTTAACATTTCTTGGCCCACATGCCATTACACCAGTGGCGGTGCCTCCGACCAAGTAACCTTTGTCACTTGGATTACCTTGGGGTGGAACAAGCGTCAGTCATCCCCTGTGATCACAATGCGCAACCAAGAACCTCTTGGATTCCTCACCAGTACCAACATTCTTTGTTTAACAATCTTCCTTTAACTTGACTCCATTACTTAACCTCAATGCCTAAGATTCAATTCTCAGGCCAACAATGATAGTAACTCGAATTTATTATGGACCTTTTAGGTCGTTAGAGTATACCTAGAAGTCATCTAGGTGATATTCATGTTCGAGATCCATGTTGTTGAGACCGGTATAGCCGTGTCTCGCTCCTAAGTATTCTACTTAGATTAATGTGACAGTAATAACCGGCATACTGTATTAGGTAACAATCACATCACAACTACTCGTATATGTATGTTTATATAAGTCGAACTATAGTCGACATAGTATTAGTCCAATGGACGTTCGCGCATAATAATAATGCAACAGTGGTGAGCAATATAATCCACACATGCACATACGTAAATCACGGAGTTCGCTCTTAAAAATTAAACACACAACATCAGGACTTCTGTAAATTCTCAAGACTTTCAGACCACATAATTAACATACCGTACACCAAAGACCTAGGATGCGCAAAACCCTATGCTCGTCTGGCGCCCTTGTCCGACGTACGATCTGGAATATTAATACCACCGCAAGTCAATCCTCATGACTTTCTAAATCCTGTATTTCTGAATAACGTTATAACCTTGATAGTCCATCCCTGAATTTCTACTGTTAATTGGTTCGGGTTTCGTTATGTAATTTCGTAGTACTTCGACTGTTGAGTTTACTTTGTTATAACTCATGTCATTCCATTGTTGGTTAGATAACCTTTCCATAATTGTACTAAACCATTGTACGTCGTAGTTATACTTGTATACTCATGTTTATAATCGATTTAATCTTGTTCGTATATGTATATAAACATATAGCCTATAGTTGCATGCATAGCGATAATACTATATGTTATTATTATTTCCCATCTCATTATCTTATGTACATATTAGTCAACTTGGCCCCTTTGGTCAAGTTAGTTTGACTTGGTCAAGCATGTTGACTTGACTAGTCTTGTTGACTCGATTGTTGTATCCAAGTATTTTAATTTACAATATTCATTATAATACATTGTAGTTTATAATTCGTCCTTCTTGAAATAAATTACATTTGAACTTAATACCTTATAACTTATAGTATATAAACTATATGTAAGTTATAAACTTCATCAATAATATCATATTGTTCTCAACCATACTACATAACTCCCAAGTTTATTAAATATACCCTCCTTAGTTAATTAATTCTCTTCATTCCTTATTATTTCATGTGAATATCCTTACTTATATTAATTCCATTTAAATCACATTAATACCATATAATTTTTATAATATTATAACATGGTAGACCATAGTCTAAAATTCATTTTCTTAATTCCCATAAATTCTCAACAACCCATACTTTTTATTTATTTACAAAACTACCACAATATTTATATAATGTTACCATTATATTAATATACCTTATATTATATCATTTCAATCTTGTAACTTGTATAACCTATGGTTATATATATTTTTATAAATTACGAACAGACCCATGATCTGTCTAGTATTATTCTCTCAGCCCACAACGTTTACTAAATTACCAAATGACCCCACATTTTATATAACCTTTGTATCATCCCATATAAATTATATATTATACATATGTGTTTATATAATTCCAATAAATACCCCAAAAATGACCAAAATTTACCAATAGGTTCCTAATCTGTTTATTAATTATTTTCACACAGAATTTTCAGTAATTACATTTCTACCCCAAATATTTTATAATTTTTACAACTAACTATAACTTAATATATGTTGATAATTAAATTAATAAATCATCAGATTTGGTCAAAGACTCTTACATGGTCAATGTTTGACCTCTAAACATGGTTTTGACCACAAGTTTCTAGTAATTACAATACTTACCCCAATTTTTCCCATAATTACAATTTTACCCTAAAACTTTATAAAATCTTATAAAATTCATTTAAACTCCTTTTAACCTCTAATTTTTGGCCATAATTATATTTAGACCCCAAATTTCATTTTAATTATAGTTTGAACCCCAATATTTTTGGTAATATTATTTATTACCTTAAACTTAACATAACATAAATTAAAATGGCCTAATGACATGGCCTCATTATAACCTTGAACTTGTAACATAAAATTTCATTTAAAGATCTTCAAAACACTATAAATTCATGGCCTCACACTATAGTTTCCAATACTTACCAATTTTCCACATAATGTCTTAAATTTGACAATTATGCTACTTAATTACTTAGATAATTTTACTAACTCATTTCTTAGCCAATTTAAGGTCAATTATGACCATCCCACCTTATTCACTCACAGAAATTTATTTAGCAATGGTTTAGGAGCATATTAACATAATTAAAGTTGACATTAAGGTGTTTTATACCATGATTTAGCCATGGAAATTCCTTGTTTGGCCACGGAAACTTGGAGGGAAATTCCACAACTTCTTAGACATGTTTTGAACAATATATTAAGATATGTTTAAGTTATAAACTTGAACTAACCATAAGAATAATTATAAGTCATAAAAACAAGGTTTTTACCTTAGAATTTTCAAGTTCTTCCCAAGGGATTTTCGGCCCTATATTTCATAGGTATTAAGAGTGTTAAACCTACTCCAAGTACAAGCCAAAGTGGCTGACTAAACAGCACAAGAACAAGGCTAGAAGACTTACTCTTTGAAAACACCTAAAATGGTGTTTTAAGGTTGGATTTGGCTAATCCTTGAAGATCTTGATATATCAACTGATCAAGTATGTAAAGGAATATATAGTAAGCCTATGGAACAAAGAAATCCAACCGTATTTGAAGAGAAGAAAGAGTTACATGCTTAAAGCATGTTTTTACCTTAATAAGTGTTCCTACCTTACTTCTTCCTTTCCTTTGAGTTTCAAATGAATTTGGAGCTTCAAGTTGAACAAAAGGTAGTGCTATATGTGTGGGAGAAAGTGGTTTGAAGTTATATCAATGGAAGAGGAAAGAAAGATGAAGAAAATGGCATAAATCACCATTTTTGGAGTTTACCTTCACAAGAGAGGTTCTCCCTTGTTCATGGCTGTATGGATGCGTGAATGAGGCAGAAGAGGGGCTAAAATTCAGGGCTAAATTGATTGGAAGGATGGAGGTAAGTGGAATAGGTAGGTTAAGTGGTAGACATACTTTTATTATTTTATGTAAAGTATAACTTTTATGTATTTTAATGTAAAGGTAAAGGTATACCATTATGAGAAGATAAGTTAGGTAAAGTAAGGCTGATGGAAAGCTGTGTGGCCGGCTCCTACTTGGTCAATTTCGTGGTCAATGGTCAATGTTGACCAACTTGGTCAACCGAGACCTGATTTTGCATTTCTTGATTATTTTATTAATATTTTAATGTAAAAATTGTAAATATCTGAATTAAAGTTACTAATGTGATATTAATGAGTATACATATTTATTAGAGTATTTATAGGTGTTACATTGGGTTATATAGACCCAAAACATATTCTCGAGACATTCCCGGGACTTTCGGGACCTTTTTGTGCTTTAAGCGTTTCTCCCGGGCACTTTGTATAATCTGGGAAATCTAACCTTGGACTTATGTTATAAGGGTCATATCATGATCATTAGTTGACTTTGTATGAGTTGTATAGCTTATATAACTTGGTTAACCCAAGGTCCGGCTTAACGCACGTTTTTGACAATAAGGAGTTTAGGTGTGTTTTTAACGCCTAAGTGTTTCTGTGCTTTCTTATGGTTTCATAATCCCCCAAATAAACCTTTAATTCCCATTATTTAATTATTTAATGGTTAGGGGTATTTCAGATTCTCCCCAACTAACTTAACAATATTAATAAATCATACCACTATTAGCCTTCTCCTATTTCCTTCATCCTGCAACATATGTTTTGCATGGTTGTACTCCTTCTTCCCCGGGAATTCGCAGGTCTCATTCTCTTGGAAAATCGACAGTACTCACAAGCGAGTTAATGCTCTTGTCTAATTAGAAGTTGAGTAGCCACCGGTGGTACTTTCTTGGGTTGTGTTATCCTTGCATGCAAATCATTGCTAGTGGATAGGGGTTGTCTTTTCTATTTTGTCTCTATACTTCATCACTTGATAGTCTACTCAAGGTTGCGTTCTGGGTGGTTTTCTGTGCATGCTCATCATGGCTAGTGGTCCGCTAGGTTAGGTTTTTGTAGTGCTCCTTCGTCTCATGTACTCTTCTTTTACTTAAAGTTTGCATCTCTTTGTTTTCCTCTACTTCCGTTTTACAAACTATTCTCCATTACCCTTTTTGTAGTTCTTGCTCCGTGTCTTTTGCTCCTTGCTTTCTACTTTATTTTACTTGTTTCTTGAGTCTCTTCACTTTCCAACTATGGCAAAACAGCTATTACACCTTGAGGAGTTGGTGGATAATGTGTGCAGGTTTGGTTCTAACCTCGGAGGAGGACGCTTGCATGGAGGTAGGTGATCTCCTCAAGTCCTATTCTTCTATCCCTTTTGAGCGATGTTTATTGGGAAATCTTTTCCTGGCCAAAAGTGTGGACATTCAAGCTATGGATTGTACCTTAGGGAAAATCTGGCAGCCTGAGGGCGAGTCGCATGTTCAAAATCTAGGCTCAGTGTTGTTTCTTTTTTAGTTTGAGGATGAAGAGTGTTTGCATGTTGTCCTTGGTCTTTCGATGGTTGCTTGTTGGCTCTTATGGAAGTGAATCACTCCAAATTGCCTAAGGATCATGTATTTCGGTGGACACCCTTCTAGGTGCGGGTTCATAATATTCCTTTTTGGTTAGAGGGACATGATTTTGCAAAGAGGATTGGGGATTGCATCGGGGTTTTCATGGAATATCAGGATAATGATAGGCATTTTGGTGGGGGGTTCACGTGCTTAAAGGTTCATGTTGTTAGTACTCGGCCTCTAATGAGATTTGTCACTATTACAGTCTCAAATGAGCTAATAGTTCTTAAACTCTCCTATGAGTGCTTGCCTTGTATTTGCTTTCATTATGGCCTTTTTTTCTCATGCTTTAAGGAATTGTCATACACGCATTGTAGGTCCAAGTGATGAGCTTCCTTGTGGGGTTTGGTTACGAGCTGGGATGATTGGTGGTGGAAGAGTAAGGCTGGATGGAGGGTGGTTCAGGAGCCTCTGAGGAGATGCCTCATGATGTCCCTAAAACCTTTGAATGTTGAGATAGGTCCACAACAAGGAGAATGGTTAGAGGAAGGGGAAATTTATATTGATGATCAGGTAGTTTTGACTCAAAAGGAAGAGCTTGTGATTGAGTGTCCATCTTACAAGCGTAAGGTTGATAGAGTTCAACATGATGCATCTTTAGAGGTATTTTTGGAGTGTCAGCAAATGGAGACGGTGTCAAAAAAATGCAGGAGCGAGGAGGTGGTATCAGAATCTGGTGTATCTTCTACTACTTCAAAGGCGACCCTATGGGAACCCTAGGACCGCCTAGCACAATGAGTCTCTTAGTGGTGAACTATCAGGGTTTGGGTGCTCCCCGTGCAGTTCGTTGGCTCCTGGATTTGATCCGGGTTGAATCACCTTTGATGGTCTTCCTTACAGAGACAAGCTAGTTAGTATGAAGAAGTATTTGATAGCCAGACGACTTCCAGGTTTTAGTTGGGTGGCAAGGGATAGATTTAGTAGAAGGGGCGGTGTGGTGTTGTTTTGGTGAAGTGCGTTGGATTTAATGGAGCAAAGTTACTCGAGTAGGCATATAGACTATGTAGTGTTTGATGGGTTGTGAAACCGTTGGTGATTTACTGGTGTGTATGAGTGGGCAGATGCAACGCAAAGGTGGTGGACTTGAAATTTTCTTAAACAGTTACGCGTTATGGGAGGTACCACATGGTTGGTAGGGGGAATTTCAATTAGGTGCTTTATCATTTGGAACAACTTGGTGTTTCGAGCCGATCTTGGCAGGGTATGACTGCTTTCAGGCGGTGTTTGCATCAATGTGGGCTTTATGATCTTGGTTATATTGGAGGTCGATTTACGTATTCTAATAGGAGACTGGGCTTACAGCATGTGAGGAGTCGATTGGATCAGTTTTTATGCACAAATGGCTGGTTGGATATCTTCCCTCACATAAGCAACTACCACTGGTGCTAGAGGCACTCCGACAACCAACCAATCAAGCTTGTGTTAAGGTCGCCTATCCGTGATGGGGATAAGCCCTTTCCTTTTGAGAATTGATGGGCAAGCGATGACGATTGTTGTGCATTGGTGCAGTGGGTATGGAGTGGTGGTGGAGTGGATTCCAGGTTAAGGTTGTTTGATGCAAGAATGAGCTTAGGCGTCGGGGTAAGCAGTGGTTGGCTGATGAATGGATGGCTATTTCAAGGCATGATCTTAATGTCATGGTTTTGGGGGCTCCAACTGGTTTAGCTTTGAGGAAGTGGGGTTGGTTATCTTTGGAGCTAGAATGGTTGTTGTTTTAAGGAAGAGGTTTGATGGCAGTAGCGGTCCTGCTAGCTATGGTTGTCTGAAGGTGATAAAAACTCAAGATTTATGTTTAGTGGATTTAGGGCACGGTCTAGGCGTAACATGATCCATGCTTTAATTAGAGATAATGGGGTTAGCGTGTCTAATTGAGGTGGGATCAAAAGTGTTGCTAGGGGTTACTTTGAAACTCTTTTGTACATCCACTAATCCTGAGCCAAACTTGCATTTACTCGCTTGTGTTAAAGGTAGACTTCCTCAGTAGATGCATCTGGCCATGGGGAGCCTTATCTCGGGATGCGACTGTACATGCGCTAAAGGGGATGCATCCTTGCAAAGCTCCAAGCCCTGATGGAGTTAACGATATGTTTCTAAATACCTATTGGCCTATTATAAATGAGAACTTTATTTCAACTGCTCTTCAATTCCTCAATTCCGATACCTTGTCGGAAGGGATTAATCATACACATATAGTTTTGGTGCCTAAGAAGAAGGGGGCTAATGTTATGGTTGATTTGTGTCCTATTTCCTTGTAATACTATCTATCTAGTTATCTCAAAGGTATTATTTAATAGGATTAAGTCGGCAATGCCCTTTGTTATCTCTAATTGTCAAGCTGCTTTTGTGTTTGGAAGGTAAAGCACTTATCAGATTATAATAGCACATGAACTATTGCATATGATGAGACATTCAACTGCAGTGTGTAAGGGCAACATAGCATATAAGATAGACATGTGTAAGGCCTTTTATAGGGAGGAATCGTCTTTCATTATTGATGTGCTAAGAAGTATGGGGTTTTATTTGAGATGGGTAATTTTGTTGCACAATGCCTAACCACGGCTTCAATGGCTGAATGGGTATCCATGGGAGACTTTCACACTAAAGCGAGGGCTTAGGTAGGGGACCCCTTGTCGCCTTATATTTTTATTTGTTGTATGGAAGTGTTGGCAAGTGATGTAGAGCTATATAAGGGGTTTCAACTTTGGGGGTTGGACGTGTCAGTTACTAATTTATTTTTTGTTGATGATTGTGTTTTGTTTGGTGAGGAAAATTTGATTAATGCTAGGGAGCTTCATGGGTAATTACAGGATTTTATTTTGGCTTCAGGTCAGTGTATAAATGCACATAATTTGGGAGTAATGTTCTCCAATGGGGTGCAACCCTCTTTGCGCCATGATATTGTTAATCTGCTAGGGGCTCGTGAGATTGTTGACTTTGGTATGTACTTAAGCTTTCCAATTGGATTTGGTGGAAGTAGAGTCTGAGTGTTTGAGTATCTTAAGGATTGGGTGGCAAAGAAAGTATAGGGATGGACTTGGTTAGTATCTCAGGCAGGGAGAAGTTTGTTGGTTAAATCAGTGTTACAAGCGGTTCCCTTGCATGTAGTAAGTGTTATCAGATTACCTGCTAGTGTGGTTAGGTCTATTCACTAGATGATTGCAAGGTTTTGATGGGGAGGTGGATCGATGCGGGGGAGTATGCATTAGAGAAAATGGTCAAAAATGTGTAATAGTCTAGAACATGAAGGCTTAGGGTTTAGAGACCAGAAGTGTATGAATAAGGCTCTTTTAGCGTGACAGTGCTAGCGTGTTTTGGTGGATCCTTTTATGCTGCTCTCAAAGGTCTTAAAAGCTCTATATTTTCCACATGATGCACTTCTTGATGTAGAGCTTGGTAGTAACCCAATCCTGGTTTGGAAGTCTTTGCATGAGGTGTTGGATTTGGTAAGGCAAGGAGTCATTCAAAGATAGGTGATGGAGCAAGTACGTGGATTGTTGACGGTTGAATCCCATGTAAGGTTGGGGGAAATCCTTTCATATGCTTTTTATCATCTCTTGCTCGACGGGAGGGCTTGGTATATGGCTCATTGACCCTGGCCAGCGAGCTTGGTGAGTCGGGGTGGTCGGCCAATGGTTTGATCAATATGATGTCTCCTTGATCTTGAAAATACTGTGGGGAATGAGGAAGTTAAGGATAGCTGGCAATGGGGCCTTGACGCTAAAGGTGAGTTTTTAGTTAGATTCGCATATAATGCGGCATTGCATATGAAGAATAAAGGAAGCGCTACTACAAGTGGTAATCCCGGTGGTGTGGCAGGTAAACGAATATGGAAGTGCCAAGTTCCTCATCAGCTTAAGGTTCTTGGATGGAAGTTTATCAATGGTTTGATTCCTTGCAAGGTGATTATTCAAGCGCGTTGTAGGGGAGCCTTGTGTTCTTTATGTTTTTGTGGAGGTTATGAATCTATGACACATGTATTTCTTCATTAAAATAATGTAGCTGAGCTTTGGGATAATGTAGGAGTACGTCTGCCTTCTATCTCCACTAACGGACCATTGCGAGATTGGTTTTACCAGTCTTGCATGTCATTGCCTTTGCGGGACTTAGCTTATGTTCTAACTTTGTTGTGGAAATTATGGTATGTTCATTGCCAGGTTGTGCATGGTAGAGCTCGAGAGCTTATATGGGGGTGGATGCAGGCTGAATAGTTTTTAAGGTTGCAGAAAGGGTGATGTCTGTTACTGTTCAATCACTGTTGCATGGCATATGTCATATAGGTATGGTTGATGTCTGGATGGATGGTAATTTAGATAGGTGTGACCGTTATGGCCTAGATTTTGTTTGTCGATGGGATGATGGATTTCAGGCAGCGCCGCACCGAGAATTAAAGGTGGTGTTGGACACTACACATTGGCAACGGTAGAGGAGGTTTTGAGTTTGGTGTTTGAATTAGATTGTATAACTCTATTAGTATGTACAACAGTGAATTTCCATCCTGATTGTTTAAGTTTTGGGACCCCTCTCATTAAGCTCGTAATAATCACTCTCGTAGCATAATTAAAGACGTCTTACAGTGGAAGTTAAACACTAATAATCCTCACTCGGGTGTCATATATCATTATCGCCCATGCGAGTAAAGAAGCAGAAAATAAGTATAATAAAACAACGACAATAATTAACCACAGTGATGAACGAGATATCTACTACATCATCCTAAGTTTGAACTAGTACATATGAAAAGTGAGCATCTAAAGTAATCTCATTATTTACAACGTATCGAATATGGACAATTCTAAAAAGTGCGATAAATAAAAGGCGTCATCGACTACCCAGAAGTCTCGCACTCCGGCTTCATAGCTCGATCATTAACCTGACAAACGTCATGGAGGCTCAGTGAAAAACACTGAGTATGCTAGGTATGCTATTCGACCCTATCGGTCATTTAAGTCATTTTAACCATCTTCGCATTAGATTCATTACATGTTGTACCGGTTTACAGATATAATAAAAGACTATAAATACATGAGTGGAAAGCATTTAAATTCAACCAGTGCAGTCACTACATTTCACAAACACACAAAACATATAACAATAGTAAACGAGGTAAAGCGATAAAACGTGTAGTTGTTTAGTGGACGATCTTGTATTTATTATATACAACCGACCTCTCAGGTCCTCACCATATTGTCATTCTCATCGTATGTTGGGTGTCAAGTTAGGACAACCCGTATTTGTATTCATTAATAGACAGTCATCCTGGTGGCACCAACAGTATTGCACTCTGGCCAAAGATATAAGATCTCGGGACTTCCTCTTTGCCTAGAAGGCATCATTTAGTTTGTGACAAAAGCCGTGTACCAACAGTGGTACCCTCTGGCCAACGATCTGTGTAGGCTCGTTTAGACTTAAATAGAGTAGAACCCGATCCGGGTAAAACTCAGTGATCACTATGCGCAACCTGCTGGAACGAATGCAGACCGGGGATTTATAATTGTATACCAAGACTCCATTGTGTGATTAAATGTTAATCAATTACCTAAAGTATAATCTTAGGTCATGGAGTATTCATTCATTAACATAGCTGCCCTAAGGGTCTTATGCAAACCTAGAAGAAGTCTAGGTTATATATTCATGTTCGAGAACCAAGCTCTAGAGACAGACATAGTCACGTCTCGTACCTAAGTGTTTTACTTAGGTTAATGTGTATATAATTATACTAATAAGTGTATTATATTAGGTAATCACAACTTCATCACACTACTCGTATATGTATGTTTATATAAGCCGATCTATAGTCGACGTAGTATTAATCCGAAAGGACGTTCACGTACAATAATAATAATGCGATAAAAACAATCAGTTATACAATTCAATTCACACATACATGCATATAAGCACATACATAACATTCTTAAACACACAATAATGTTTGAACCCGAGGAAGCCCTCAGAACAATTCACACTTATCCTCTAGCAATCCCGTAGCTCGTATCTAACAACTCGTATCTTTGGGATACATTACTCTAATATCAGTGTCTATAGTTCGAGTCTACTTAACCATGCTAGAACAAATCCTAATCCTTATCCCGTAGTTACCCCTTAGTCAGGTATTCGTTTAACTCGGTTTCATAAACTCTCGAGGTTTGGATCTATTTATACGTTATAGTTTACGTGCATATAATATTTGATGTTGTAGTAATGTTTACAACGAAGAAGTTTGATCCTTTAATCATGCGTATATTACCGGGGTACATGCATTCATGCATGGGATTTCACTCATTAGTGATACGTTAAAGTTTACGTATTTATTTCTATGTACATGCATGGGTGTATATATATATATATATATATATTATTTACGCATGCTTATAACATATGGTTCGTTACTATTCTTCGTTCAACCAAGTTACGTTTTTACTTTTGGTTACGTAACGTTCGTATAGTGGTCGATGTAGTTTGACTCGTTTAATATTCCGAGTTGTCGTTTATTCATCGACTTGCACCATGTTATATTGTGCATTTATGATCATACTTTCACTTTGCATATTTTACATATTAATTTCACATGACCATTAGTTCACATTATACTTCCTAGTTTATATTATAACCTCATATCATATGGATTATAAAGTTTCCATGATAAGTTACTCCACCATTTCATGTGAAGTATATGTTTATTTATTTGTGTCATCTATTCACGAATTTCTTGCTAAGACTTTACCTTAATGTTATACAATATATTTTATACATCATCATACTCCTTAAATCATATGATTTCTAACTATATATTATACTTCTCAAATTTCCAACTTAAACTCATCATATTATGTGATTGTTTATAATGTATATTTATACCATAATAGCTCCCTTATAACATAATCTCTTATACTTTGATATAAGGTCACATTATACTATTCTAAACGTTATAATATATGCTGCCCATATTTTTAATAATTCTTAAACAGTTCACATTATTTTCGGTAATCTCACTTTCCTTCACCCTCATTTTTGATTAATTACAAAACCATCCCATATATATTTACTATATTTCCAAACATATTTAACTTATAACCTAAGGTTTTCAAACATTATTATACCCATGTATATATGTACATATTTCCGAACATCACACAATGTTTTCGGAATTCTCTTTTCTTCCCTACTCATTTTTTATTATTTACAAAACTAACCCATGTGTTATATTTGTTACATTACTAACCTCATTAATTTATAACCTAAGCTATTTAGACATTGTAACGTATACATATATCCATATATATGTGTATTTACGGACAGTACCCAACATTTATCCAGTTTTTATCCTATCTCCCACAAATTTCTTTTTATTACATATTACCCCTCTTTATTTTATAATCTTACAATTTAATACCTTAAACTTTATATTATACATATTAACTTATTTAATTTCAAAAACTCCCAAAATAATTCTCCTAAAATTCCGAACAGCCCCTAAACTATTCTGAAATTGTTTTTCATCCCCAAATTTTGGTTATTTGCACAATAACCCCATAGACTTTACTGGGTTGCTATTCGCAGTACAAAATTACTAATCACCGCAGTACAAAATTTTTTTAAATCATATTAACGTTGTAAACATGTAGTGACATAGTGTCGTAAATTTTGTTTTTCAAAAAATGATATTTGAAAGTAATTTAACCCAAGAACTTTGTAGTTGATTAGTAGCGATTTTTGCTAGTTTTTTTTTTGTAATCAATACTGGAATCTTTTTTTTCAAAAAAAAAGTGTTTGAGTTGTTATTTATGAGTTTACAGTATTAATATGATTTAAAATTAATTTGTACTATGAATAGCAAAAACTAAACTATTTACAGTACAATTTTTTTTCACCAAACTTAGTTGAATAAGTTGGAATGTTATGGGGAGACACTTTTTTCTTCAGTTCTCGTGACAAACATTAGGTTTGTTCCGCGTGGTAGATGTTAGATAGTTATTCACTTTCAATTCTGTGATTCATAGGGAATAACGGGATCCATAGTGAGAGCAGCTTCCACATCAGTCACGCTCTCATGATCAGGGTCGTCCTCGTCTACGCCCTCATCCTCAGATGTCTCCTCAGCCTCCTCCTCATCAATGTCCATGTCTACGGGTGTTGCAACATCCGGAGGGGTCCAGGGATCATGATAGCTGCACCCGGTAGAAGTTTGTGCCTCCACATGCTCCACACGGTGGTCATGATAGCTACCACCAGCAGAAGTATGTGCCTCCACATGCCCCACGTGGTGGCTACTCTGACCTTCTATATTGTAACTGGAGCTACGGAGCTCGGCCAGATCAGCAGATGGCCAACCACCTGCAGAGGATGAAGCTTCAGGCATCTTTCTTCTAGGTATGTGTGCGACTGGGTCGGAATCGTGGAATGACTGGGTAAAGGATGGGTCCATGATGGGCTGCTGCTGTGGTGATATGATGAGTGACGAGGCGGTTCAGCATGATCCTGCTGTGGCTGAACTGATGAGTGTCGTGCAGGCTCAACATGACCCTGCTGTGGCTGGAAAGACGAGTGCCATGGAGGATCAACTCCGGCACCGCGCTCACGACGGAACGAAGCAGTCATTGACTGCTCCACATTTATGTCCTTCTTCTTTCTTTTTTTTGTAGACATTCATCAGGGCATTCTTTAACCTATCCATCACTGCACAAGTTGAAGCAACCCAGTTAAGATGAGATACACAAGTAAGTAATAATAAATCAACAAAACAATCATAATCAACAAGTTAACCAACCAAGTGATGAATCGACGCCCAAAAACTGATCAGAACGCACACTTACATGAGCAACAGAAAACCAAACGACGGTTAATTTGTCTTAGGTAATTGTCTTACACTTAAACCAACAGATAACATAACATTATCTCTAAGAAAACACAAAAAACAGACCATAAAACCTCACACAAATCGGCCACAACAACGAACAAAGAATAATTTTATGTATTTACATCCTTATGTACACCTTTACACATCTTAGTTTGTCTTGGTTTTTTCAACCCTAGTTCCCTCTTTCCTAACCAAACTAATCTTATAGTTTTAGTCTAATTACAGCCTAGTCCCACAATTTAAATTCCTCCATGTGTTGTAATCTTTCATCACCCAAGGTTTGCTTAATTTATCATATTATCCTATAAGTTCTCTTAGGTAATTGTCTTACACTTAAACTTCCTAACTACTTCCTATCACTTAGATAGTTTTCCTAAGTCCCCCAAGATGATTTAATTACCTAGGTAATTGTCTTACACTTAAACTCATCATTGTAATCCTTAACTCTTATCTAACTTAGCCAAAACTTATAATATAACATAATCATATTTAGGTCAATATTATCTCTAAATTACATAAAACTTTTGGACCTTTACCAACCATACCCCAAACTTTAAGAAAATTACCTTTTTGCCACTTGTTTTACTACACTTGTTACTTAGTCACTTAAACTTTATTTTAAATGACCCAAAACTTGTAAAATAAGTTTATAAGTATATTTAGGTCATTATGAATCATTTTATACAGCAAGTACACCCTAGTTCCCTCATTTTACTCTTTAACCCCAAAATTTCACAAACTTGTCATTTAAGTACTTAAACCTTATTTTAACTTACTCAAACTTATAATATAAGTTCATAAACATAAATATATCATTATAAACCATTTTATACAGAAAAAATTCGGCCCTATACATAACTAACCCTTTAGTTTTCAAAAATTACATTTTAGCCCCTTTTTACTTATCTTTTTGTACCTATAAGCCCTTTAACTCATTCTAATGCTTTTACTTTGTTCTAAACACATTATAAAGTTAAAATACAGTAAATAAAACAGTAGTGATTCAGCCTTAATTGTTACAACACCAAAACACCATTAAAATGACATTAAACACTAACTTAAGGAGTTTACCTCCTAATGCCCAAAAGTTGATTTTTCAAGATGGTTGTAGCTTGAAGTATTCCTTGCTCGTCGGCCCTATTTACGGAGGGGTTTCACTTAGATTACTGGTACAAATTTGAAGCTTAACCAACTCTTTAATTTCAAGGTTTAGTTTAGAGTTTTTACCTTTATAAGATGGACTAATCCACACTTGTTTCCCATGTTTTTATTGGCAGTTTCAAGGTGTTCCCAAGCTCCAATTTATTGCCATAATACAAGAAAAAGAAAGTTAACAAATAGAACTATAACTTAGTAAAATGACTGGGTCATTTACGTTTTATAATTATTCTATATAATTGTAACTCTTGACTTTATAATTGTCATTCTCTTATTAATATTTTAGTTGTTTTATTAGCACTTATTAAATTTAATATTTCATGATTTATAATTATTTTAACAAATATAAAAAAGATTTATTGTAAAAAAATAGCTCTGCCCCAACAGACGGGGCGAGTTTGAACAACTAGTATCCGCCGCCACGGTTAGTCGTCTCCGGTCGTGTCTTCATCAGAGGCGAGCTAGGCGACATCGCCTTTTCAGCCAAGGCGAGCAGCATCAACTCGCCTTTGTCGGCGCGGTGAGCCAGATCAGCTTGTGTCATCAGAGGAGGCGAGCTGGGCGAGTTTGCCTTTGTCGGCGCGGTGAACCAGCACAGGTCGTGTCATCAGAGGAGGCGGGCTTGGCGAGTTCGCCTTTGTCGGTGCGGTGAGCCAGCACAGGTCGTGTCTTCATCAGAGGCGAACATGCCTCAGGCGTGTCCAAGGAGGAGGCGACTCCATTGTTGGAGTTTCAAGCTTTTTTCCATATTTTTTTTATAGATCTAGGCTAATTTAATGTGTGTTTCTAAATTCTAACAACACATTTGAAATCACCACATCAAGATCTACAACTTGCAAAAAAAAATTGAAAAACTCACCGGAAAATTTTTCCGGCAGTGGTCCGGCGGTGGCTCCGGTGATCAGAAAGAGAGGATTCTGGCGAGGTAGTTTGGAGGAGAGATGGTGCGTGCATGAGAAATGAAGAAACTGGACACATCCCGTTTATATATATAACGTGCGTGTTTTGGAGCGTTTTTTCAAAAAACTCTCGTTTTGACTCGTTTTCAACATATTAACGTCGTTTCGTACTAAATACAGTAAAACATCAATAACTTAGCATAAAATCACAATTATAACGTCCAAACGTAATAAAAACGGGTTTAACGGCTTTTACAACAATGAGAGCGTTTTTTTACCCGAAATTGGCGTTATCAACTACATTTTCAGTACGACGTTTCTGAAACTGTAACAATGTCTGTAATTTAATCAAACATAACGTAAAACGTCGTTTACCAATGTCAAGTCCCAATTATAACGTTCGAACGCAATAAAAACGGCTTTAATGTCTTCTAATAAAACGAGAGCGTTTTTTTACGGTTCACGGTGACGAAATGATTTTTTCGGAAAAAAATTACGACACGATGTCACTACATGTTTACAACATTAATATGATTTTAAAAAAATTGTACTGCGGTGATTAGTAATTTTGTACTGTGAATAGTAACCCCCTAGACTTTATAAATGTACATTTTCAAACTTAAACTGTACATTAAAATCCTTAATTTATTAATTCACCAAAATCAACCCAAATTTTCGAACAGACCCTTAACTTTATTAAATCTCATTTTCAACCACAATTTTGGTAATTACAAGATAGCCCCATAAGTTTTATAATTGTTATAATTTAATACTTAAACTAGATACTATAATCCTTAATTAATTAAATCATTGAAACTAACCCAAAAAAATTCTTTTAATTTACAAACAGACCCCTAGGGTCTTAATATTCATATTCCAACACCTATATGTTTCGGTAATTACATAAACACCCCATTTCTTTTTATAAATGTTATCTTTGATTTAATATTTATTTAAACTACCAAAACAATTATTTTCATTATTTAAATTTGGTCTAACCTCACATGTGGTCAAGGTTGACCACCCCAAATACCCCTTTGACCAATATTTACTATAATTATGAAAATGCCCCATTAATTCCTCTAGTTTTACATTGAACACTTTAATTTCATAAAATTGTATTTTATGTTTCTAGAACCCTTAAAAATAATCCATCTCGGTTTTAACTAACTTTAGTACCTTATATTTTTACTTAATTACATTTTGACCCCATAATTAATTCTTTTGTTTATTCAAACACTTACAAGGTTTATAATTTATTTAAATCATACCATAACATTATATTCAATTTAGGTAACACCTAAATTTACCAATATTCACCTAAAATGTTTCTAAATGATTTTGTTCACTAAAATTACATTATTGCACCAGAATTTTATAATTATTTAAATCACTCTAAAAACTCAATAATTATTATTTAAAGCTTAGAATGAACATAATAACATGGCCTACACACATGGCCTTAAACATAATATAATTTTAACCATAAGATGACATTAAAATATTCCTAAACAACCTTATTGTTCACGGTTTTCGTACAGAATTATAATTAATTTTCTTAAGCCATTTTCCACCCATTTTAACACATATTTTAACTTTAACAAGTCATGTACACCTAAGTTTACTATCCTAACTTATACGCATGACTTGTTACACATTATCAAATTAAGTAACATATATATATATATATAGTGCTTTCGGTTTCATACAGATTTTATCTTAACACCATTAAATCATTTTCTTTCATTATTAGCTTATAGACTTGACTTTAACAAGTCATTAGCATCTAAGTTTATTTACCAAACATGTAACTATCATGTTCCACACATGATTCAGATTTAAACAGCTTACATATACATACATCTATTTTAGGTTTTATTAAACTATCAAGCTAATAACATTAAGGTAATAAAAAGTAATAAGTATCATTACCTTAATATAATGACAATGAATTTTTCACCAGCTCCACACTCCTTCTTGGCTGTTCATATATATGTACCATATGTTATATTTTGTTCATCAAAATCCCTTAAACCATTGACATAGTACTTAAGTACCTAATTGAGTAATTACCTCTTGAAACTTGATTTCTCTCCTTGAGATTTAGCCTTGAGCTCACGGCAGCCCTTGGGTTAATAAACCCATGCAGTTATCACTTAGACAAGGAAAGAAAATGCTAAGTTAATGTCCTTACCAAGTAGCTAGTTTAAGGGGTTTTTAGATCATGATTTTGAGCTCTACAAGAAGAGACTTTACCTTGCTGTTTGGAGGTGTTCAAGGTCGATTTTCAGTCACCTAAATAAGGGGGAATAACTTTAGTTTTGAAGGGGAAAATAAGGAAAAGACAAGTCCTTAAACAGCAGCTATAAAGAGCCATGTTTTACCTTGGTTTTGAAGCCTTTTGATGGGTGTTTTGAAGCTCTTTGGCTCAATGGAAAGGGTTTGAAAGAGCCTTCAAGAGTGTGTAAAAAGAGGTAAAAAAATGTGTAACTGTCCATTTTCGGACTCAATAAAGGATGAAGTAGGTTTTAAAGCATGTTTTTCCTGGTTCTGGTTGGCCCATGCCCATGGGATTTTTCAGTTTAAATGAGAGGGAGGAAGGTAGTGATGGTTCTTGTTATTTTCCTAACTTATCCCATTTAGATTAGCATATTGTGTCTATGTTCCACAAGATGTGAATGTAACAACTTATATGCCAACGAATGTGGGGAGAGAGACTAAGAATGAAAGGTTTTGATCAGATAACGTATCATCAAGGATTTGCAACTTATGTTCAATAAATATGCTTTTCTTTCCAAAAAAAGACATCTACACATTGCATAATCTTGTGTATTGGTGTTTTTTGTTTCTAGTGTTTTGGCCGATTGAGATGGCTAGCCAAACCAAAAACTATAAATAAAGCCTATGAGAAACTGATGAGCCATACCAGCACCAGATACTACATGATGTTAATTGTTAACAAAACAAATTCGATTCCTCAATTAAAGGGATGAAGGAAGATGAAAATTCCAGTAAAAAAATGCTTTTAATATAGCGCTCGCACAACAATCCACAACCATCACAAATATTTCTCCAAAATTTTTGCCTTTAAATAAAAGACTGCAGTATCTTTTCTTCTACACTCACCCCACCCCCCCCCCCCCCCAAAAAAAAAAAAGATATACGAATGCCAGTATCACAATTTTATGAATACCCCACCCATCCATTCTATCACCCTTTTAATCTTCTCTTTCAACCATATCATAATACGGCAGGCGCTGTTGATAAAACCTTGCTGCCAGAAATACCATCATTATGCACACCTCACGCTAGGAGGAAACCAATTCCTTTTAACCTCAGCCCTCACCATAACATAAAAGGGCTCGCACAGTGCAAACCTACATATGTAATGATACAAGCAAAACAAGAAACGGGGGCAAACCTGAAACCACCTGGCCTATTTGTTCCCCGCATATAATATGAAAAACAGGGCCATTGCGAGCTGTGTATTAAATTAAGATGAAAGGATGGACTGGAGAGCAAGCTGCTGCTGAGGTTGCAAGGACGACCACGTTGATGCTAAGGTAGCTGGTGGCAGCGTCTGCTGTAGCTGCCTCAACAGGTTGATCATCCTGCCCGCTGTTTGCTCTGTTGCTAGATCTTTCCCAGCGCAAAGTACCTATTAAGTGATTTGCGGTTGGTGAAAGGTTAAGGTGGGTCAAAATGGGGATTGAGAAAGAGAACCAAAACTTCATTCATGATAAAAAAAATAATATAAACTCAAAAGCAAAATAGTACCTCTGCAAAAACTGCCACTATTTTTGGCAGGTACTGATTGTCAGGACCTAGCAGTTCCCTATCAGACCTGCAGAAAATTATTTGATATTGTTACAAACGATTCAAGGTTCCAATATATAAGATCTGAAAGATCTTCGAACAAACTTCAGTGCTCTTTACATAGGCCAGTAATGAAACTAGGTCGAGCAGAAGTCATATTCACCTCTCAACCATGGAGCAGAGTTGCTCATGTACCACCTTGGCTTCAATGAGATCACCTTTTATCGGTAAGCAGTTTAACCAAAGAGGGACAACCTGCCGATATAAACAAATTATAGGGCGAATACATCAACATATGTTAGTATTGACAACCAACCAGCAACAAACGCCACACCACACAAATATTGTTCCGACTGTTATCACTGATATCTTTTCAACGATTTACACCAGTGAAACAATAAAACATGCCTGGGTTGCATCTACACTATCCCGATGAAACTGGCATATTTTCCCAAGAGCTGAGACTGCATTGTCATATGCCATCTGATTATCAGGATGTGTAGCATTAGGATGCCGGATTACAGTGTTCAACCTTGAGAGGGCCTCTGATCACCACAGAAACAAGTAGGTGTTGATCAGTACCAAAAATGTGCAGCATGTCCATCATCAAGAGAAAGAGAAAAGAGCAACATAGTTATGAAAAGAATCAGGTACCTCCAGCAAGAGGTTTGAATACAGATCCACCAAACTCAGCACATACACCAAGTCCATAAACCGCCGCCTGAAAGTACAACCATTGATAGTATAAAGTATTTGTGTTTAAAGGGAGAGGCAGAGTTGGACAAGAAATTGAGCAAGCTAACCTGTCGGACATCAGCATTTTCATCACCACATGCTTCCAATAAGAAAGGGAGATGGGTATCATAATATCTGCACCATCAACAACCATATGAATATCAAGCTTTACAATAGGTATTTGACAGTATGTATTTTGTATGAATCTTACCGAAGAGCTGCTTCTTTACAGTGCTCAACAACATCATCAAATATACAAATGGCAACTCGCCTCTCTTCAGCAGACTTATCCTTGCCCTGAACATAATTCATCCAGGATATGAACCCATGTTGAAAACATTAGACGTCATAACAAGAAGTTAGAAAAACAAAGCAGACACACAAATCTAGCACATAAATTGGTACAAATGGGAACCGCACACTAAAGATGAGATACTACAGAGAGATTGTGGCTTTATGAATTGGATTATTTTGTATATGTAGATATAGCCTTCAAAAAATAATAAAAGTAAAACAACAAGGAGTGACTACAATAGAAGCCTATGGGGCCATGATTGAGTACATACCCACATAGGTGTCAAATATGTTGAGAGCTCATCAAAGAAAGGCAAGAAAGCTGCCTTGAAAGTCTTGATCAATGTCCCAAGGCAATCACCAACCTGCTCAGCCAATAACACAAACTTAAGACTAATCCTCGAACCCAACTTCTAAAAAGGATGATAATTAAGTCGGTACAATAACCAAACTCACTTGATCAAAAAGTTCCTCTTCTTGCTCATTTTCCTCTTTGAGGAGTTCTCCTTCTTCGGCATCAAAGTCCTCAGCTTTGGCTCTTGATTCCCTTTCTCTTTTTCTGGTTGAGCTAGCAGTAATAGCTCGCTTGATCTCTTCTACTATAGATTTCACTTGGTTCTCCTCTAGAATTGGACCAGAAATCTAAACAAGCAATGTTTCACGGACAGTATTTTTAGATGTTCCACCAATAAGCAAGGGTAAAGGCTGATGTGATAATAGAAAGACAATCTACTAGTAGCACATGAAAAATATAAAACAGGACGAGATAATAGGTGTCTCATGAGTCCAAGATAACTACTTCTGAAAGGGCTGATATGACTGTTGGGGAGAGAAGATAGAAATTAAAGGATCCGATATGTTTCAATTTACCTGCACACATTCATTAATCGCTTCCAACATGCTTGAGCATATCTCCACTTCAGGTTCCTGTATCCCATAATAAAATATAATTATTCAAACAAAAAAGAACATGAGACCACCAATGGCAAAATGCTATCTCACACAGTACAAACATTTAGCTAAAGATTTCATGCAAGAATATACCTTGTGAAGAGCCTCCACCAAAGCTGGTACAATATAGTCAGATAACTGCTTCAGGTAAGATTCATTGCGGCCCTGCGCTTGAGCTTGCCCCTTCTCTATCGCTAGTTTTGCAGAACGCAATAGATCTGGCATGGCTATTAAAACAAAGCAAACTGTGTGAGAAAAAATAAATAAAAACTAAGAATCACGACCCCAAACAACAGGACCAGCATATACCTGAAACTGCTGCCTTCCTTACTTCTTCATGGAAATAAAATTTAAGGAGTGGAACCAATGTTGGAGCAACCTGAAATTAGGTTGGCTTTTCAAAAGCTGCAAATCCTACAAACTAAACTAACAGCAAACAGGGATAAGGCTCTGAAACTTGACCTGTTCAATCCAAGGAAAGAATCCTTCCTTCAATTCATCAGCATAGCAGCACAACATGTTACAAGCAGTAGCTTTCTCCTCAAGTACACTCGTCTTGATACCAATTCTTTTGTCCCCAAGTGTGATAGTCTCAATGCTGGAAATAAGGGGGTTAAGCAAATCAACAAAAGCCTTTTTAAATGGATAGCCAGCACTATGTCACATGCTTGCCAACCATCAACAACCTATGATGCACCGGTATGTTGGTTTGGGAGCGTACCGCGTACCCAAAACGTACCAGATACGCTAAAACGCAAAAAACACTGGGGGACGTTGACACTTATTTTATTTTTACTTTTTGCGGGAGAGAACATGGACGCCTCCTTTTTTTGTAATTATTTGCCGAAGAGGAAGCGGGGATGAGAAGTTACTTAAGTTACTACTATTATTTAATTAACCCGATGAATAAGGAGAGTTTATTAAACCCTATCAATAAGGAGAATTACTATTATTTAATAAATATGTAAATTAAACCGAATGAACAGGGAGAGTTGCCATTATTTAAACAATTATTATTAAACCCTATGAATAAGAAGAGATACAAAGTTTTAAACAAAGGACAATAAGCGAAAGAATAAGGAGAATTATTGATATTGAAAGAGTTATTATTTAATAAGGAGAGTTACAAAACCAAAATCATAAATAATTGTAACATTTAAATTTAACAGTTTGAAAATTTTAACGTTCAAATTAATAACTCAGCGCACGAAACATCAATATCATACACAATCAACAAAAATCTTGATTCAAATAACAAATTAAAATCTTCCTTCTCTTTTATTCAATTGTTTCATGCTTCCTAATCAGAACAGCATTACTCGTTTAGATTGATAATTTTTTCTATTATTCTTTTAGATTAGTACTTTTGTACTTGTTCTTCTTTAAATAACTGTTACCATAATATTGACATTTAATTACAAAACTTATTTTTGTTGTATTTAATATATCTATATATTTCTCTTGTCATCCCGGTGTTTTTTAAAATTTTAATAATTGCCGTTTTCCCGTCCCCGTACCCGTACCTGTGCAACCTAGTCAACAACATGCACAAATATTACTATCCAAATCAAAACGTGGTACCTAGAAATGCACATCTAGAGGGGCATCAGAGGAATTCAGAGGAGAATGTGATGCGATGACAAGGCAATAGCTCAAAACACAATATGCATACAAGTACGATAAGAGGACCAACTGCAAATTAATTGATTGCTAAAAATTTGAACATAGATAAAGTGACTAAATACCTCTCATCATCACAATCATCAATATCAGCATCTGAGTCAACTGATGTAATTGTCACATCAGGCTTCAGTTGAGCAGATTGAAGCAATGGGGGCATGACCACACTCATATACGGAAGGAAATCCTGCCCGAGACACTTGCAAAGTCTAGCCCAGGCCTGAAATTCAGAAGTAGATGTAAGTTGGGAACGCATCATAATAAGTGATGATGCTTAGAGTCAATTATAATAAAGTAGCGACATACTTGCAACATATAGCTAGTTGTTGGATCATCTGCCTCCATCTGGGAACCTTGTAATGACATAAGAACTTCCATAACCTTGCATTCAGCCATAGAAACAGAGACAATTAATATAACTATTTTATAAGCATCATTTTGTTTTAAGGTACATTAATATCTTACAGAATCCAATCAATAAAATACATTGACCAGTCACCAAAATCCAGAAAACCTAATAACATGTACAAACGAACTGTCCAAATTAATTTCATTACCTGCTTGGCATCATCTCTAAACTTTTCCTTCCCAACAGCCATTCCAACCAAACTAATGCACTCCATTGACTTTGCACGTAGCATCCGATTTGACTTATCAGTAGCATTCATCAATATAGTTTTCAAATATGGCATCACTGCATCATAATACTTCTGGAAAAGCTCCTGTAATTGCATTTAGAGAGTGAGAACATTTCATTGGCAAGGGAAAGAAACAATCCACAGACATGTGTGCGTGATATACCTGTGATGAATCTGCAACAGATGCCAAAGCAGTTAAAGCTCCTTCCTGCACCATTTGCTTTCCGTTCTGCAATGCATTGTTGCAACAAACACAAACACCCAAATGTAAAGGATATAATCTAAGAGATTACAAAATAACAAGGAGCTACTGGCAACTGTTTCTTAAAATACGGAAAATATCTATAAGGAAACACACACCAACAGAAAAAAACAGCTTTAATCAAAATACCTGCAGCAGCACCAGCAATTTGTTGACCATACCATCCATGTAAGGAGTTAAGATCTCAGGAGTACAGTTTTCACTGAAGTTCAACACAGCAGATGCAGCATGGGCCTAAACATTTACACCAAACCGAACAAATGTTATTGATAATTGTGGTTATAAACAACTAGCATGGCATCAAGAATATGATGAAGGCAGACTATGGTTTTCAGCACTACATCAAATTTTAAGTAGCACACAGTATTTTAAAAATGAACAACAAGATTGCTAATATGACATAGCAAATAAGAATTTAGATTACAGAAAACACTGAACATATTAGTGTTCATGTTGTTCAAAAACAACTTCGACATCAAAAGAGTGAAGCGAAAGAGCAGGGCACCGACCAATAAAAAATTGGTTCACGCTTCAAGTCAATATAAAGATGAATTCAGCAGTACATCTGAAGAGAGAGCTCACCTGCACTCTCGGATTCTGAAAATCATCCATAGCAGAAGCCAATGCAGGCAACACACGAGCATGATACTGATTTTGCAAGTCTGGACCCAAATCAGTCGACATCTGTCCTATAGCATTAATTGCGGCCCACCTCACGCGAGGATGTGGATTCTGGAAGGAATTTAACACCATAGAAACCACCGGCTCCAGGTTCTTTATCATAACCTGCACTCATCGAAATTCAAACAAATGCCACTCAGACCAATTATTGCAGTGAGTCAATAAACACAGGAAACCTATTTCACTGGCACAATAATTTCCCTATCTTATATTACCTTAGAACAGCCCTCAGCAATCTGTGCCACAGCAATCAGAGCGGCATGGTGCTTTTGCCATTCCGGAGCAGCCAAAAACAAAGGAAAGATCTCAGAAGCTGCTGTCATAATTGTATTCCCACCCAACGCGATTGAGAGTCTATCAAGACATTCCTGAGCGACACTGTAATTGGTCGACTCTCCTGCATCTTCTTCCTCAGAATCAGCAGTGTGCCATGCAGGATCATCCTCAATGTCGAGCAACATCTTCATCAAAACACCAAACAGTCTGTGAACGAACTGGGGCAGCTTTCTCATCATTCCCGGAGCCCTCTCTCTTGCCTCAGCCAAGGTTATCACGAATTCAATTGCTAGATGCCTGGTACCTTCTTCAAGGGAGTCAGCCTCAGCAATCTGCAACATGGACCCTACCACATCGGTGAGCTGGCGCCTTAGGAACCTTGGTTCTGTCTCCGCTAAATCTATAAGCAATTCCAAGGACTCCTGAGCAGTTGCCTCCTGCCCAGAATTCAAGGCCTCCATCAGCGTCTGCATCATCTGAGGCAGCAAGTTCTGGAATTTATCCCTATCAGCTGTGCTCTCCAAACACTGAATAAAGTTGATAGCCGCACCAAGAGCGGCTACACGAACATCAGGTCCTGATCCAGTGCTGAGACACTGGGAGAACACGGCGTGTAAGGTGTCAAGGTGAGGGATCAGTGTCTCGCCTATGTACTCAGCCAAGTGACCAAAAATTAACAGTGCGGATTCACGTAGATGTGGATTCTCAGACGTCACGCACTGGAACATGAATGGGAGGAGTTCCGGCCATTGATTTTCAGGGAGTAATCCGGCGGCTAGTTCAGCGACGGTGTCGCAGAGCTTCTTCGACAATGATTTGTTGTTACTGTTGGACGAGTCAACGAGAGAAGATAGAAGAATAGATTTAATTGTGGCCTGAGTTGCGGCGGCAAGTTGAGGCCAGATAAGGGACGAATCGTCACGAGTGAGCTGCTTGCGGAGAAGAACGGCAGCCAAGGCACGCGCTTCGGATGGAATCTGTGGTTGCGGCTGCAGGAGGGATACGAGCTTGAGGGAGAGAGCATCGGGTTGGTGGCGTTTGCAGAGATTGAAGACGTTCTCAGCGTCAGAACGCTGTGAGTTGTCAGCCGACATCAGGGCGGAGATAAGGGCCTCGAAGTGGGAGTTATCGTCAGCGGATAGCACCGCGGCGATCCGAGCTTGGTCCATCTGAGACAATCGGTCGCCATTGTGCAGTTTGACAATCTCTGTTTCCCTCCTTCGCTATCTATCTGTCCCCCTTGTTATGTGCAGCGAGGCGCGACGCGAGCAGCCCAAAGCAGCTAGGGTTTTCTGAGGGGAAGAGAGAATGAGATTTGGATAGATTTATTTTAAGAGAGAGGGAGAACGTATAGACTTTAGAAAGAGATAAATATAGGAGGATGGAGCGCGCGAAATGGATCCAGGGGTGTTGATGTAATTTAACGCATGATAGACTTTGGAATATAGATTTATGCTTTATGTTTATTCTTCTCGCTCATTAGCTGCCGAGAATCGGGCAGCGGAATTTACTTTGTCGTCCCCATCAAAATTGGAGAAGAGTGGTGACGGCGGGGCGCGGTTTAAACGTGAGCCGTTAAGGTACGGCTGGGGTTTTTATTGGAGTAAGTTTTAAAGAAATAAAGTACGGCTGGGGTTTATAATAGTATAAGATTGATGATGAATTGAGCGAATGAGGTGGCAGTGTCGTTTCTTTCCTATTATTGGACCTTTTTGCCCCCTCGCTCAGTACCCCCATCTCTATACTTTTTCAGAAACGTACATTTGCGAAGGTCGATTTTAAAGCTATTCATTGTCATTAGCTTGTAGTACTATTTTATTATGAAAATTATCAGACAATATTATATTTGTGATGATATAAAAGTTTTTTAAAAAAAAAATAAAGTGATGATATAAAAGTTAGATATGATTAATCGGTATGCGTTATGGGCAATTAGTGCGCGGAATTATAATACAACCCAACGCTGAAAAATTATAAACAGGATTTCCAGCCGAGGTCAAGAAGTTTTTGCAAATTTTATGTACATCTTTCTTTAAAGGCAAATGTTTACATCAAAATTCTGTACTTTTCTTTTAGAAAACGGAATTCTATTCTTAAAACTTAAAAGCATCCATTTTTAGTAATCATTATACATATCTCTTTCACAAAATTTATTTGAATGGGTCACGGGAAGATTTTGGCGGGGCTTCTTTTGAATTTTGATTTGTTCTATTTTGTTTGTAAGAAGAATAAACTTAAAGGAGTGTAATGAGGTATAAGTAGACTTGGCAATTTGGGTCGTTGGGTCGGGTTGATATTAACCCTAACCTAATCCATTTAAAATAGGGAAAATTCATGAGATACCCATGTTTTCTTTCATAATTCATAATATACCCCTGTGATTTTAGTAATTCAACTTTAAACATGTTTAAATGTTGTCCAAAATTGATGAAATTTTACATGGACGATGCTAAAGTGTTATATTTCGGTCCAATATCAAATTTGAAGCTTTTTAAGCTCACATGTGACCTGTGGGACCCAATGAATATGTGACAGTTCATTGGGTCCCACAGGTCACATGTGAGCTTAAAAAACTTCAAATTTGATATTGGACCAAAATATAACACTTTAGCATCGTCCATGTAAAGTTTCATCAATTTTGGACAACATTTAAGCATGTTTAAAGTTGAATTACTAAAATCACAGGGGTATATTGTGAATTACGAAAGAAAACAGGGGTATCTCGTGAATTTTCCCTTTTAAATATCATCAACCCAACCCAACCAAAAAATGAATGGGTCATAAAATCATGACCCTAACCCAACCCATTTAAAATCCTTCAACCCTAACCCAACCCGTCCAACCCATTTTTTAAGCATACAATAATTTAGATGGATTAGGAGTAGAAATTATTAAAAAAATCCAAAAACATCAAGTGTTAGCTGGCACATTAATTAGGATGAAATAAAAGGAAGAGAAGTAATCTTGCTGGATCGACCCAACTTTAAACAAATTCCATGTTATGCAAAGAATGTAAAACTATTACACCAATTTCCCATGAATAGAATGACATGTACTTTTTCCATAAGTTTATATTTATCAATCTGAACCTAAAGTTCTACCACTGTTGGGGAGGAATCCTATCTAGATATGCACATGATCCTAGTGCCCTTAGTAAAAAATGGAACATAAATGAAAATCTTCATTATTCATTAGAGAAATATACTAAAGACAAATCTTCTAAAGTTATAAATAATTTATAAACGGAGAGCTCAAAGCTCAGTCTATGACTGATAGTTTTAAAATAATTACACTTATTTAAATTGAGTGCTCATGCCTGATAAAAGTACAATCACAGTCACTTAATCGCTATCAACAGTTGATGAACTTTTATGCAGCACGCTATCTGTATTGTTGGCTTCAAAATTCACTAAGAGGTCTATAATCAAGATCTTACTTACAAAAAATACACATCACCTACTTTTGTTCACCAATCTAGATAATCTAAACATACATATGTTCTCAAAAACAACTATGACAATGAGAATAAGAAAAACAAACCTTGGTCAGAGATGAAGAGTGACATAGACATGAACAACGACGTAGAGAAGACAAATGGATGTGAGTTTGCAAGACGAGAGCATTTGAGTTTTCAAAATTATGTTAAGGTCTGGTTGGGCCCTTTATTTGATATGCAACTGGTTGGGCCATTTGTTTAGTTATGATTATGTGATATTATTAAAGGTGGGATAGTTCAACTGCACTTGGGCTTAAGGCTAAGGTATAGTTTGATCTGAAAATTATATATATATGTGAATTAATATTTTTATTTTTTATTATTAACAAATATATTTTCGGGTTTCGGGCTGGGTCATGGGTTAAGATCTCTACCCTAACCCGACCCATAAAATTAGCTTATTACCCTAACCCAACCCAAAAAAATAGATGGGTCAATAATCAAGACCCTAACCCGCAAAAGTATGGGTTGGGTTCAGGTTGGGTTTCGGGTTGGGTCAAAATTGCCAGGTCTAGGTATAAGTATGTTTGTCCAATTTAATTTAGAATGTCTATTAAATGTGGCTAATGGGTTGGGGTGTTTTGGAGCTATGCTAATTACCGGTTAATGTCAAGATGATTTGTTTGGCATAGAGTCAGGGACATCTCTAATATTTTAGTGGCCCTGTGTTGAATGTTTTAAAGGAGGTCCCATAAAAATAAAATTTTAAATTAAAATACGGGATGCAAATGAACTCAAATCACATCTAATAAAGTATAAATGTTATCGAACAATCACTTAAAAATAACAATTCGTGTAGCATTTTGTGCAGCAAAATCATCAATATGGTCTTTATATGTTTATTATTCAAAAGGTCATTCTTAACTGCTAATATCTCATTTCACTGAAAAAAGTAATTTTTAATAAAAATACAATCATATAGGTGGTAAGCTAGGTGAAAAAGAGAAAAAAACAATAAATTTGGTATCTTTGGTGAGACAAGTTAAAAAATTATTAATTAGTAAATATAATTCAACAGACCGGATCAAAATACCTTTTACCCCGTAAATCATTCACTTATTTTTAATAAAACTAATATTATTAAAATTTAATTTAATGTGCTCATTTAATTGTATAAATTTTCTATCTTTTAAAAATAATCATACAAATTTTTTTTAAAAAAAAAACCAAAAATATGGGGCCCCTAAATTTTGGGGGCCCTGTTCCAATGAACAGGGTGGAACACCCTCCAAGCCGCCCCTGCATAGAGTGACAAACATAGGTACAGAGTATGTGTGTTGTTATGTGCTTCAAGAAAGGTTTTGATCAAATCTATGCAACCTATAAGGTTTACCCTTGTTAGTCGCGTTTAACATGAACACAAGTGAGTAAATTATAGTAGCATTATGTCGGTAATTACAGACGCAAGAACATTTGATTCAACTATTGAAGAAGTTATGAGATATGCATGATTTAATCATGATATGAAGTTAAGAATGATGGACGAAGTCAATGTTACAATGATGCTATGTGCGTAATCCTCATTCCACATCGGGATATGTTTAGTAATGTGAGTGGTCTGTAATTATATATATAGGTTGACTACAATAATAAGTTATACCAATTTTAGTCCAAAATGGGGACAAAAGGCCTAAAACCGGCTAGTTTCTAATGAAATACTCACGAATTTTCGAGTTAGAAATAATATAATATATAGTAAGAATGAATAAGTCCGAGGTTAGTATTATAGTGGCCCAGGGAAATTAAACGATACTCTTATATTAAATTCTTTCCTCTTCCTAAAACGTTTACAATTATCTGCAATGTCCTTGCCCTTACTTATCGTATTATCACTATTAATATTGTTATCATTTAAATATTTCTTCACCTTTCCACAAATGTTTCAACATTATTTAAATCCCAGAATACATTCCTAGATTATCTCTTTTAAATTGATTCACCTTAATCTTTAGAGTTCAAATTCAACTTTACTCCTTCTTAATAATTATCTTTAATTTCAAGAGTTCAAATCCCATTTGACTACTTCAAAATGATAATATATTAAACCCCCTTATTCTCTTTTAATATTTTATTACTAATACTCTAGACCCTTCTTTAACGTAATTATTCTCCTCTTGCTAGAATTATTGATTTTGTTTTACTATATCCTTATTTATTTAAATCTCTTCCCTATATTAAATAAATGTTTATTAATTATTTCCTCACATATTTTACTCTCATCCTTATCTTGTTGCAACGGCTAAACCACTTATCTTGGTTCTCAGTTGTGTTTTGGAAATCGGGGTTGTTTCCCACGTATTGGAAATGGAGGAACTGGATTGTTTTGATGGTATTTCGAATGTGGATTTTGGGAGTCTTTTGCAGGATGTATTCTTCTGTTTGGGAGCCCACAGGTGCTCCTCATTATTATTATTTGCGCTGCACACAATGTTGCAGTCTAGCCCTTTGATCTACTCTATGTCACTGTTGTTTCATAGGGGGTGTGCACACTTAAGGACTTAGAGTGAGATGGTTGTTTGACGGTCCCATAGGTGACTGTCCTTGAATTGTTTTTTGGGATCCCATAGGTGATCCCGTGTTTGGTGTAGTGTGGTTAACTCCTGCTGAAAGCTCCATACTACTGTTTGGTTGATTATTGTGATTTCTGGAAGATCGTTCTAATATTCAATACACCCCCCCCCCTTCCGATCGCAGGTATGGATGACTGAATTGGGGACCGGGATTGTGCAATCACCTAGAATAGGAGATTATGAGATGATTTGAGACAATATCTAAGTTATAGTGTTTGAGATTCGTTAAGTTTTTATTTGTGTTTACACTACTATGGTTATTTTGGAGCTTTCACATAAATTGGGTTAGGGGTTTAACAATTATTTTTCATTGTTTATTTATGGTTCATTAGCTTGAGCACCTAGAGGGTTTGGGTGTGGCGGTAATACCCTGGATGTTTTGATTCCGCTGCTGATTTGAAGTTATATCTATTATGGTATTTGCAACAACATTCTTTGACATTTTGTAGATTATATTGAAGTGTTCTTATGAAGTTTTGAGTATTGTTTCTGAGGTATATATTGTTGACTTTATTCACTTTAATGTTTCCTCATACGTTGATATTGAAATTGTAAGTGTTTTGGTGATTTTCTAACTCTGAATTTGTTTTGAAATTTGTAACTTAGGACCTGTCTAAACGTCCGTTCGGACATCAATATTCGGACAGGCCCCGAGAGATTGTGTTGTTTCTGTTGTTTTAGCTGTGTCCGAACAGTTGTCTGAACATCAATGTTTTGATAGCATGCGATAGCATGCGAGGACGAGACTAACTTGCAAGTCTCGACTTATGTTCGAACTTGCAAGTTCGGACAAATGTTCGGTCCACGTAAAGGAATTTTTCTAGACCTTGAAACTCAACTTGTGTCCGAACTTCAAAATCCGACCGAACAGCTGTCCGAACATCGATGTTTTGATAGCATGCGAGGACGAGCCTAACTTGCAAGTCTCGACTTATGTTCGAACTTGCAAGTTCGGACAAATGTTCGGTCCACGTAAAGGAATTTTTCTGGACTTTAAAACTTGACTTGCGTCCGAACTTCAAAATCCGAACACAAGTTCGGACACCTTCATTTTCATATTTTTCAAACCTCAATTTGTGTCCGAACATCAATGTCCGGAAACAAGTTCGGACATGTGGATTTCCACAGTTTATTTTCCTCAGCTTGTGCCTGAACGTCAGACATCCGGACACAAGGTCGAACGGGTTTTGTTTTTCACTTTTAGGACTCGTTTGAAGTCCGTTTTTTCCTTATTTGCGCCGTTAGATTCGTATTTTCATAAGCTTTCATTTAAGTTAAAATCCAGGGTGTTACATCTAAACTCAAAATATTTCATAGCTAGGTGATGAGAAAGTCATGTTCTTTGTTGGGTATGTAAAACCCCTATTTCACATCAACAAATGAGTAGTCATGTGAGTGTTTATAAGAATACATATGAATTGAATACAACGATATCATCTTCCACTTGTAGATTCATACAAGATCAAAGAGTTTGAGGCTAGTTTTTTTAAATACCCATGAATTTTGAGTTAGGATATGCATAATATATAGTTGAAATGAATAAGTTAACCGTTATATTTGAGCGAATATAAAATGACTGACTAATCCAAGGTTAGTGTCATTAATGGGCCCAGGGAAGTTAAACAATTATCTTATATTCTTCCTTTTTCTAAATTGATATAATCTTAATATACTCTCCTTATCTTTTCCTAAATTATATTAAATACTAATATATCCACCTTCTACCGACATTACCACGATCTCCTCACTTCTCTTAAATAATTTACTCAATATTAATTTAATTATTTATTCCTAAACAATTATCTCTCCCTATAAGATAATTCCATTCATCCTTATCTTTTCACAACGGCTAAATTATTTTGCTTCTCACCTTATTTCAAATCAACTAGTAATTTATTCCTTTATCTTTCTAATCAGTTACTTGGTAGAAATCTAGTTTCTCCTTCAAATTTTTTACAACACTAATTGTTTAATTCCTCTTTCAAATTACTTACAATACTAATTATTTATTTCTCTCTTCAAAAACTAATTACGTTATTATTATTTAATTAATATTATTCTTCTCTCTCTTTACAATTACTTCTCTGTTTATTTCACAATCTCCATCATCGTCCTCTTCATCCACGTCGTGATGCTCTTACGCTTTTCTTTTCCAAACTCATATTCTCACGCTCTTCCTCCTACTATTGTCAAGTCTCTTCCCTGGTGCCGAATTAGAGTAGAAGGGTAAGGTCTAATACCTGGTAAGGTTCTAGGATTATTTTGGTTGTGAACTGATAGTTTTTTATTGGTGATTTTTCATAATTCTAGACCCCGAATTTGTTGACGGGTGCTACTAGTGAATTCGCTGAGCCGTCTTCAAAGTGGTGTGTGTAATCAGGTAAACATCTGTGCTCATAATTGTTTTCTCATGTGATTTGTGAATTGTAGGAGGATTATTAAAACCTTGATTAGGGATTTTGGAAGTTGGGAATTTAATCCCCCACGTATTATGGATTCAATGGTTTTACAAATTGGAATTGATTACTGTCTTTGGCAGACTTTCACTGGATTAATTACTTGGTTGGTACCGATTGGTGCTCTGTGTGAATTGTTGGTACCTTTATGGTACTTCGTGTAAATTTTTGGTATCATTATGGTGCTCTGTGTAATCGTTGGTACTTTGTACCCGTATATATATATATATTTACGCTACGAACACTGAAATGCAGTTAAGCTCTATGATTTACTCCTTTAGGTCAGAAGTACCTTCTAGGGGGTGTGCACACTTAAGGACTTAGGGTGAGGTGGTATTATTATTGTTGCGGCCCCAATTTGGGTGTACGTCCGCGTATACTTGTGATTGAAATTCGGGTGAAAGCTCTCCCGATTTATTTTGATGAATGATGATTATTGGAAATGGTTTTGGCTTGGAAATGGTGTTGTTTGTATTATTGGTTTGATTATCCAAAAAAAGTTTCAAAATGTATTTTACACAATGAGGAAGTGTTTACTCATTTTCACTGATTTGCACGATCCCTTCATGTTTTGTATATTGTTTTCTGATCGCAGGTAATGATTGCTGAAGTTGGGGGCTGGAGAATGCGCTATCACCTAACATTAGAAGTATTTGAATTACAATATTTGAGTTGTTATGTTCGAGCTACAATAATTGGTTTACAACATTCGAGTTACAATATTTTTGGATTACAGCGTTTAAACATTCGTTTTGATTGATTGTTAAGATTTAGCCTGAGCACTCTAGAGGGTGGAGTATGGCGGAAGCACTCTGGATTTGAAAGTGTTTTCCGCTGTGTATTTATGGTAAACATTCGCTACATTTGCTTATAAGTCAAACACTATCTATTGTCATTATTGTCGTGGTTATTTTGTACTCTTTCTGACTGTATTTTTCCTTCTGTTTTTGCAATTAGGGCATGTCTGAACGTTCGTCTGAACATCCATGTTCGAACAATCCCCAAGAACATTTTACCTTTCGCTGTATGTGTGTCCAAACATCTGTCCGAACTTACATGTTCGGACAACATGCAAGGACAGGTCTGAACTGTAAGTCACGGCATTGGTCCGAACTTACATGCAATGTTCGGACCACGTCTTTGATTTTTATCAGAACTTATATCTGAACTTACATGTTCGGACACATGTTAGGACGCTTATATTTTTGACTCTCGACTTGTGTCCGAACATCAATGTAAGAACACAAGTTCGGACACTTCTATGATTTGTTTGCAAACTCTCGACTTGTGTCCGAGCATCAATGTCCGGACACAAGTTCGTACACCTTGATTTCTTCAGTGCGTTTTCTCTCGACTTGTGTCCGAACGTTGGACAAAGCTTATTTTGTAGTTTTAGGATTCGTTTAAAGTCCGTTTTCAAACCCGTTTGCGGCATTTTAGATTTGTATCATCAATTTCTATCAATTGATGTAAAATCCAGGGTGTTACATTTTTAAACCTAGCAATTTTGATGACTAGGTTTAACATGACCATAATTTATAACAACTGCTAGTTCTCTCTATGAAGATAGTAGGCAAACCATGTGTTAGTAATGGTTACTTACTAGCAATTTTTTGCATATCATTAACCTCAATTTGGGTTGTATTTCACAGCAAATATTTACCCAATGAAGGACTAAGTTAGTTCGTACTAGCCATACAATGTTAGGGGGCTTTTGTTTCAAGTGGGGGAAACATAATGAAATCAGGAAAGAGAATAGAAAAAAGTTCCCTTAGATTTTTCAAATTGTTTGTTTGAGCTGGCAAAAATAAAATAAATAATTGGTCAACAGCCACCGATCAATGGTCAACGGTTGCCGGCTGTCGGTCAACGACCATTATTTGCGGGTCAACATTCACCCGTCACCGGTCAATGGGCATTAGTCATCCGTCAATACCAGTCAAAATGTACTAGAGGAAGAGAATCTAATTCCCTAGTAAGGGGTGAAGAATCAAGATAGAGGGTTTTGCAGGGGTGACAATTTCACAATTAAATAAACGGGTCAACCCGAACACGACACTTCTAATATCCGTGTCAGGTTTGGGTTTAATATAATAAGATATACAAATGTTAAAAATTAAGTATTTTAATTTAAAGTAAAGTTAATAATATCATAGAATGACAAAACTAATGTTAATTAGTCAAATTATTTTCTTACATATAACTAAAGAGGTTAGGTTTGAGTTTAATATATGCGGATTTGAGTTTAAAATATAGACACGATTAATTAATTGGGTTGGAAGGGTCAACCCGCTTAATAAACAGGTTGAGCTTGGGTTTCATATTTGGACACGATTAATCAAATGGGTTGGGTCGAGCCCGTTTAATAAACGGGTCGGGTTTAAGTTTAGCCTAACACGACCCGTGAACCCGTTTTGTCACCCCTAGGCTTTTAGGGTAATCCTATTCCCTTTCCCTTTCCTGAAAATAGAAAAAAACTGGCTAGAAAAAAGGATTATGATTACCCAACACAAGCACACTAGTATTTGTGTGAAAGTGTAAGACCGCAACTAATAAAGCCATACTCATCTCATAAATCTCCATTTACTTATATTAACATTGCAGCGGAATTCTTACAACATTTGGTGTTACCGCCGCTACCGTCTGATGGACCCGAATATACCGAACATTAGTACTTACAAGTCTTAACCAAATACATGTTCTTAATCCAAGTATCTCATATCCTAATACATCATACTAACATCTCATCCATTTACTAAGCGAGTGTACATGCACAACTCGTGTAACAAAAGTAAAACAACCCGTAGTAATTCTACTCGATCCTACTCTCAGGACGGTCGTCTTCTGACATTCACCTGGAAAATTTAAACAGCAGCCCCGAGGGGGTCAACACCTTTGCTGGTACGATTCTCTTATATCCCCCAAGCTAACGGGGCTACGACGACTAATTGTCGATAACATGAAGTTGATTAGATACACAACATAAATAAGAAGTGCAATAAAACAACAACCACAAATGAACAAACATAGTTCACACATAATGAACGGCTTAAAAGCGTTCCCTCAAATAATGAGTTAATCATTAAACTCCTTAGTTATAATTCCTCTTAATCTCAATCCATTCTTATCTTACCTCAATCTTAATCCTTATCTCAGCCTCGATATACAAACCGTTCTTTAATTAGGAATGGTTGTATCTTAACTAAATGTTTATTTTTGTCGGGTCAAAAGCAACCCTAGCCAATGAGCTATTAACTCCATTGGTTGAATAAACATCTTATCTTAAAATTAGGATTTAGGCGATCCTACCGCACCATCTTAATTTGCCTTCTACCTTGGATTTCAATCCAAGGTAGCTGAGTCGACTCTCGACCCTAGGCGACAAGTCCGAGGACAAGTCCTTAAGCGGAAGTCGGATCTGATTCAGATACCGACCCCCTTTCCTTAACATGCATGACCGGAGTCAGTCCTGGATTCCTCACTCCCCCAAGTCTCAGTTAGTAGAAAGTCTTAAAGACGAAGTGTTAGTTAAACCTTTCTCGGCTATTAACCAACCACAAATATGGGAGTGAATTTCTTATCTCATTCAATATGTTACTAAGTATTGTTAGTAACTAATCTCAAAGTCGAGTGTGTTAGTGTAAAGCAAACACACAAGAAGATAATAGTCCGATTGCATGCTTTATCTTGTCTTAGTCATAGCAAGTAAACAAGTAGCACACAAGCCGAGGGACACCTCGTTAGCAAGTAGGTTACAAGAAAACCATACCATTCACCGTTGGTCGTTCAGTTGCTTACTCTCCTCTGGAGACCAAATTCTCAAACCCTAAAACATTCATCGAATTGGGTGGTTAATTACTTTTAATTAACCTAGCTTACTTAATCACTAATGATTTCCAACTAAATACCACTAACTCATTGTAGTTCAAGCTTAACCACTAATGTTATTTACTTCTCATTTTACCCCATACTTGTTCACACCTATAATGACCTTAAACATCCACCAAACAACTCTTAACAACCATGTAATAGCATTACCCAACAAGCCCCCATCATCTATCACCTAAAAAGCACACTTCCTTTGTTAAATAGCCTGGTTCGGGACTATGTCCGGACCTAAGGTCCCGGACCAATGTGTCTGATGCACTCTCAGCCATATTTATGGGGTGGTCCGGGACTTTGTACTTAGCCTAGGTCCCAGACTACCTCTGAAGTAGATTCTTGGCAGGTTTTTAGTGCTGGTCCGGGACTTTATCCAAGGACCAAATCCCGGACCACACTTTAAACTATTAAATTTTACAGTTTTGAACTTCATTTTCCACTTGTTCTTTTGTGCAATCTTCTTCTAATCTTTCCCCATGTATTCACACATGTTCTAACACCATTTTAGCACTTAAAATCCTCCTAACTCATGGATCAACTCCTTCCAAATTCCTTGATCATTTACTCAAGTTCTTACTAAATTCTTAACACTTATAACTTAATTCCTTACACTTCCAACATGTAAATTTTGCCTAAAACATCAACTAACCATAATGTTTCCTTTCAACCAATATAACTACTCCTCAAACATCATTATTCATCCATCTTTCCTTGCTAAACTTCCTAAGGTTATCTTGCATCTTCATGCACAATTTTCTCTCATTTCCATTTGTTACTCATCACTCATAAACTTGAACATACCTATACATTTCTTTCCATCCTCTTAACTCCTTAACATTGTTCTTAATTTACCTTGACCATGCTACACCCTCCTTAGACGTTCCCATCTTCTTTACTTAATTTACTCCTCATTCTCATGATTATACACTCTTATACATTCCTAGTCATCCCCCTTGACAACTTACTACATCCGCTTACGGTTTTCACCTCCATCACCCAAATCCACTCATTACCATCAAGGTTACTCAAACTAGATCATTCCTAAATCATCACAAGGTGTTATACATTATTTCCTACAGATTTTTTGCGCAAGTCTCAACATTCCTCATACCATGATTTTGGTGTGTTTAATACACCCACCTAACCTCTAATTGATCTTAGACAACTCTAGGTCATTCTAATCCTCAAGATTGCCTTTGTTAACTCATTTTCACTCAATTTTCCTTTAATGATTTCTAGTAAACACTAGGGCACATTAACTCACAACAACCACTTAAACACTTTGTTTTCTACTCAAATTTCGCCATAGCTTCTCTAGTATATCATGCCCATTTGCATAGTTTTTCTCCCTAATCACACACACATATCAAATCCTTTCCTCATGATATTTCTCATCAAAATCCAACCATTCATAACGAACTCAATATAATGCAAAAATCTTAAATTACATAGCTTTAAGGCTCTTAAATGACATGGCTCTTGAGCCCTTAAATGACTTAAACTTAAACACTGAATTTCCCACAAATAAAAGCCTTCAACCTGCAAATACACACATAAATGCTCCCATAGCAATATAAGTGTTCTTACATCCCACCTTATGCTTATCTTACTAACTCATTTCCATTGACTCCTTAGTCACAAGTTCACAAGTTTGTTTAAATTCTTTTTCCTAGGTTATATAACCCATTACCTAATGTAAGCTTTAAGCTACATTTAGTACTTATCTAAATACCATCCCTTAAACAACAAAACACCTTAAGGTAAGTTATTTACCTTGTTTTTTCAAACTTTTCTCTCAACTCCCTCCTTAGGTTTTCTTGGATGATTCTCGGCCAAGGACTTCAACTCTCTTGCCAATGTTCTAATCCACATCCAAATAATCTAATGAGTAATAAGCATCGTGCCTAAACTCATGGAATCCAATTTTAGGTTAAAAATGTGTTTTAAGGTATTAAAATGAATGTTTACCTTTGAAGTCTTAAGATAGGCTTGGATATGAATCAAGGAGGACCTCCTCTAGTCCTTGGAGAATGAAAACAAGCTAGTTCAAGGGATAAAACAATCCCATGAGATGGCAATTTTCGGACATGAAGGAAAAATGAAGGAAACTTAATTTTTTTTCCACTTTCCTTACCTTGAATGAATGGAGAACCAAATGAGCTCTTCAAACTTGATTTTCCTCCTTCAATGGAGTTTCCTCTTGGCACCGAAATTGAGATACCCCTAACCTTTAAATAATTAAATAATGATAAATAAGTATTATTTAGGGGATTATTAAACCCTAAGAAAGTATGTAAACTGAAATGCCCCAAACATGAGCTACCTTAACTAATTAGGGATTACGAAATATCCCTGAAGATTATAAAACAATTAAGGCTTAATTATGTAATTATTAAAGCCAAATTATATAATTAATTAAGGCTAATGAGTCTTAATTTATTAAGGATTCATGGAACCTTGATTGTAAAGACACATGATTAATTAAAAAGTTCAAAAGGGCTATTTAAATTTCCATGAAATAATGGATATATATATATATAGTTCAAGACAAGGAATTAAACGGTAAAGTAATGTGTGACATGTAAAATACATTATCACATGAAATAAAAAAAACATAAATTAATGTATCGAACTGTGAGAGATTAATTAACATATTAACACAATTTAGGAGGCCTTATGACCTGAAAAACCAATTAAAAATCGATATGAACTATGCTGGTGCATTAATCTACAATTAAAGAATGGATATGGCCCAAATTAAGTAAAAAGGAATAAAAAAAATGGAGCCCAAAAGAGACCCAATTCGACCCATATGAGAGAGCCCACTCATCTCACTTATTTCCTAAACTACCTAACTATCCTTGTTAACTTTCAAAAATCTGACTACAGACTTGAGAATACAACATGCCTCTCTTTATTTTCTTTCTTCTCAAACCCTAATAGTCCTTATCATTTCTCTCATCTACCGCCTCCCTTTAATGTCTCTTCCTGCCTGGCTATAACACTAACCAACGAACAAGGAGCAAAACTTCTTTATTCTGCTCTACGCCTCACGCTTCGTTCTCCTTTATACTGACCGAAACAGGTGCTCACCTTTATCCACGATTGCACCCTCAAATCCCTACCAAAATACTTGAGTCTTCTTCCAATATACAAACCTGAGAGAGAGCTTCGATTCCAGTGTAAATGTGAGGGAGTTGTGTGGTAATCAGAGGCAGGAGGATCGAAGGAAGAAGAATCTCAATTTGGGGCTAGCTCAACTGAAATCGGTGGTAAGAATCTGCAGCTACTCTTCACAATTTTCTTTTAGTTTTACAACTCATACCTTACTCTTAACGCACTCCCCTGCATTCCTCCTTTTTCCGGTTTGTATCCTTAAACCCACCAGAAACAAGAATACCTAGCAAATCTGAAACCTAAAAGAAGAAGGACCATCTTCCTTGTAAATCGAGATATGGAGGGAAATGTCTAGTTCCCCTTCAGCACCTTCTTTCCTAAGTCGATTCAAGGTGTGGAACTAACCCTCCCATTACTCCTGTTTACTCTCTTAGCATGGTTGAACAACATAATTTTGGGTGAATCTAGTCAAGAACACAGAACCGAGAGGGTTCTTGTTGAGACCAGAAATTTGAAGTGGTGGTTGGATCTGTCCATGGCTTGGGAAGAGAAAAAAAACCAACGAGTCAGCCTTTGATGTTACAGAATATAGATTAGACAAAAACAGAAGAAAATCAAGGTGAATACCCTATCCTTGGTTATGTGAATGTTTGCACGAGAATGATGAAAAACAAAGCCATTTCTAGTTGCTAGATTATAGAGTTTGGTGGCTGTAAATATTACGAAAGTTTGGCATGGAATTGTGCAGATTTAAGATACTGGTGTGTCTGAGAATTGAGGTTGAGTGATATCTTGAGGGTTTAGTGTTGGAAAAATTACAGTGTGTTGATACTGGAAGGGGGGAAATCAGAGCTTGAACCGAAGCCAATTTAAGTTTGTCAACCTTAATCATTAACTGAACAGTTGGATGGTTCCTGATTTAGGCATGTGCGTTTAGGTATTCTAAGGAATACTTTGGTAATTCGTTGTAGAAAGAGGAGATTAAATTAATGAGGGTTGACTTGAGATTAATTAGCTTAGAGTCAGACTTCAAAGTTGTTTTACAAGTTGGAGTTTTTACGGTGTATGTTCATAAATTGGGATAAGAGTTTATTCGGTGTTTAAATCATGGTATGATATTAGATTAGGAACCGAGTGAGTTAAAGGAGTGATGTTTTGTCTAGAAATTTAAAGGAGGTTAAAGGATGAATTACTGAGTTATTAACTTGTTAAGTTGACAGTGAACCATAATCTTTAATAGTTTGTACTACCTAGAAAGATTGATGAGAATAAACTCTAATATTTTAAGTATTAATCTTAGGGCGGTCGGTGTCCATTGTTAAGAGCTTGCTAACTGACAAGTGTGTTAAGCGGCTTAAATTGAAAACCAATTTAGAACTAGTATTAATTTGGTAGCTAGGAGAAAATTGGATAGATTTAAATTAGAAAAGCTTACTATGGATTAGAAGGAAAAAATGGGTTTAAGTGTTCATTTAAAAAGTTCTGGCCATATCAGTGGTCTTTTTTTTAATGTAGGATGATTTATACACATAGTAAAGAATAAGGTACAAATCTGTCAACACGTAAGGGATATAATCAGGGGATTAACTTGTAAATATAATAGTGTTGTAAAATTAAACTCTAACTAGTTTAGGTAGTGTTGATAAACCATAATAAATGTCAAAGATAACTAGTGAATTGGAAATCCCTATCGAAAGGATTTTGAGAATTAGGGTTGGATAAATGATGACGTAAATGTAGATTTAATAATATAATAATAATAAAATAATAATAATAATAATAATAATAATAATAATATAATAATAAGAGATACCTTAGAGTACATACTGGGTTAGGTAAATTAAATTATGGAGTAAAATAAAGGTTATGGGTTGTTTGCTGCTATGTATCTAGAAATTTAGGAGGAGTTTGATAAAAAGAGGAGATTGATTTATATATAGTAAGTGATGAAATATTTAGTAGGTGAGAAGGTTAGAGATTTTAGGATGATAAATGTATATATAAGATTAAGGAAATATGATGGAGTAAATAATAGGATTGAGTTTTAAGTTGTTGTGTTGGTGAATTTGAGACAGCATTGGTTGATCAATGAGTTGCATAACTCTGGGTATATCATGCAAAAGTTGGATTATATTTAATTACAACTTCAAGACTTATTAAGGAATATAGCTAAGAACCCATATGTCATCAAGTCGTGATATTCCGGTTAGGAGGTTTGAATATATGCCTTAGTCTAATGAAATGTTTGAGGAGTGAGACAATATTAGCACTTGGGTAAATGAATTATAACAAGCTAATTGTGTACAAAACAATATCGTAGGGTTGCTGCAATTGTAAATATATTACATGACCCTAATACCAGAGGATGAACTTTGGGGATTAACATCACATGTATTGTAAGATATTCAGTATAAGGACCAACGTTTCAAATATAAGTTGGTTGATGGATTAGTATACCTGCAGTAGCAGTGGGCTAAGTGATGATTAAAAATAACTATATGTTAAAAAAGTAACTAGACTCACAGATGAATTCATTTGAAAAGCCACTTTGAAATTTTGGGCTGGCTCGATAATGAAGAATTCGATTGCAAAACATAAGATATAAGGATCTAGTGTTAAAGTTATAAAGAATTGAATAAATGATTAATTATAGAATTCAAGGGTTATGATATGCATTATATAAGCGGATATACTTGGATAAATTAACCAAGCAAACTTAAAATGACCAAGTCAATCTAAATGATCCAAGAGGGTTAAGTTGACCAACCCAAACAATTGATGGGATTCTAAAGAATAATAATATTATAAGGTCAGTTATAGCATATAGTAGTAAACTATATTGTTATACATACATATATTTATATATACAACTATATATACCCAAGTATAATAAACCTATGAACAAAGAGACAATTGTAAGGATTAAATCCTAAGTAGCGAGATGACTAGAGGACGGTTAAACTAATTCCAGACTTGTCTAAAATCCTGAGTAAGATGATAGACTAATCACGAAGTTAATACCAAGGGGACTAGTGGTTATTTAGAATACCTAATAAGTTGAATTATAGTAAATTAATACTTGGCGGTATATTCCAGAGATACAAGTTAGGAGCTACGAGAATAGAAGGCGAGCGTGAGACTTCACGCTAGCATTGTTCATCGGTGAACGGTATGTTAATTGTGTGGTCTGAATGTCCTAAGGATTTTCCTAAGGTCCAGACGTTGTGTTTTAATTGTTTAAAGAGCGATATCTGTGATTTATGTATATGATATTGTACACTGCATTGCTCCGCACTGTTGCGTTCTATTTTTACGCGAACGTCTTATGACTGGAAGTTTATACATCTAAACTGGTACAAGACTAACTGACCTTTAGGTATTATTGAACCTAACTGATGGTCAACTATTATAGTCTTAACTCAAGGATTGGTTATTGTGCCACTGACAAAAGGGCTAACTTATAAAGAGAGGAATCCAGACTGTTTCAACTTTCTGGTTGCGCATCGTGATCACTACGAGAGACTTCAATGGGGAGTCACTCAAGGGAATCCATTGTCCCCATTCGACGATGGCGGAGGGCACTACCGTTGGTGCACAGGTTCGACCGGATCGATCATTATCCAGGGCCATAAGGTCAGCTGGTAACGGTTCCTTTGGAACCCAGGGGACATACTGTCCATTATTAAGTTATTAAGGGTTGTCTTAACATGACGCCTGAGGTGGAATTTAATTGGAAAAGTTTAAGAGGTTGGTTTAAAGGATAAGGGCCAGGTGGCCAACTAACAAGTACAGTTAATTAATACGCGTATCTTGTTTGTTATTGTTATGGATTATTGGTGATTGATTATCTGGTTGTTGTTACTATTATGTGATGTGATTTGCAGGCAAACTGTTATATGTTTGTTTAGCATTTACAGTTATTACTGTTGTTGTTGTAAACCGGTATTTCATGTAAAGAATCTAATATCAAGATGGCTAAAATGACTTAAGGAGTCTAGATGACTTAGGACTACATTTAGCATACCAGCATTTCGATTGCTGAGCCCTTCAATGGGCCAAACATTTCAGGTAATTGATTGAAGACACAAGCCGGAGTGCGGGGAAACAGGGTAGCTGATGTGTTTTAAATAAACACTTAATATGTTTCATTATGTATTGTATTAAGGAGGTTGTTGTATTTCATTAACTGCTCATTTAGTTTGGATTTGGTTTGTAATAATTAGAGTGCTCAGTATCTGTTCATCACAGCGTGAGAAGTTGGATTGTTGGAAGGAGTAAGGATGCCTTGTTACTCACAAGGGTGAGTAACGGCGTGTAACACCAAGGTAGATAGTTTTATTTTCCGCTGAGAATTATTATTTATTATGCTACGACTTGCGATGTTAGTACATGTTTAGGATTAGGGGTGTTACAAAAAGTGGTATCAGAGCGTAGTTACACTCTGATGAAGGATACCGAGTCAAGAACATGAGCATAGGAATATTGGGATATGGGAAATGTTTGTGAGGATTTGTGATCTAGAAAATCCTAGGGGTATATTTTATTGCTATTAATTAGTTTCTTACGTGTTTGTGATTGTGTATGTAAAGCGGTGTAGCAACCGAGTAGAAATAATAGGATACTATCTTATAGATGTCGACAAGAGGAAGACCACGTGGAGGCAGTAGTGGACGCGGTGGCGAGACACCGGCAGATGTTCCAGCGGTACCAGGCCTAGCAGCGGCCATGGCAGCTTTCGCGTAGCAGCTAGGAGCCCAACTTACGGGAGCCATACCCCACCCGCCGCAGCCCAGGGAAACCAACTGGTTGAAGAGCGTTGCAGACGCGAGAGTACCGACTTATTCAGGGGAACCGGACCCCGCCGCACTGGAGAAATTCATAGTGGAGCACCAGAAGGCCTTCAAAGCTGTTCGAGTTCCAGAAGATCAGAAGGTCGACATCGCAGCATATCACCTGAAGGACGCAGCTGATATTTGGTGGCGGTCTGTGGAGGGCCACCATAGAGCTACCCCGGACTTTAGATGGATAGCGTTTGTAGAAGTGTTATGGGAGAAGTACTACCCCGAACACTTGAAGAAGAGGAAGCGACAAGAGTTTGAGACCTTAATCCAGGGGAGTCAAATAGTTGACCAGTACTACGCACAGTTCATCAGCTTGTTGGACTACATTCCAGGGGTCGACTACTCCGACACCGTGAAAATTCAGAAGTTTAGGGGAGGTTTGCAATTTCACATCCAGGGTGCCATGGGAGCAATTCGTTTCAATACTATCCAAGAGTGCTATGACGCAGCATCAGCAACTGAGTTAATGCTTCAGTCCAGGGAGGAATCCCAGGGAAAGAAGAGGAAGAATCCTGAAGAAAGATAGGGGAACAACCTCTGGCGGTTACTACAAGAAGGGGAAGAGATTCTTTGATCAGAAGAAGGGGTGGAAGGATTTCCATGGTCAGAGGACGAAGGAGCAGGTCCCTCGTCTGACCGGCCCAGCCATTGATGCTCAGCCACTAAGATCAGCACCACCTAGGGGCAATAAGCCAACTCAGCGCCACTACTACTGTAAGCGCTGTGGAAATGATCACCCAGGCGTAGACTGCGTAGTCAGGAAGGTGGAGTGTCACTATTGCGAGAAAGAAGGTCATAGGGAGTATGAATGCTTTTCCAATCCAGGAAGTCGGGTATACAAGGGATCTAGAGGTGCTTAGAGAACACCAGCTATTGAGGCGGGCGGACCAAGAGGAGGTCAAGCGCCGCAGAACAACACATATACTAGAGGACCGGCAGGACAACCATCCTCATCCGGGAGTCAGAAGGGAAAGAGATAGTTCCAGGCAGAAACACCCTATACACAGTGGGAACTTCATGCGCTGAAGCTAGCGCTCAGCGCGAAACCGGTAAGCCTAGAACTTAAACCAAATGCATGATGCATGAATGTGTGTTCATAGTTATCAGTCGATGAGACTTGTATGTGTTAGTAAGTATCAAAAATTTAGAGAGACCTAACTTAGGTAACCTCTCACCTAATAGGATACTTCGACATTTGTTTTCCCTTACTTATGAGACCGAGGTCACCTGAGCCTATGAGCGAAGGTCGGGAATATCCGGAGGCAAAATGCTTAGTACTTCGACCCGGCATGATCTTACTTAAGCAATATTTAACTCTAGATGAGCAAATAACTATTGTAAATGAATGTAGAACATTGGGAATGGGCCTTGGAGGATTTTACACTCCAGGATATGGTAGTGGATCAAAACTTAAAATTATATATGATGTGTATGGGTAAGGATTGGGATCCACAAACAAGGTTGTATCAAGTAGTTAGAAAAATAGATGGAACACGAGTTCCTAGGATACTCGATATTTTTCAAATTTTAGTGACAGAAGCGGTCAAAATTACACAACAATTAAAAACCAACCACATACCGGACATTGAAGCTGACGTTTGTATTGTGAACTTCTATGAGGAAGGAGGGAAGCTTGGATTACACCAGGACCGAGACGAGACGTTTGAGTCAATTAGCCTTGGGATGCAGGGTGTGAGATAGTACAGTGAGGAATAGTAAGTTAGTTTTGCTTGGTCCGCCGAAGGGCGTTATCAACTATCTAAACTTACAGTAACTACAAATTATGACCTGCCTAAATGACGAGCAGATGTCATGAAAAGGAATACATTAATTAAAATGAAATACTTAAGACTACATGAATTGTCAAAAGGGTTTGTCGTAGACCTGCATGTGAAGAGCAAACACTGAATTTTATGGGATACCCAGGCACCGAGCTTACCGCCCAGTGCGGGACTGAAAATCTTACAATCCCTTATTAACTTCGCGAGAAAATAGTGCGAAACCTTGAAATATGACAACAGAGAAAACAGAATCTCAAAATATTAACTAAACATCCATCATGGATAAGCACGGGTTTTAAATACCTGAGTAAATACCAAGAGTCTCAGCTAGTATCAATATAGTGACAGTGCTGGACTCCTAATTAATAAAGGGGAGAAAACAAACTTTGAATCTATATTTTCTGAAGTCGGGAGAACTACCTAATTAGCAATACCAAATGCTACATATATACATATAATTTGGAGGTTGTAAACCTAAACGTTGAGGAGTATTGATACATTTCAGAGGGCTAAGTATCATTAAATATACCTACCATATTTGAGGCTCACGTCCTACACTATCCTTGTGGTTCTATATGAGCATATGTCTTCAATGACAGCTCAATTTATGAATGCGAATAAAGAGCGCAAGAAATCAAATAAGGTTAACCCCCTTTGTAATGTAAATTTTAATATGTACATGGTAATGAATAACTCTCCTTGACACTTGCAATGAAGGCAGTGTAAGTTATATTAAGAGTTTGAATTAATATATACACTAAAAGTGAGTGGAAGTTAAATTTAAAAGTAGGAAAACATACCCCTTGGCTTGTAACAATTGTTTTACACATAAACCTTCCTAACATCATATACTAATCCCTGTGATTCTAAATCCTCTATTAGATACACCTAATCGACCTATTTTTAGAAACCATTGAGTTTATGGATTAACCACATTTCTAAGAGATAGAAACAAACAATAAGTTTTGATTGTCCTGTTACCAAACCGTAGGATTCAAACTGGAAACCCTTAGTTGAGATGGTACTTGAAATACCTCTGAACATTAAACGCATAAAATCATAACGCGTTTTATAATTCGGACGTAAAATAACGTACGAACAATTAAATCTAGTATATGTATATATATACGAATACGAAAATACACATACGAAACGTTACGATATTGTAACATTGTAAATAAGTAATAATGACGTCGTATAATATCGTAACAAAAATAACACGATATAATATATAGTCTTACATATATATAAGTAAGCATGTAGATAGTTATACAAAAAAAAGGAGGAAAAGGAGCAAAGGCGCTCCCGCTGAGGTTCGAACTCGAGACCTCCCGTACCTTCTCCAACGTTTTAACCGGTTGAGCTATGCTCGAATTCAGTAGATAACGCACACAAATTAAAACTAGTATTGAAACTAATCGGGTGCTACAAAAAAAAACAACAACCGCACCTTGGTATGGCATCGATCTTCTTCTTCCTCGATGAAGAACCGATTCGAACAAAAAAAAATATACAGAGACCAGAGGAATCAAATCCAGAAGCAATAGACGTTGTTAATTCAAATGCCCATCACTCCCCTTGTAACTTGAGACAACGCAGCCATTATTCTTCCCAAATTTCTCGTCCTCTCAGCCTCTCTGTAATACTCTTGAATCCAAAAGAATAATATAGACAAGCATCAGCTCCGAAAGCAAGTTGCCACCACGAAAATGCTGTGTCACCCGAGACCAACCTCCCATTACTCAGTATTTAATTCCATTCTCCATACTCTACCTCCTAGGTAACACCTTGAACCAGGCAGACCATGACTGTAACACCCCGTCCGAAGCCAATCGTGGATATCACAAAACTCAACACTTAATCGAATTCGTCGCAGCGGAAATAACAAACACCGGGACCTTGCCACGGTCTGATCGTTAGAATATACCGACCTTATCAATTTACAACGCTTAACCAAATTAAACAACCGATCAAAACATCACCATCCAAAACACCACCAACCAACCGAGTTTAAGTAGCTAAGTCATAGTCACAAACTTACATCAGTTTCAATATAAACAGACGGGAGCACAGGCGCAACCCGTATTCAAAATAAACAACCCATCCTAAGTCTAACCGCTCCTACTCTCGTGGAGTGACTTCATGGGCCTCTTACCTGCAAGTGTAAAAATAGCCCCCAAAGGGGGTCAGCACGAATGCTGGTACTCCCTCTCATGGCCCCCAAGCTAACGGGGCTACGACGACTAATTGTCGATAGCATGGATATTGATTAAGTACACAAGCATGATATGAAGTGCTATAAACAACAATCCACAGATGAACATACATAGCTCACACACAATGAACGACACAAGCGTCCCCTTATCAAGCGGGTTAGTAACCCCCTCCTTAGTCCTGATTTCCTTAACCTTAGTCCCTTATCTTACCTCAGTCTTAACCTTATCTTAATCTCAGTATACAAACCGTTCCAAGAAAGGAAATGGTTGTAGCTTAATCTCAAACCTAGGATTTAGGTGATCCTACTGCACCATCTTAATGCCACCTACCTTGGACGGGAGTCCAGCGTAGCTGAGCCGGAAACCGGCCCTAGGCAACAAGTCCGAAGACAAGTCCTTAAGCGGAGGGCGGATCTGATTCAGATACCGTCCCCCTTTCCTTAGCATGCATGACCGGAGTCAGTCCCGGGTTCCTCACTCAAGTTCCAGTTAGTAAAGATCTTCCCACCATGTGTTAGTTAAACCTTAACGGGTATTAACCAATAATCACCAATACTTAACTCTTATCCTTAACTCAGTAAGTACTAAACTTAGTTAGCAACAATCTCAAGTCTCGTGGGTTAGTGTAAAGAAACACATACACAACGAGAACAAATATAACCGGTTGCATGCTTTATCTTGCCTTAGTCATAGCAATTAAACAGATAGCACACAAGCCGAGGGACACCTCGTTAGCAAGCAGGTCACAAGAAAGATTGTACCGTTCACCATTGATCGTCCCGGTTGTTTAATACTCCTCCGGTTTCCAACTTTCAAATCCTAAAATATCCATCCAACTCAGATTATTAAGTATCTATACATTGCTTAACCTATTTAACTTATTTAATCCTTAATGGTCCCCAATTAACACTTCTTAAGTCTTATAACTTAATCTTGCAACTTAACCTTAAACTTATAAACTTGTACTTAACTTAACTTAATTCCCTTAGGTCTTTAGGTTTCTAACCATCATTGCCCTCTTAATGGTGTACCATTATCACCATTAAGCATCCTTAATTTTTTTTTTTTTTTTAAGTGTTAAGGGTCGTCTGACCCACCGTCCGACCCAACTAACTGGGTCGGCCCATTCCAGCAACTCTCAGATTGTAAAATTCTACTTCGTCCGACCCACATCCGACCCAAGCCCCCTGGTCGGACCTTTCCAGAAACTTTCCCGTCTTCTAAGACTCACCCGTCCGACCATGTCCGATCCAAGTCCTCTGGGTCGGACCACTCCAGAACAATTACGGGTGACTTAACAGAGGACGTCCGACCCATGTCCGATCCAACCAACTGGGTCGGACCAGTCCAGAACAAGCCAAAAATTTTGTCCAATCTTCTCCAAACTTTTCCTCAAGCCTCCTAATGTGTTCTAACATCATTTAGACGCTTAAACCCACCCTAAATCATCCTCCAAACTCATTAAAACAACCTCCAAAGATCATTCCAATTTTTACTCAATTCTTACAACACTCCCAACACTTAGCACTTATTTTCCTACATTTCTAACATGCAATTCACCTAGAATTTTCACTAACCAAATGCTCCCTCCTCAAGAACTTGATTACACCTTATACACCATTAAACTTGCACAAGTTCTCTAACTTCTTTTTTTTATCAAGGTCTCGGTGCCTAAAATTCACCATTGTAACCCCTAGTTCCTCCTAGACATACCTAAGTCACCCTAGTTCACTAGAACATCTTGAACTCATTCTTTTTCATCAAAACAACTCCTAAGGTTTCTTAACACTTCCTTGGTCATGAAATCTCCCTAATACATCTTAAACACTTAGGTTCTCCACTAAATTTTGCCATGGGTTCTCTAGGACATTGTTACACCAAAACACTTAGTTTTTCACCATTAATTAGCTATCAACATTCAAATTCTCACCAAACCTCCTTAGCACACATAGAACATCAAAACTACACTACATCACAATATAGTGCATAAACTTAAGTTGCTTGGCACTTAGGCCCTTAAATGACTTGGCTCTTAGGCCCTTAAATGCATAAATCTTAAACACTGAATTTCCTCATTATATATAGCCTTTGACCTGCAAATACACACAACAAGGTTCCCATTGCAATTCAAATGTTCTTACAATTCACCTTGACATTCTTAAACTATCTCCTTTTCTCATTTGCTCCTTAGTCACAAGTTCTCAATATAATAGTATTCTTTCTCCTAAGTTTCATATCCCTTTTTCATTGTAGACTCTAAGCTAAACTTGTTACCTATCCATATCCCATCCCTTAATACATTAAAAACACCTTAAGGTAAGTAATTTACCTTGTTCTTTTACAAGCTCACAAACTTTCCTCCTTGGCCTTTTCCCTTGAACAATCTCGGTCACCAAACAAGTTCTCCTTGCCTATGTTCTAACCAATATTCAATGACTCCAATGAGTACTAAACAACACACTAACCTTAAGGAACAAAACCTAGGTTAAAATGTGTTTTAAGGTATTGAATTGATTGTTTTACCTTGGTTTCTCAAGACAAGCTTGGATTTGAAGCAAGAAGGACCTCCTCTATCCTTTGGAGAGTAGAAAACAAGCTAAAACAAGGCATTAAAATGAACCCCCATGAGTATGTATTTTCGGTCATGAAGAAAAGTGATGGAAACCTAGATTTTCTTACACTTTCTTTACCTTAAGAGAATGGAGAAGCCAATAGAGTCTCCAAGCTTGAGTTTCCTCCTCTAATGGTGGTTTGTCTTGGCACCAAATCAAAGCTCTTGAAGTTTTGAAAAGATAGAAAGAAGGAGCTTGAGCTAACTAAGAAGAATATGTATTTTGTTTTGGTTTTGGAACTAAAATGAGCAAGTAGTGATCAAAGCTAGATGGAGCTAGCATGGAGGTTGAGTTTTACGTGAGAGAGAAGAAAGAGAGCAAAGGAAATCGATGGGGAAGATGAAGAATGAAGAAAGGAGGAGAGAGGACTACTAAAGGTAAGATATTATGTTAAAAGGTGAATAGTGTTTTTACTTACTTTTGCTTTATTCATTACTTAGCTAGATAAGTGTGGTGAGTCACACTTAAAAACCGGCCCCCTTAGTCAAACAAGGTGTATTGTGGTCTTTGTTGACCATTTAATTGACTTACTTTGACTAATGTCTTAAACTAGCATTATTTGGTTACTATTCACTAAACAAGGCACATAATTGTGAAATTTTTGATTTCCCATTGATTTAGACTTCCTAATGTGATACTAATTAGTACAAATGTTAATTAAAGAGTAATGATGGACATTTAGCCACTCAAAACCTATTTACAAGACAATTTTTCAAAAATGTGCTTTAAGACTCCTTAAAGCACATTTTGTGTTTTAACTTGTTTTCAAGCTTGGTTTTTTTGGTAATTGGTTTAAAATGACCATTAGGATATTACTAAGGTCTTAGAATGATATTTGGGTGCTCACCCAAGTCTCTCCAAGCTTAGAGCACGTTTTTGCTTAAACTGCTCTTTTGGTGTTTCCTTATGTTTTCTTTGGTTAAAATGGTTTCTTAATGTTTCTAAGGCATTATTTATCCTTCTTATATCTTAGTTTGTCACTTAAACACCATATCTGAGTTTGGGGTATTTCAATGACAACAGACCCCAAACACTATAGACAACGCCTATTTCTATTCCAAAATCTTATGCACCAGAGCCATACTTCACAGACTTCCACACATCAACTGTCTGATCCAAACTCTCATAAATCCTGCATTTTCCCCCGTGCTTTGTGCCACCTAATTCATAAAACCCATAGACCATTCTTTCACTCTCCTGCCTTGCATTGTTCTGCATGGGCAGGAACAACCTTCACCCTCTCTGATTCCTGATGCACAAGGTAAGTGCTACTGGGGTACATTTCCTCTTATGTTTCCCTTGTCCGAGAATCCACTGCTGCCTAACTTCTTCTTTCTCGATTGTTCATGCATGGTTAGAGGTGTAACCAGAGAGCAAAACCCAAAAAAAGTAGCTACGGTCACCTGCTGTATCCTCCATTCGAGAACCAACCCAGGTAGTGTTTTAGAAATGCCTGTTACATGTCCATTACACTCAATACTCATGCTTCCTTTTCATGCTCGACTCCCCCATGCAGTCCCCATAAGCTGTGATAAAAAAGATCCCTGAGTGGAGCTGCGAAAACCCTTCTTGAAACTTAACTAGAAGGTGAGGTTCCTGAAACAATTATCCTCTTGCTACTGTTATACCTTTCTCTGATTAATGAAGCCTGAATTCGAGGAGATTTTTTCCTTAGCTGTGTTAATAACCAAGGTGCAAGGAGCCTGATAACGTGCCTGGACCAACGAGAAAACAAAGGAAACAACTTGAAATACCCCAAACTTAAATATAGAGATTAAGATTATTCTAATTCTTATTTAAGAGCCTAATAATGCTCAAGTAGTATTGGTGGGGAAAAATAAATCCAAAAGAAATAAAGAAACGCTAAATAAGCGTTAAATAACCATAGGAGGTATGAGACCCCGGATAGCGTATTATATGGATTCCAAAGGTTTAACAAGACCTAAATAATATGAGAACAACTCCCGAAGAAAACGGATCCAAATAATGAATTAAAATGCTAATAGAGCTTTAGAGCACGTTTTTCGAGAAAACCCAGAAACGTGACTTTAAGTGGTCAAACAGACCCGTAAAAATTATAAATCATTAAATAACAATTATTAAGCATTTGTGGAAGCTTGATAACCAGTGGAAATAATTAAACGAGAAAACTCCAGAAAACGGACCCAGATAGTGAATAGTGCTAAACCGGGTAAAATAACGAGCGTTTTCTGTAAAAGACGAAAAACGCTCCAACTAGTATAACTATAGGGGGGCGGTTTTAACAGTAAAATAACTTCCCCACACACACATGTAACTAGCTAATTAAATAAGAGAGTAAAAAGCAAAAAGTAATAAAGTGAAAAGGGTACTTTACCCCTTTTCTCTCACCTCACTCTCTCATTTCACTCACCCCTCTCTTTCCTTCCTTCTCCCCACCGTACTCTCCCTCTTCCTCCTTCCTTGGGCTGCGATTTTGAGCTCCCCCCCAACAACAACAATGGTGACTCCCATTTCTCTCCTATGCTCTACCTTCATTTGAGCTCCAAATGTAAAAATAATTACATATTTGTAATCCCCTCATCTTCCTCTACATTTCTCTCTTTTCAAAATCCAAAAATGAGCAACTTCATCTCCATGGGTTTTCCCCCTTTGAAGAGAAAAGCACACCATTATGGAGCTGGGAGTCTCCTCTTTCCAACAAGGTAAAAATGTCCATGAAAGACCTCACTTTTCTCCATCTCCATGGCATGGCCGATTTTGGTATCTCTCTCTTACCTTGTTTTTCCTCTTGTTTTGGAGCTTTGCTTCAACCCCCCAATGGTGGTGAGAACACCTTCTTGAACCAAGGGCTAAAACCCCTCCTAAAAGCTTCAAAGGTAAACCTTAGAAACTTGTTTAAAACATCTCAATGAGTTAGTATAAATCTAAAGGGTAGTATATTAATTATACTTGTTTTGTATGCTTTGGATGATGGGAATGGAGTTTGGCAACTCCATTCCCCACATAACCGATTTTGAGGCAAGAAAGGAAGAAGGAGGAAAAATGAGAAAGGAAGAAGGAAGTATAAGCCCAAGGTAAGAGCCCCTTCCTAATGTTAAATTCTATTGCATTAGAGTTATGGGAATGGGTAAACCAAGTTAAAGAACCCAAAGAATGTATTGGTAATGTAATTGTGGAATTTTGGGTATTTGTGAACTAGTATGTGAATTGTAGGCCTTGGAGCCAAGTGTGTTGTATATGTGCATTAGTAATGTGGATTGAGGAAGTAATGATGTATTGGTATTGTAGTTGAGGAAGTAGTGGTGTACTAAGGTTTTGTATGTGTGCTGGTAGAACCCTTGTGGTTTGGCTAGATTAGGAATGAATTTGATGAAAAGTGTGTATGTGGAGAAGTAAGAAAAGTAGGTAAGCTATGGCAAAATTTTGGTAGGAATATGTACATTTATGGATGACTTGGTGAATGGGAGAACCAAGGTGTGTAATGGAAGATAGTAGAGATGTTAATGACCATGGAATGGTGGTAGTGGTATGTGATTAGGAGAGTATAAAATCTGTAGCAAGAAGTATTGGATTTCATTGGAGGAACTAGGAAGAATTAGAGTACAAGACCTAGTAGAGAGAATGTTGGACTTGGGTATAGATGTGTAATTGCTTGGAAATGTATTTGGGATGCTAATGATGGTACTGGTAGTAGGAGTATTGAGTGTAAGAAGTTGGAACAAAAATCTGTAGCATTGAAGGATGAAAAACTGTTGCAAGTGTGGGAAGGAAATTGTGTAAGTTGATTGATGGATTTAGTAAGGAACTTGGTGGATGAACTAAGGGGTATTAGGAGGTTTAATTAGTGTTAAAACATGTGGGATTAAGTGTAGGAACAATGGGGAAGTAATGGGTAAGAAGAGGGACTAAAAACAGAAATAAAAATGCAATTACTGGGCCGGACCGACCTTGGGACCGGACTTGCAAGGTCGGTCGAGCCTAGATTTACAAAGGACGGAAACCTTCTGGAATGGACCGACCTTGGGACCGGACATGCAAGGTCGGTCGGCCAGAAGAATTTCCCGTAATGTAACCTACTGGAATGGACCGATCTTGCGACCGGACTTGCAAGGTCGGTCGACTCAAAATTTTCCCGTCTTGTAACTTACTGGAATGGACCGACCTTGCGACCGGACTTGCAAGGTCGGTCGGGCTAAAAATTTTCCGTCCGTAACTCACTGGAATTGACCGACCTTGGGACCGGACTTGCAAGGTCGGTCGGCCCTGAAACTTTCTAGCGCATTTCCCTACCGACTTCGACCGACCCTGGGACCGGACTTGGGTAAGGTCGGTCGAGTCATACAAAAAAAATTTAAATTAAATAATAATAATATAATATGTATATATATGTATACCCACATATACATATGTACGTATATGTAAGTAAACCAGTGATAAGTAAGGAAACAAACTTAAAGGAAGTCAACAATGTGTAAGTATAAGAACTCCAAAGACTTAGTGAGTATGAGTTAGGAAACGTAAGGGTAATCGAGTTAAGTTAATGATAGTTAGATTAATCACTCGATTGTATGTATATCATAGGATTCGAATTATGCACACCGGAGGAACGACGGATACAAGTACAACGGTGAACGGTATGATTTCTTCATGCCCTGTATCCTAATCTGGTTACCCCGATTTGTGTGCTTATTTGATCACCTAATAAGATAAATGCATGAATCGGACTATTTTGTACTTACTTGTGCTTGTTTACATTGTTCTTGATATTGTCTTGAACAATAGTTTGTATAATTCATGAAATATATGAATGACGATGGAGTGTATTGTATTTCGTAGTGTACTTGTATATTGGAATGGATTTTGTATGGATGTGTATATGTACAATGTAATGTGTATGTGGCTTGGATGTTGACTTCTACTAATTCCTAACTACCTAACTCCTAACTTAAGTGAGTAAATTGGAATGAGTAGAAGTCCGATATAGCTTCGGCCACGCGTGAGGATGAGGAGACACAAGAGGTTGGATCCGATTCCTGACTCTTAAACTGGTCCGTGGACCAAACCCCTTAAATGGGTAGCATCCCGGATTGGTGAGTCAAGTAAATCCCGGTGGTGGGACGGAGTAGTCCCCGGGCCGGAGGTCCCGACGACTTAACATGAGTAAGAGTAAGTAAGTAAGTAAGTATGAGTATGAGTATGTATGCGTAAGTACTGTGGAATGAGTAAAAGAGTAATCTCCACCCGATTAACACGGGTGGACCAACATGAGCTAACAAGTGTGGTGGATTGTATATGCATTGCGTATGTACTGTATATGTATTGTGTATTGCGGATTTCGAAAAGGTAAGAACGTATCTGATGGCTTGTAAAGTATACCATGTATGTATTGAAGAGTATGCATTGAAGTGTATGTATGCATTCATTGTGTAATGTATTGTAACATTGTGTATAAGAGCATGTATGCATGTATGTTTAAATGAAATCAATCGCATGCATTCGACCAAGTGGTCGGCGTACCCTCACTAGTACGCGGGGTATGCGGTTATCATGCTCAGCGAAAGCTGACCCCTTCGGGGGAACGTTTGTAGTGTGCAGGTACCGAAGCAGATATGGTCAAGATAAGAGGCCGGTGGCTACGCTTGGATAGCTAGAAGTAGAATGTAGAGGTGCACTAAATGACACACTCTTGTACTTAGGAAGTACGTAGTTGAGAGGAATGGGTAGATGTAGACTCTTAATGAGTATGTATGGAATTGAAAGAGGTATTCTACTTGTATAAGGATCTTAGTAAACTCGGTATATTAACATGTATTGAACTTATGGAGTACTGTATTGAATGGGAAGTAGTAATACCTAATTGGTAATTGTAGTGAAGCTTGTATTTGTGTAGTACTCGGATATTCCGGTCCATCAGACCGATGCTGTATGTAGAAGTAGTAGCCTTGTTAGTCACGTGGGTGACTAACGACATTGTATCACCCACTGTATGTAAGTAAGCATCCGCTGCGTGACTTGGAAGCACGAGGAGATTGGACGGTAATGATTGTATTAATGGTAGGGGTGTTACAAAAAGTGGTATCAGAGCGAAGTATCGCTCTGATGACTGGAAATACCGAGTTTAGGAATACCGAGTTAGGAATTAGAAGCTTAGGGCTAAGGGCTGAGTGTTAGCATTAGAGATATTGTTATACCCAAAATTTTGACCCCCTGGGTTAGGGTCTACGGGGTGCTGGTGTTGTGAGAGGCTTTTTAATCAAATGGTGAGGGATCCCGGCTCAATCGGCGTGTTCCATGGCATGGGGAGCAGCTTCGTCATTTTCAGGGGCGTTTTGGTAATCTTTAAAGGCTCCTGAGACCTCCTATAAGCTTTCTCTCTCCCCAAAGGGTGCCCAAATCAGCTTGAAATGCTTTGATATTTTAACCCATGATAGAGGATGACATTCTAAGCATAATGGCGTTGGAATTTTGATTTTTCGAGTTTCCAATAATTTTCTAGCAATTTCTGACTGAATCTGACGAGAAATTCAATTTAAAAATATTCCAACATTTAAAAAATCCGGTTCCACTTCAGAAAATTCATAATTTCCATCCTTGACACGTGGTTAAAATTTCACAGCAAAATTCCTTTGGGAAGTCACTTAACGAAAATATCGAAAAATCTTACTTTTACTAGATTCTCTTTATCTTTAAGAAAGTCTATATAAGGGGATAGGTTTTTGGATAAAATCAGAACCTCATATGCTCAAGAACCTTAGAGAGTCAAAAAAAGGCAGCCTCCTCTCTCTCTTTCACGTTTTCCAACACCCGGCCACCCAAATCATACCGAAAATCCCCCGAAATCACCATCCAAACACGTTTTCTAATCCCCGAAGCATCAATAATCATCAAAACCCCACAAAAACACCACCAAAGCGTGAAGAACAGCAAGAACAACCAACAACCAGAAGCTTGGTTCGAAATCCTTTCGGGTCTGCCATCAACGAAGCACTCGACGAATCCCGGTGTGAAGAATCACCTTGAATTCGAAGGTAAAACAGGTTACAACTCTACTTTTCTAATTCCCCACGACCTTATTAACTCTCTGTCAAATTTTGGGCTCAAACTAACCTTCGTACGCTTCTGTATTGCTGTTTGTTTAAGCTTCTGTCCAATAACTTGTTTATTAAGTTTCGTGCTTAATTCGAACTCAAATTGAAAACTTTCAATCACTAACGTTTTGTACATCTTATCTTCAGGCTACACACCCTAAAATTTGAGCCAAAAACATCTTCGGGAACAGCCTCAACGCCGCCGTCCGAGGGCAGTCCGCACCCACAGACGTCATGTCCGGGGTCCCGGACTCCGTGTCCGTAAGCCCGGACGCTCACGGACGGCGGCGGGATTTTTAAATTTTAAAAAATTAGGTTTTCTGATAATGTCCGGGCCCACGGACAGCCTGTCCGTGGCCCCGGACTCTACAATTTTCTGTTTTCTGTTTAATTCGACTTTTATTTTCATATATGTTAACTGGGGTCCGTAGTTTCGGACATTAGGTCCGTGGCTACGGACAGAAACAAAATTTGACCTAATTCTGCCTCCGAAACCCTAGTTTAGGTAATTTTAATTTCCACTTTAATTTTCTGTCAAAAAATGCTAAAAATCACAAAAAAACAGAAGCTCGCGCACTTAGGTTAAAACGACTCGTAATAAGCTGTAAATAAACCAAGTAGAGGAAAAACGACCTAGGAAGGGTAATGAAAGTAATTGAACCCTAATTAAGTCAAATATCAAGCCCCCGAACCCGAACTCTCCTTTCCTAATTTGATCTAGGTTAAAATTAGGTGGCGACTCATAATAGGTTCCAGTGAGCTAGCTTAGGTTTTAATAATTATGTTATATGACTAGTTATTAATCTTAGGCTATAAGTGGACTAAAACCCGATTAGATACAATCAAGTTAATCCACTAGGATAGGGTTTAAAATCGAGGCTCACAGATGCTAGTTAGGAACTACGGTGAGTACCGGATACCTACAATACCAGACCCGCCCTCCACAAACCCACTGTGTAATTTGGGAGAGAACGCCAGAGAGAAGGAAGGACCTCTCATACTCGGGAAAACCCGATCTGGCAGTTGCGAAGCAATCACACGGTAAACAAGAACCGACACATAGTAGATTCCAAGAACTGGAAGTCCGGAGATAGATCCCGGTTGAACCACAACACCCGCACTTAATAGCGGTAGGATGAGCACTCCAACCACGAGGAGACTGCAACTTACAACAGCATGGGGCGACGTGCTTAGCAGTCGCGAAACCTAGCTAGTCAACCAACAGTAGGAAAGAAGCACTAACCGTGCAACGGAATGAAAAAGGGAGCAGCAACGGAACCCGAGACACAAGTCTACGGGATAGTAATACTTGAATAATACCGCCAACGGTATGCTAGCTGACTAAGGACATAGTCGGAAGCGGTTAACTCCAAAACTACGACGCCATTAAGGTTGCAGTACCTGGACAATATAGCTCAGACAACTACAAGAACAACCATGAGATATAATCCAATAGGACTACAAGAGTAGTGCCTAAACGAGGAAGGCTCAGTAACCACCACAGATGTGTGGGAACGAGCCACAAGGAACGACATTAAACCAAATAGAGTGGGAATCTCCAAGGATTGGAGAAGTACCCAGATCTACGACAGCCATGTCTAGACCACCAAGAAGCTACCTAAGAAATCGAGTATACCAATTATAGATCAATAAGATCGAGGGAAGAGTCAACAAGACTAACAAATACGAGTGGAAACCATACCGTGATCGGTATAGGATTACTCAAAAACCACCAGTACCACGCACTTGCCACGACAAGTGCAGTAAGAACATGAAAATGTGAAGGAACACTAACACGTCACAAGTACATAGTAATGTACGGTGACCGTAATGAAACAACTACAGGATCACACATCCTAACAACTAGAAGTATGGAACCTTGGGAAGGCTTAACGGCCCGACCACTGTACTTAGTACATACCAGTCAGCGAGAAACTAGACTTGGTCAAGACCTCAAACATGGCTATGCCATGAAGAACATCTTTTAACACCGTACCATGACTTTAAAACCCAAATTTTTTCTTTCAAAACCACAACCTGTCTTTTAAACCTTGGATTTTAAAAACTGAACCAACATAATTATGGTGAGTATCATAGAATGATACAAGAGGAGTTGGCAACAGAATACTTCACCTAGGCGTGTGACGAACACTACAGGTGTACCCAATTATGGGATGTGGGACGACCGCACTCCGAAGGAGCTTGTGGGCCTGACCAGTAGTCGGGTAAGTGGTAACGTATCAACAAGGTACCCCACGTATGTATACATGTAGTGTACGACACACGGGAAGTAGTCAACTCCGTTCTACGGACCATGAGTAAATTTTAACCAGAACAACTGGACACCACAGACAATCAAGGAGAAGGAAACTCAGTTAAGGAGCAAGTATAAGGAACTCAGAGAATCCATCTGAAGATAAGGAATGAAGATTAGGAAGTACAAAAAGCATAGACTAATAAGTATATACATTGGATATTTCCCAAATAATCCAAGCAATTACCTGACAGCTGGATGGGATACCCAGCCTAAACACAGTAAGGCGAATGCTTAACGTGAACCTAACAATGCTCAACAAACGGGGCGGAGTTCCCAAGAGCAACCCCAAGATTACCACAAGTATAATCCATCATTGAAGGGGATATCAAACCTAGTCTTAAGCACTAGGAGCAAGTGTAAACAGTCTACCCAAGAACGGGAGACGTTATAACCCTAAAAGGGACAACTCAAGTACGATACCACAAGACGGTACAGTGGACAACATATCATAAACGTTAGCCGGATGTAATGGCATAACCTGACAACACCCAAGGAGAAATTCTCGAAGGGTGTCTGACTTAACACCAATCGAACGAAGCGTCATGGAGAGAGCACGACAACCAGGACGACACTCGGTTAAGACACCGAAGGATTTCACTTAACAGGAAACCCTAGACTACAAAGGCACTAATCAGCACCAGATTGCCTAAGGGTCTCCTATGAATGGAAGCGTGATGCCACGACTTGCCATGGAGCCCAGCAATACCTCTAGCCTAGGAGGTACAAGGAGTGGAAATGTGTATGAGCAGCTTGCAAAGACCATAGCTTGCAGCAATAGGGTTTAAAGGCCACAACCAACTAGGTTGTATAAACCTTAACGGTTGCATAACCCACACCAATTGATAACAAGACTCGCAAGAGATATCGTCTCATACGACAAAGAAATCAACAACTGGACCATCAATTCAAACCCAACATCCTGAGTGGCTTGTAGTAATGGCCAACTCAGAGTCACTGTCACTAGAGCATCAGTCTAGTATACAGTTGACAAGCCGTTAATTACCTTCATGCCTTCTGTAGCAATGGTACACAGAGGCATAAGAATCGCGATAATGCCAACATTGGCCTAGTCCCCACTTGGACACTACGAGAACCCAAGTGAAGATACCCCTCGTTGACCAAAGACCACCAACGTGGTAATGGTATGAACCCTTAGGAAAAGCTTCCATATACAACAACAACAATCTTGCGCATAGAGTTATCGCCAAGAGACAATCAAACAAGAAAGTGAGACTTCCGAACCACCACGCCTACAAGAGGCTATGGACCGGAGAAGCACATCGCTTGAGAGCATCGAAGCTCGAAGGAGTAAGCACACTCCATATGCACCCACATACGTGATCACCTGAAATACCCCAAACCTTGGTATGTCGTGAAAATGTTAAACTATGGTATTAAAAGGCTAAAAGTGCCTTAGGAACATCAATGTACAATTTAAACCATAGTAAAAACACAATAAAACACTAAGACACGGTTTGAGCAAAAACGTGCTCTAAGCTCGGAGTGAACTTGGTTAGGACCCAAAGAGCCTACCAAGACTTAATAATATTCAATTATGATTTAATAAGGTTAAATAAGTCCTTAGGAAACCTTGGTGGACAGTTAAACCAAATAAAACACAAGAATATACCTTAAAGTCAATATGAGCAAAAATGTGCTTAAGCTTGGGATAAATTTGTATAAGACCTAATGGTCATACCTATACCTTATAAATATGTTAATGAACATATTAAATCGATTACCAAAGAAAACCAAGCTTGAAAACAAGTTAAAACACAAAATGTGCTTTAAGGAGTCTTAAAGCACATTTTTGAAAAATTGTCTTGTAAATGAGTTTTGAGTGGCTAAATGACCATCATTACTCTTTAATTAATATTTGTACTACTTAGTATCACATTAGGAAGTCTAAATCAATGGGAAATCAAAAATTTCACAAATATGTGCCTTAATTTGTGAATAGTGCTCAAATAGTGCTAGTTTAAGTTATAAGTCAACATAAGTTGTTTAATTGGTCAACAAAGGCCATATATATGTTATATATGTAAGGGGCCACGGTTTTAGGGGTGTGAGTCATCACACTTGGCTTGCCAATTAAAAGAAAGAAAGAAAAGTAAGTAAAGGTTACCTTTTTGCTTTATAACTTAAATATCTCCAAAACTTACCTCTCTCCTCACTTTCTCTTCTTTTCTTTTTTTCCCACCGTCTCCAACCTCATCCTCCCTTCTCCATTCTCGTTTTGCTACAGCAAGTAGCCATTCTCCATCTTTGAATGCTTGTAACTCATGGCTCCAAGCTCCGAATTCAATTCCGAGACTACCGTTGTCTTAGTTAGAGTAAGCTCTACATTCCTATCTTTTCAAATCTTCAAAAGCTCCATTTCGGTGCCATGGAGATTCACCATTGAAGGAGCTTGAGCTCATATGTCCATGCCTTGTCATTCTCCTTTGTTTCAAGGTAAGGAAAATCAAAGAAAATCCAAGTTCCCATCATTTTCTTGTATAACCGAAAATTCACCTTACAATGGTGCCTTGTCTTGCTATTTTCTTAGCTTAATTCAATCTTCAAGGGACTAGGAGGAGTCCTATCTTGCCACTTAACCAAGCTCTCTTTCAAATTCCTAAGGTAATCATCAAATTTAGTGTTTTAAGACACTTATGTGAACCTAGGGTTTAATTATGAGTTTGAGTATTAAACTTAATACTCATTACCCTTATATGTGTATTGGTTAGAAGGTTGACAAGTGATAAAAGCTCCTTGCCGATTTTCAATCAAGAAAACAAGTGAAAACAAGTGAGAAAGCTTGGAAACAAAGAGGTAAATGACCTCTCTTAATGTGGTTTTATGTACTAGGGAATTGAGCTATATTTGCTTAATAAATAACCTAAAGAGCCAATGGGAAATGAGCTAGAAAACTATCCACAAGGTGGACTAAAAAGACATGGGAGCATTGTTGTGTATTCGCAGGTTGAAGGCATTTAAATGTGGAAATTCAGTGTTTATGGTTTATGTTATTTAAGGGCCTAAGTGCCAAGCAATTTAAGTTTATGCACTATATTGTGATGTAGTGTAGTTTAAAGGTTTAGTTATGTGTAAAGAACATCTCTTGTGAAGGTGAATGTGTTTGATGGTTAAAGGATGAAAAACCATATGTTTGTGTATAAGAGTGTGTATTAAGAGATTGAATGTTCTTGATTGTCTAAAGGTGAAAAACAATGTGTTTTGGTGTAAGGTGATACAAGAGAAGCTATGGCGAAATTTAGTTGATAAACAAAAGTTTATGTGTTGTAATGAGATTTTATGACCTAGAAGGTACTAGGAATTTTTTAAGTGTTAAGATGGTGAAAGAAAGTGAATTAAGGTGTTCTTTGGTGTTAAGATGCCTTAGGCATAGTCTTGGAGATTTAGGGAACTAATGGATGATTTCTTGATACACCAAGGTGATGGTGGAGGTGTCGTAAAGTCTTGTGCAAAGTTTGGTGAACAATGAAAGTGTAACGTCTTGTGAAGGTTTAGTTATGAACTTGTGGGAAAGACTTGAGGAGTGTGTGTAAAGGGGATGAGTGTAGTGCAAATGATGTTTAAAAGGGTGGTTATAAGGTAGTGAGGGAGTACTTTGGTTAGGTGAAGTTTTAGGCAAGAATACAAGTTACAAGTGTAAGAAAAAAATGTTCTAAGTGTTAAGGACTTAGTAAAAGTTGAGTTAAAGTTTAAGGAATTTTTGGGATGTTTCGAGAGGGTTTAAGTGTGCCCAAAAGATGTTAAAACATGTGGGAGAACATGTGTAAAGCATAGGAAAAAATTGGGATGAATTTGGAGTTCAGAAAGAGGAGAAAAGCACATTAGAAAATTGGTTCTGCAGTGGACCGCCCCTACGGACCGCCCCTGTGGGGAGGTCCAGTGCAGAGAAGTGAAAAAAAAAAGAAACGTGTAGCATCTGTTGTGGACCGCCCCAGAGGGGCGGTCCAGACCAGAAATGAAGAAAAAAATTTGTTTAAGGCTCCTAATGATGGGGGATTGAATGGTAATGGTTTTAGATGATGTTTAGGCCTTGTTTGGTGACTTTTAAAGGCCATTGGAAGTATAAACAAGTGTGAGAGTGAATGTGTAAGTTGTGAACTTAAGATCACATAAATAAATTAAGTACAACGGGATGATGGGGTTAACTATGGGCATTAGATATTAAACAATCATGTCACCCCGATGTTAATGACAGTAATTGTGATGTTACCAGTTGTACGGGATTTGTTCGAGGAACCTAGGAGGACACAATATAGTGGACCGTGGTGAAAGGTATGGTTTTCTTGCAACCTGTGTCCTACCGGATTACACCGGCTTGTATGCCAATGTGTTTTTCTGAGTGTTTGCCACCTTGTAAGATTAAAACATGTAATGAGTTTATAGTAATTCATTTATGTGGCGCATCTGGTCTCCGATACCGTTTAACCTCAAATAAGTGTTGAACCTTAGCTAACTAGAACTAGGAACACGTGAGAGATCGGTATTCGGAGTTAACGACCCAAACCTTGGGAACGTTCTAACCACGGCTATGTGTGAGTTAGTTGGATATTGTTGTTGTATGCAGGTGTGTGAACCTCCCTTGTGTGCTTAACTCGGTTATGATACCGTATGGTGTGTGGATGTGATAGGCTCCATAATGGATCTCTAACTACTTATTTATAAGTATATATGTACTAATGGGGGTGAGGAGTCCGGTTGTTCCGGCCACGCGTGTGAGGACGGGAGTCGATGTCATATCCGGTTCGACTCTCTTGGTGTATGTATAGGTTGTATTCCAATTTGGTTTCAATCTTCCCTTAGCTTATCCAAAGCTAGTTTACTGACTCACGTCGGGCCACAGGGGCATACAAATGTTATTTCGGTGTGCTTGGGATTACTATATCCGACACACCTTGGGTTTAAGTTAACCGTTCGATATAACTGGACGGTAACGAGGTTGGTAACGAGCTTAGCATGAGATTGGCAATAATCTCTAGGCTCACTATGTATACTAACTATGGTGGAAGGTTCCTTGTGTGAACCGATCTTATGGTGTTTTGTGTTGATATTGTGCTAGGCAATTTCCCTTGCTATGCTATGATGTGTATACGTTAGATGTTTAAAATGAATTCGATGTTATCATGTGTGCGTCGAAACGAGAAAAGTGTTGTTATGTTTTGCTATGTGAGGAATGTGATATGTTGTAAGATATGGAGTGTGTGGATCATGGAAATGAATCCCAGTTTGTGACAAGAGGCGTATAAGGATAACCCGATTTAAGGGTAAGTGTCGTCTATTAAGGAAGTAGCTCCGTTAGAGGAGGAACACTCTAGGGTTAATGAATACCATGAGTGACTTATCAAGTAAGGATGTATTATCCGTTTGTTGAGCCCATTGAGGCGAAGTGTTTTGTGTTGTGTTTACAGTTGCATGCACGATTTAAATGTAATCAACCGCATGCTAAGACGACAATTAGTTGTGCGTGGCCCGGTAGCATGTGGGCTGCGGGATTACCATACCAGCAAAGGTGCTGAGCCCCTTGGGGGCCACCCTTTTCTACCTTTTCTATTTCAGGTACAAGGAGCTGGAAGCCGTTCGAGAGTAGGACGGGGTAGCTGACTGTACATGGGTAGCCATTTAAATTGAGTATGTACTGTAGGCGTAGTAAGACCGAAATTGTTATCGGCATTAGTTTGTAAATACTCGGTACAGTGGGAGTGTTTGTGTATAATAATTGTTGGAAATGGGATAAGGATTCTATTGTGTAGTGCTCGGGAATTTAGCCCATCAGACCGGTACAATGTATATGTATTAGCCTTGTTAGCCACGTGGGTGGTTAACGGCATGTAACACCAACGAATTAAGTTATTTAATGAGGTGTGTATTCCGCTGCAGTTTAATGTTATGTGTACGGTGGTAGTTGGGGTGTTACAAAAAGTGGTATCAGAGCGAAGTATCGCTCTGATGACTGAATTACCGAGCTTAGGAAGTACCGAGTTAGGATTTAAGTACTTTGGGTTAAGGGTTGAGTGATAGCGTGAGAGATACGCTAGTAAGGAACTACTAGTGAATACTGGAAACCTACAGTATCCTTCCCGCCCTCCACAATCCCTATTTTATAACTTGGGAAACAACGCCAGAGAGATGAAAGTCCTCTCTTACTCGGGAATACCCGATCTGGCTATTAGTAAGTACCTTTAAGGGTACGGAGAACCTGTCATACGGTAGATCCCGAAAACTGGGAATCCCGGAGACGGTCTCCATCTGAACAACGTTAACCGCATTTAATAGCGAAGAATGAAGGAATTTGTGTATAGGAGAATAGAACTTACGGCAACCTGGGTCGACATGCAGAGCAGTCGAGATTAACCAGCTTGCAACGCACCAACCGTGCAACAGGCAAGAAATGGATCCATAAAATCCGAGACGAATGTCTACGGAACCACAGTTGATAAATAATACACCAACGGTGTACCAACCGATAAAGGAACTGCAACATAGTGCCCAAACAAGAGACAAGTCTCAGTAACCACGACAATTACGTGGAACGGGCTACGAAGAGGAAACAATACAAAAGGAAAGGGGACTCCAAGAATGGGAGACAACCCAGTTGATAATTATTATGTGAATACAGTGAGAAGTCACCTAGAGAAGTTATTATCAAGACAGTAACATCAGTGAGGGGCCAACAAGGCCACTGATGGTTTGTGTTAAACCGATAGCCAGTTAGCATGGCGCACTTGCCATAGCAAGTGCTGCTATAACAGGGCTGTTCGGGAAATTTATAACCACTACAAGTACTTGGTAAAGTACTAGAAAGTTAAATGTGATCGTCATAACAGTGGAAGGGCCTGTTAGCCTAACCTCTGTAATTGGAAGTACACCAGTCAGCAAGAAGCTAGACTTGGTTAAGGTAAGAAGATGTTGTGAAACCATGAAAATTTTCTTTTAAACCCAAATTTATTCAAACCCTTTTCTTTCCAAAACCAAATTTTCTTCCAAACCAACACTTCTTTCTAACCTTCTCTTAAACCAAACCAGTAAAGCCAAGGGCAGATGACAAGGATACAACGATGGATAAACTTTCCCTCGATTAAGTTCGGGAAGCAAGGAATGAATATTGTCACGGGACAATATAAGGGAGTTGACAACAGAATACTTCACCTAGGCGTGTGACGGACACTACAAGTGTACCAACTGTGTTGTGGGACGACCGCACTCCGATAGGAGCATGTGGGCCTGACAGACCTACTTATAGGTTAGTTGGGTAAGTAGTAATGTATCAGTATGATACCCCATATATGTATACGAGTAGAGTCCAGAACACGGGAAGTAGTCGACTCCATACTACGGTCAGCAGAAAAGTCAAGTAAGAGCTAAGGATTACCACGAATGGCTGAAGTAAAGGAACCCAGCTAAGTTAAAAAGGACTAAAGGAACTAGTGAGTTTATTTCAAGGAAATGTATAGAGTCAAGAGGTGCGAAGTGCACTAACTGGTACGTAAAGACATCGGATATGTCTTAAGGATCCTTAGGGATAAACATGATAGCTGGAACGGAGACCCAGCCGGTGCGTGGCAAAGCAGATGCCTAATGTGGACACATTAATGTGCAATGAACCGGATGAAACTCCCAGAATGAGTACCTACACTATCAGGAAATGTTGATCTTCACAGAAGAAGATAATAATCAGTTAAGAACGCAAAAAGGCGTGGTTAACTGAATATACCAATAAGCGTGAACCAGATGTAATGGCATGACTTAGTAACACCCAGAAGCAATCCTTAAAGGGTGTTCGCATCAATAATTATTGCACGAAATAACGTGACAGAAACACAAGGGTTGAAACTAACACCCAGTTTAGATATAAGTTGTCAGGAGACGGACTGACAATCCTAAGGGGCATCCCATAAAAGGAAACAGAATGCAACGACCTTGTCATAGAGCTCAATATGATATCCAAACTATGTAATGTTGCACAAAGAAGTACATGTATGTGGACAGCCTACAACGAGCGCAGCTCAAGGCAATAAGGCTTATAGGCCACAAATAAAATGTGTTATATAAATTGGATTGATTGCAGAAGTATATGTTACACAAGGAAATAGAGCGGAGAACGAACCACTGCTTTAAGAGTGGGGATACCTCTCGATATTGTGAAACCGCGAGGGCGGTAGTTGTGTGGACCAAGTTCAAGAAATATGTGGAGGATGGACCACGTTGTTATTACCCCAGGATGATTTGAATAAAATAATACGAAAAGAAGTACTAGTACCAGTTGTGTACACAGGAAGAGTGATAAGTTGGATAACAACCACCATAGGTGGTGATGCTAAATGTGTAGCGAACAACGCTCAAGAAACATAAAGGCTCAAGAAAAAAATAGTAGTACATTCAAAAATCAGCCAAATAAGTGGCCAGATAAACCCAGCGTAATAGCGGAAGCTAATATAATAGCGGATGCAGTATAAGTTGATGTTGTATAATGAGTAAGGATACGGTGCGCAATAAGCGACCGTTGTGTGAGTATTGTTAGATGATAAAATGGGGAGTGAGCAGAGTCATGAGTTAAACCCTGTGGAGGCACAACAGTAAATGATAGCAAACGGACCGAGCAGTAAGCCGGTGACAAGTATTATGTGACAAGAATTTCAGTAGAACACAGTGTAAATTCCTATCGCAATCGCATGAGAGATTTACTGTCAAGAGTTTACGCCTCTGCACTCTGTATGACTGAGTGTTTTGGTATTGCACTTGCGCAGTAATGATCAAGTGGGATAGCTAGGAATCAGAAGCATGGTAATTGTGGAGGAATAATGTTATAATGGCCGATGCATAGGTAATGCAAGGCCGCAGGAATGAAAGAATACATGTACAAAACCAAAGGTGGAGACACGATTAACAGTAAGTGACTACAGTAACACTAAATACCAAATGTCAGTGTGAGATATACCCCAGGTGTGAGAAATAACTGAGAGAGCATACACATTAGGTAGTAGCTCAATCTCAACCGACAGTAAGTCGGTAGAAGCAAGTCAATCATTGTGAATTACATAGTAGTTTACGCTGTAAGCTATTGGAGAAGTGGATGGAAAATAGTGAAACTCACCGAATTCGTCGGTTGAGAAACCATTAATACCAAGATTAGGGTAATACATTGGAGATGTACAATACAGCAACAGTAACGAATGGGGCAAACTAGCTCTATAATTATGAGAGTTGCGCAACAGAGGCCAGTGAGCCCATGCGTCAGATACCGGATATACATTGTGAATATGAAAGGATGGCTAGTCATCAATGCCTAGAAGCCTCACAGGCTAGGACCAAAACCGGTTATGAGTTAGATAAACTCCTAGGAAAATTCTTGGTTTAAGGACTAAACCGCCGATATGGTTAAGATCCTCTAACCAGAACGCATTGTATAGCAGACCGCGTGGAAGTTAAAATATTTCACGACGGCAGAACATTTTAAGCCAATGTTCAGTGGTTGATTACGTGGGCATAATCCCTTTTAAGGGGGTAGAGCGTAAAGCCTCTTAGTGTGTTTTACCGTATATAACGTATGATTGTGTTGTGCATAGCACAAATAATTGTTATGATGGTTGGCGCGTGGGTTTATATAAACATACGCATTATTGTGGTTAAATTGTGGTAATTGCGCACAGAAGATGCGAATACCATTGTGGGAAGTGTGTTTATTGTTAACAGTGGTGTGTGAGAGTACAGTGGAAGTGAGTAAAGAAACTCCCGGGGAACTAAAACCCCGACGGTGCATAAATGTAAACCATGTATTGTATTTTGATAAAAAAATATGTATATATATACAGTGTTGTGATTTATGAAGGGGTATGAGACCGACATAGAACCTAGTGAGAATTAAATTCCCTAGGTAACTTGAATTAAGTTGGATTTGGGTGATGATTGATAGACGGAGTTCTATCCCTTGGAGATGTAATGATTATGACTAGAAGGATTTAAAGATAGGAAATGGGATATGCTTGAATTAGTTGTTGGTTGAAAATGAAGTGGGAGGTGAAACTTGATTATCATGAGGTCAAGGGAAGCCGAACACAAATTGGGGTGGAAAGATAGTTCAACACTGATGCTGATCACATCAGGGTTGGATGACTCTTGAAGCTCCCTGTAAGTGGTCACAAATAACCATGTTAAGAAAGATACAAAGAGCATAAATTGGACTTGGAGTTGTGTTGCGTTTTCAAAAAGGATTTTCGACTGATATTTCCAAAACGGTCGATTCATATTTTGAATAAAGGATCCTCTTATATACTTAACCTAGTAAGGAATAATTTTTGTAGTACTTGCTCACGAGCTGAGGACGTATGAGCCTTTGTCTTCGGACCGGTGACATGGGAAGTATATTTTAAAGATGTATGCAATTGTTTTGACCTCCCAAAGGAACGGGGACCAGAAGGTGTCCATCGCGACCGGGTTCTGCGGGATCACAGTGTATATGTACTCAACATGGGACTGGAGCCCATGGAGAGATGGAAAAGGTATTTCTGTTTGTTATACATGCTAAGACATGTTGTGTGGTGTGAGTAAGAAATATTATCTGAGACCTTGAGTCCTAATGTGGTAGTTTCGAAAGTGTTATTTTATTTAGACCTATGAGTCTAACTGTTGTATTGTTACCCAGACCTGAGAGTCTGAGGGTTGTTATGTAAGTGTAATGTTATTAAGGTACCCGGACCGTGAGTCCGAGGTTATCATGTAAGTATGTTACGATATGGTTATGTATAATGTGGATATGTTGCCCGGACCGTTAAGTCCGAGGTTGGATGTAAAGGGTGGTTGGTAATGGAAGTTAATTTAGGAAGTAATTCCCGTATTCTAATCCAATGATGCGTGGAAATGTGAACTTCGAGGACGAAGTTCTTTTAAGGGGGGTAGATTGAAATACCCCAAACCTTGGTATGTCGTGAAAATGTTAAACTATGGTATTAAAAGGCTAAAAGTGCCTTAGGAACATCAATGTACAATTTAAACCATAGTAAAAACACAATAAAACACTAAGACACGGTTTGAGCAAAAACGTGCTCTAAGCTCGGAGTGAACTTGGTTAGGACCCAAAGAGCCTACCAAGACTTAATAATATTCAATTATGATTTAATAAGGTTAAATAAGTCCTTAGGAAACCTTGGTGGACAGTTAAACCAAATAAAACACAAGAATATACCTTAAAGTCAATATGAGCAAAAATGTGCTTTAAGCTTGGGATAAATTTGTATAAGACCTAATGGTCATACCTATACCTTATAAATAGTTAATGGAACATATTAAATCGATTACCAAAGAAAACCAAGCTTGAAACAAGTTAAAACACAAAATGTGCTTTAAGGAGTCTTAAAGCACATTTTTGAAAAATTGTCTTGTAAATGAGTTTTGAGTGGCTAAATGACCATCATTACTCTTTAATTAATATTTGTACTACTTAGTATCACATTAGGAAGTCTAAATCAATGGGAAATCAAAAATTTCACAAATATGTGCCTTAATTTGTGAATAGTGCTCAAATAGTGCTAGTTTAAGTTATAAGTCAACATAAGTTGTTTAATTGGTCAACAAAGGCCATATATATGTTATATATGTAAGGGGCCACGGTTTTAGGGTGTGAGTCATCACACTTGGCTTGCCAATTAAAAGAAAGAAAGAAAAGTAAGTAAAGGTTACCTTTTTGCTTTATAACTTAAATATCTCCAAAACTTACCTCTCTCCTCACTTTCTCTTCTTTTCTTTTTGGTTCCCACCGTCTCCAACCTCATCCTCCCTTCTCCATTCTCGTTTGCTACAGCAAGTAGCCATTCTCCATCTTTGAATGCTTGTAACTCATGGCTCCAAGCTCCGAATTCAATTCCGAGACTACCGTTGTCTTAGTTAGAGTAAGCTCTACATTCCTATCTTTTCAAATCTTCAAAAGCTCCATTTCGGTGCCATGGAGATTCACCATTGAAGGAGCTTGAGGTCATATGTCCATGCCTTGTCATTCTCCTTTGTTTCAAGGTAAGGAAAATCAAAGAAAATCCAAGTTCCCATCATTTTCTTGTATAACCGAAAATTCACCTTACAATGGTGCCTTGTCTTGCTATTTTCTTAGCTTAATTCAATCTTCAAGGGACTAGGAGGAGTCCTATCTTGCCACTTAACCAAGCTCTCTTTCAAATTCCTAAGGTAATCATCAAATTTAGTGTTTTAAGACACTTATGTGAACCTAGGGTTTAATTATGAGTTTGAGTATTAAACTTAATACTCATTACCCTTATATGTGTATTGGTTAGAAGGTTGACAAGTGATAAAAGCTCCTTGCCAATTTTCAATCAAGAAAAACAAGTGAAAACAAGTGAGAAAGCTTGGAAAGCAAAGAGGTAAATGACCTCTCTTAATGTGGTTTTATGTACTAGGGAATTGAGCTATATTTGCTTAATAAATAACCTAAAGAGCCAATGGGAAATGAGCTAGAAAACTATCCACAAGGTGGACTAAAAAGACATGGGAGCATTGTTGTGTGTATTCGCAGGTTGAAGGCATTTAAATGTGGAAATTCAGTGTTTATGGTTTATGTTATTTAAGGGCTAAGTGCCAAGCAATTTAAGTTTATGCACTATATTGTGATGTAGTGTAGTTTAAAGGTTTAGTTATGTGTAAAGAACATCTCTTGTGAAGGTGAATGTGTTTGATGGTTAAAGGATGAAAAACCATATGTTTGTGTATAAGAGTGTGTATTAAGAGATTGAATGTTCTTGATTGTCTAAAGGTGAAAAACAATGTGTTTTGGTGTAAGGTGATACAAGAGAAGCTATGGCGAAATTTAGTTGATAAACAAAAGAGTTTATGTGTTGTAATGAGATTTTATGACCTAGAAGGTACTAGGAATTTTTAAGTGTTAAGATGGTGAAAGAAAGTGAATTAAGGTGTTCTTAGGTGTTAAGATGCCTTAGGCATAGTCTTGGAGATTTAGGGAACTAATGGATGATTTCTTGATACACCAAGGTGATGGTGGAGGTGTCGTAAAGTCTTGTGCAAAGTTTGGTGAACAATGAAAGTGTAACGTCTTGTGAAGGTTTAGTTATGAACTTGTGGGAAAGACTTGAGGAGTGTGTGTAAAGGGGATGAGTGTAGTGCAAATGATGTTTAAAAGGGTGGTTATAAGGTAGTGAGGGAGTACTTTGGTTAGGTGAAGTTTTAGGCAAGAATACAAGTTACAAGTGTAAGAAAAAAATGTTCTAAGTGTTAAGGACTTAGTAAAAGTTGAGTAAAAGTTTAAGGAATTTTTGGGATGTTTCGAGAGGGTTTAAGTGTGCCCAAAAGATGTTAAAACATGTGGGAGAACATGTGTAAAGCATAGGAAAAAATTGGGATGAATTTGGAGTTCATAAAGGGAGAAAGCACATTAGAAAATTGGTTCTGTGGACCGCCCCTACGGACCGCCCCTGTGGGGAGGTCCAGTGCAGAGAAGTGAAAAAAAAGAAACGTGTAGCATCTGTTGTGGACCGCCCCTGGGACCGCCCCAGAGGGGCGGTCCAGACCAGAATTGAAGAAAAAAATTTGTTTAAGGCTCCTAATGATGGGGGATTGAATGGTAATGGTTTTAGATGATGTTTAGGCCTTGTTTGGTGACTTTTAAAGGCCATTGGAAGTATAAACAAGTGTGAGAGTGAATGTGTAAGTTGTGAACTTAAGATCACATAAATAAATTACAACGGGATGATGGGGTTAACTATGGGCATTAGATATTAAACAATCATGTCACCCCGATGTTAATGACAGTAATTGTGATGTTACCACTTGTACGGGATTTGTTCGAGGAACCTAGGAGGACACAATATAGTGGACCGTGGTGAAAGGTATGGTTTTCTTGCAACCTGTGTCCTACCGGATTACACCGGCTTGTATGCCAATGTGTTTTTTGAGTGTTTGCCACCTTGTAAGATTAAAACATGTAATGAGTTTATAGTAATTCATTTATGTGGCGCATCTGGTCTCCGATACCGTTTAACCTCAAATAAGTGTTGAACCTTAGCTAACTAGAACTAGGAACACGTGAGAGATCGGTATTCGGAGTTAACGACCCAAACCTTGGAACGTTCTAACCACGGCTATGTGTGAGTTAGTTGGATATTGTTGTTGTATGCAGGTGTGTGAACCTCCCTTGTGTGCTTAACTCGGTTATGATATCGTATGGTGTGTGGATGTGATAGGCTCCATAATGGATCTCTAACTACTTATTTATAAGTATATACGTACTAATGGGGGTGAGGAGTCCGGTTGTTCCGGCCACGCGTGTGAGGACGGGAGTCGATGTCATATCCGTTCGACTCTCTTGGTGTATGTATAGGTTGTATTCCAATTTGGTTTCAATCTTCCCTTAGCTTATCCAAAGCTAGTTTACTGACTCACGTCGGGCCACAGGGGCATACAAATGTTATTTCGGTGTGCTTGGGATTACTATATCCGACACACCTTGGGTTTAAGTTAACCGTTCGATATAACTGGACGGTAACGAGGTTGGTAACGAGCTTAGCATGAGATTGGCAATAATCTCTAGGCTCACTATGTATACTAACTATGGTGGAAGGTTCCTTGTGTGAACCGATCTTATGGTGTTTTGTGTTGATATTGTGCTAGGCAATTTCCCTTGCTATGCTATGATGTGTATACATTAGATGTTTAAAATGAATTCGATGTTATCATGTGTGCGTCGAAACGAGAAAAGTGTTGTTATGTTTTGCTATGTGAGGAATGTGATATGTTGTAAGATATGGAGTGTGTGGATCATGGAAATGAATCCCAGTTTGTGACAAGAGGCGTATAAGGATAACCCGATTTAAGGGTAAGTGTCGTCTATTAAGGAAGTAGCTCCGTTAGAGGAGGAACACTCTAGGGTTAATGAATACCATGAGTGACTTATCAAGTAAGGATGTATTATCCGTTTGTTGAGCCCATTGAGGTGAAGTGTTTTGTGTTGTGTGTTTACAGTTGCATGCACGATTTAAATGTAATCAACCGCATGCTAAGACGACAATTAGTTGTGCGTGGCCCGGTAGCATGTGGGCTGCGGGATTACCATACCAGCAAAGGTGCTGAGCCCCTTGGGGGCCACCCTTTTCTACCTTTTCTATTTCAGGTACAAGGAGCTGGAAGCCGTTCGAGAGTAGGACGGGGTAGCTGACTGTACATGGGTAGCCATTTAAATTGAGTATGTACTGTAGGCGTAGTAAGACCGAAATTGTTATCGGCATTAGTTTGTAAATACTCGGTACAGTGGGAGTGTTTGTGTATAATAATTGTTGGAAATGGGATAAGGATTCTATTGTGTAGTGCTTGGGAATTTAGCCCATCAGACCGGTACAATGTATATGTATTAGCCTTGTTAGCCACGTGGGTGGTTAACGGCATGTAACACCAACGAATTAAGTTATTTAATGAGGTGTGTATTCCGCTGCAGTTTAATGTTATGTGTACGGTGGTAGTTGGGGTGTTACATCACCCATTGTGTAAACACCAAATTGGTAAATCTTGTCATGAGACCTAGGAGTGGCAACAAGCCTCTCAACCAGAACTTCATTTACCAATGATAGAAAGGGACAGAAAACCCTTGAAGTTCCTTGGGACGTCCCGGTGATGTACATACCCAAGTAATACTGCACAGCTAGAGCCTATAACCAATGCTCAGCTTTGGGAGGACAGTAATTGTCAAAAACAATCAATATGAGTGCGCATTGCACACCATGAATGACCAATGCTCAAGAGAGCTTATAACCCGATGAATTACCCCATCCTTGGTCAACCAAGATACCTGGTAAATTGTATCATAAATGATGATAGAATGTGAGGTAAGCTAACCTACACATAAAAATCCAAATAGAAATAAAACATCCCCACATTTGGAAGATAGTAATATTGCAATATGCTACGACAACCATCATACACACGAACAGAGGAAACCCTCAGTGTTCATGCCGTAAGGAAATGGTACCAACGACAATGGCAACGAGTAAAGCAAAACTACGACAGTAACAGAAACAGTAAAAACAAGTTGGTACAGCAAGTAAGAATACGGTGCGCAACAAGCGACCGCTATGGGGAAGTAGCAGATAATGACACGGAGTAGTAAGTACGAAATGACAGGCAGAAATATTCTTTCCTATTACATAAGTGACTTACTGTCAAGCGTTTACGCCTCTGCACTCTGTATGACTGAGTGTTTTGGTATTGCACTTGTGTAGCTAATGATCTAATGGGATGGATAGGGATATGAAAAATGTAAACCGTAGTAAACCCTTCTTTTCACCAACAAACATGGCATAAGCCAGCTAAGGAAGCTTAGCAACAAACCGTGCGGTCTAAGGCCAAAGAAGCACGAAGAGTGTACAACACACTAATAATCACAAAGGTGAATTCCAATGGAATAAAGGGTGAAAAGAGACTTAAGAAAGTCACTAGGACCAACGAATAGAGAATGCAAGCGTCAAACAAGTGAAGAACACTTGTACTGAACCATAAGAACTGGTATAATTCAGAAGCTATTGACAATAGAGGAAGCACTACAACTGAGCAGTGACTCAACCTCGCCCGACAATAAGTCGGCGGAACTTAGTGAATAATCGTGGAAGCACGAATAGCATGTGCAGTAGATTACCAGAGAGCGGGTTACAATCTAAAACTAATTAAGTTCAAACACGGTAAAAGAATACCGCAATTGTTTAGTAAACCTTATTCCCATAATAGACGGATAAAAAGGTGATGTATAGCACATTAAGGATAACACGGAGGGTGAGTAACCCAAGTTATCAGGGTCGCGCAGCAGAAGCTAGTGGGCCCCAGCTAGGAGATTAATGTACTAGTGAGTATAAGAGAATGGCTATTAATGCCTTGAAGCCGGTTAGGCTAGAACTGAATTAATTATGAGTTAAATAAACTCATATAGGAATTCTTGGTGCAAAGACTAAACCATCGGTATGGTTAAGACCCTTTGACTGGAGCATATTGTATAGTATACTGTAGTGAAGCTAAATGCTTCAGATTGCCCAAATTGATTAAACCAATGCTTAATAATAATAACATATGGTAGATTACGTGGGCGTAATCCCTTTTAAGGGGGGTAGAGTGAAAACCGCTTAATATAAATTTTGTGAATAAAACACATAAACCGTAATGTGCATAGCACAAATGAGAATCAAATTGATGATTGATACTATGTTAAATAAACATAAGTACTCATTCATATTGTAATTATGGTAACTAGGCATTAGACATGTAAATACCATAGGATGAATATACCCATCTTGTAACACCAGTGTAAGAGTATTGGTAAAGAAGAGTAATGAGTAGTGGACGGAGCTCCACAAGTATTGTAGCCTTTGAAGAAGTAGTACAAAATGAATGAGAGTAGTAGATGAATGAAGTTTATGAGTAGTGGAATCGTAAGTAAATTATTTGAAACAAATTGAAGTCAACTAAATTTCATAGGTATAGTATTCCTTAGTTAGAATATTGGAGATGATAGTGAGTAATGGATGGAAGTAGTGAAGGTTGATGAAATGAGCATTAGGTATTGAACCATGGAGTAAAGCATTCGGGAAGTAGAGTGAGGATGATCGATGGAGTGATTCCATCCTTTGGAGATGTATGAATTCGTATCACGGCTAGAAAGAGTAAAAGATAGAAAATGAAAACAACTAATTAATTGCTTGTTTGAAACTGATGTGGGAAGTCGAACTTGATCCTGATCAGATCAAGGGAAACCGAACACAAATTGGGGTGGAAAGATAGTTCAACACTGGTGCTGATCACATCAGGGTCGAACGATTCTTGAAGGTCCCCTCAAGTGGTCACAAGAATCACACATAGGATAGATGTAATGGATATAAATTGAAATTTGGAGTTGTATGCCTTAGAAGGAGTTCTAATTAGCTAATGGGAAGGATTTTCCTTAGACTGAGAATGAAGATTTGGTTAGGAAGTTATATCGGAGAGAATAGCAGTGCAGCATGTCGTATTATTCCAAGGGCAGCGGGACATAGAGGAGTCCTGTGTCTAGATGACCAGAGTGCCTGCGGGATTGTGTTGTGTATTGCATTGCTTTGGGGATAGCTTTGCACTGTATGTATGTATGAACCTTGTAATGAGGAACCGGATAGTTGGTAGTAGTACGGATTGGAGTAACTATTGTGTATGGGTATGGTATGGTATGAAGAAACCTTGAGTAACGAATTTGGGAATGGTAAGGAGGAGTAAGGTATGGCTTTGGTATTAGGCAAGTATGAATGAGTAAGTATCGTAATCCCATAACCTTGAGCAACTTTGAGGACAAAGTTCTTAAGGGGGGTAGATTGAAATACCCCAAACTTAAATATAGAGATTAAGATTATTCTAATTCTTATTTAAGAGCCTAATAATGCTCAAGTAGTATTGGTGGGGAAAAATAAATCCAAAAGAAATAAAGAAACGCTAAATAAGCGTTAAATAACCATAGGAGGTATGAGACCCCGGATAGCATATTATATGGATTCCAAAGTTTTAACAAGACCTAAATAATATATGGGAACAACTCCCGAAGAAAACGGATCCAAATAATGAATTAAAACGCTAATAGAGCTTTAGAGCACGTTTTTCGAGAAAACCCGGAAACGTGACTTTAAGTGGTCAAACAGACCCGTAAAAATTATAAATCATTAAATAACAATTATTAAGCATTTATGGAAGCTTGATAACCAGTGGAAATAATTAAACGAGAAAACTCCAGAAAACGGACCCGGATAGTGAATAGTGCTAAACCGGGTAAAATAACGAGCGTTTTCTGTAAAAGACGAAAAACGCTCCAACTAGTATAACTGTAGGGGGCCGGTTTTAACAGTAAAATAACTTCCCCACACACACATGTAACTAGCTAATTAAATAAGAGAGTAAAAAGCAAAAAGTAATAAAGTGAAAAAGGGTACTTTACCCCTTTTCTCTCACCTCACTCTCTCATTTCACTCACCCCTCTCTTTCTTTCCTTCTCCCCACCGTACTCTCCCTCTTCCTCCATCCTTGGGCTTCGATTTTGAGCTCCCCCCCAACAACAACAATGGCAACTCCCACTTCTCTCCCATGCTCTACCTTCATTTGAGCTCCAAATGTAAAAATAATTACATATTTGTAATCCCCTCATCTTCCTCTACGTTTCTCTCTTTTCAAAATCCGAAAATGAGCAACTTCATCTCCATGGGTTTTCCCCCTTTGAAGAGAAAAGCACACCATTATGGAGCTGGAGTCTCCTCTTTCCAACAAGGTAAAAATCTCCATGAAAGACCTCACTTTTCTCCATCTCCATGGCATGGCCGATTTTGGTATCTCTCTCTTACCTTGTTTTCCCTCTTGTTTTAGAGCTTTGCTTCAACCCTCCAATGGTGGTGAGAACACCTTCTTGAACCAAGGGCTAAAACCCCTCCTAAAAGCTTCAAAGGTAAACCCTAGAAACTTGTTTAAAACATCTCAATGAGTTAGTATAAATCTAAAGGGTAGTATATTAATTATACTTGTTTTGTATGCTTTGGATGATGGGAATGGAGTTTGGCAACTCCATTCCCCACATAACCGATTTTGAGGCAAGAAAGGAAGAAGGAGGAAAAATGAGAAAGGAAGAAGGAAGTATAAGCCCAAGGTAAGAGCCCCTTCCTAATGTTAAATTCTATTGCATTAGAGTGATGGGAATGGGTAAACCAAGTTAAAGAACCCAAAGAATGTATTGGTAATGTAATTGTGGAATTTTGGGTATTTGTGAACTAGTATGTGAATTGTAGGCCTTGGAGCCAAGTGTGTTGTATATGTGCATTAGTAATGTGGATTGAGGAAGTAATGATGTATTGGTATTGTAGTTGAGGAAGTAGTGGTGTACTAAGGTTTTGTATGTGTGCTGGTAGAACCCTTGTGGTTTGGCTAGATTAGGAATGAATTTGATGAAAAGTGTGTATGTGGAGAAGTAAGAAAAGTAGGTAAGCTATGACAAAATTTTGGTAGGAATATGTACATTTATGGATGACTTGGTGAATGGGAGAACCAAGGTGTGTAATGGAAGATAGTAGAGATGTTAATGACCATGGAATGGTGGTAGTGGTATGTGATTAGGAGAGTATAAAATCTGTAGCAAGAAGTATTGGATTTCATTGGAGGAACTAGGAAGAATTAGAGTACAAGACCTAGTAGAGTGAATGTTGGACTTGGGTATAGATGTGTAATTGCTTGGAAATGTATTTGGGATGCTAATGATGGTACTGGTAGTAGGAGTATTGAGTGTAAGAAGTTGGAACAAAAATCTGTAGCATTGAAGGATGAAAAACTGTTGCAAGTGTGGGAAGGAAATGAGGAAATTGTGTAAGTTGATTGATGGATTTAGTAAGGAACTTGGTGGATGAACTAAGGGGTATTAGGAGGTTTAATTAGTGTTAAAACATGTGGGATTAAGTGTAGGAACAATGGGGAAGTAATGGGTAAGAAGAGGGACTGAAAACAGAAATAAAAATGCAATTACTGGGCCGGACCAACCTTGGGACCGGACTTGCAAGGTCGGTCGAGCCCAGATTTACAAAGGACGGAAACCTTCTAGAATGGACCGACCTTGGGACCGCACATGCAAGGTCGGTCGGCCAGAAGAATTTCCCGTAATGTAACCTACTGGAATGGACCGACCTTGCGACCGGACTTGCAAGGTCGGTCGACTCAAAATTTTCCCGTCTTGTAACTTACTGGAATGGACCGACCTTGCGACTGGACTTGCAAGGTCGGTCGGGCTAAAAATTTTCTGTCCGTAACTCACTGGAATGGACCGACCTTGGGACCGGACTTGCAAGGTCGGTCGGCCCTGAAACTTTCCAGCGCATTTCCCTACTGACTTCGACCGACCCTGGGACCGGACTTGGGTAAGGTCGGTCGAGTCATACAAAAAAAAATTTAAATTAAATAATAATAATATATATTATATATATATATGTATACCCACATATACATATGTACGTATATGTAAGTAAACCAGTGTTAAGTAAGGAAACAAACTTAAAGGAAGTCAACAATGTGTAAGTATAAGAACTCCAAAGACTTAGTGAGTATGAGTTAGGAAACGTAAGGGTAATCGAGTTAAGTTAATGATAGTTAGATTAATCACTCGATTGTATGTATATCATAGGATTCGAATTATGCACACCGGAGGAACGACGGATACAAGTACAACGGTGAACGGTATGATTTCTTCATGCCCTGTATCCTAATCTGGTTACCCCGATTTGTGTGCTTATTTGATCACCTAATAAGATAAATGCATGAATCGGACTATTTTGCACTTACTTGTGCTTGTTTACATTGTTCTTGATATTGTCTTGAACAATAGTTTGTATAATTCATGAAATATATGAATGACGATGGAGTGTATTGTATTTCGTAGTGTACTTGTATATTGGAATGGATTTTGTATGGATGTGTATATGTACAATGTAATGTGTATGTGGCTTGGATGTTGACTTCTACTAATTCCTAACTACCTAACTCCTAACTTAAGTGAGTAAATTAGAATGAGTAGAAGTCCGATATAGCTTCGGCCACACGTGAGGATGAGGAGACACAAGAGGTTGGATCCGATTCCTGACTCTTAAACTGGTCCGCGGCCCAAACCCCTTAAATGGGTAGCATCCCGGATTGGTGAGTCAAGTAAATCCCGGTGGTGGGACGGAGTAGTCCCCGGGCCGGAGGTCCCGACGACTTAACATGAGTAAGAGTAAGTAAGTAAGTATGTATGAGTATGAGTATGTATGCGTAAGTACTGTGGAACGAGTAAAAGAGTAATCTCCACCCGATTAACACGGGTGGACCAACATGAGCTAACAAGTGTGGTGGATTGTATATGTATTGCGTATGTACTATATATGTATTGTGTATTGCGGATTTCAAAAAGGTAAGAACGTATCTGATGGCTTGTAAAGTATACCATGTATGTATTGAAGAGTATGCATTGAAGTGTATGTATGCATTCATTGTGTAATGTATTGTAACATTGTGTATAAGAGCATGTATGCATGTATGTTTAAATGAAATCAATCGCATGCATTCGACCAAGTGGTCGGCGTACTCTCACTAGTACGTGGGGTATGCGGTTATCATGCTCAGCGAAAGCTGACCCCTTCGGGGGAACGTTTTTAGTGTGCAGGTACCGAAGCAGATATGGTCAAGATAAGAGACTGGTGGCTACGCTTGGATAGCTAGAAGTAGAATGTAGAGGTGCACTAAATGGCATACTCTTGTACTTAGGAAGTACGTAGTTGAGAGGAATGGGTAGATGTAGACTCTTAATGAGTATGTATGGAATTGAAAGAGGTATTCTACTTGTATAAGGATCTTAGTAAACTCGGTATATTAACATGTATTGAACTTATGGAGTACTGTGTTGAATGGGAAGTAGTAATACCTAATTGGTAATTGTAGTGAAGCTTGTATTTGTGTAGTACTCGGATATTCCGGTCCATCAGACCGATGCTGTATGTAGAAGTAGTAGCCTTGTTAGTCACGTGGGTGACTAACGGCATTGTATCACCCACTGTATGTAAGTAAGCATCCGCTGCGTGACTCGGAAGCACGAGGAGATTGGACGGTAATGATTGTATTAATGGTAGGGGTGTTACACAACTAAACTATCACTGGTGAGCTACACTAACTGATTCTGTGATAAAAGAACAAAACAACATCAACCTGTTAAGTCCAGTTGCCAGTGTGTCGATTTCTATAACATTATGTATATGTATACCTTGTGTTTTAGTTTATAGGGTAAGGGGGAGAGTGGTACTTGCTTAGTAGCCAACACACTCATTTAACCAGTACCCTAAACAAGGTTGAGGCAAAAGAAAAATTAAAGACAGATCTGTAATAAAAGAAACATAGAAGAGAGTAGCAGTTTTCAGTGTTTTAGTAAAGATGAGTTTCTGTAACCTTAACAACACTTGCCCTGGGTCTGTTTGGAAATTTATGTCGAGATAAACCACTTAACTGAGGAGGAAAACAGCTTGGGAAGAATTGGAAACTAGAGGGTAAACAAAGAACCAAAACCAGAGGAGAGGAGTTTATCAGTTTCTGTTTCAGCTTCTTCTACATTCTATCAGTTCTGATTCATAGGATTTTAACTTGTGTAAGAAGTCTGTGACTTTAGCTTACTACCTGGGGTTGTCTTAGAAAAATGAAACAGTAGTAAAACACACGCCTAAGTAGTAGAACAAACTGGGGAACACAGAGAGAAAACGATAATAGGAAATGAACTTCAGTTGGACTTCAGTTCTGCAATGTTAACATTTTCTGTAACTTGGGTTCTGTGAAAAACAAATTTCAGATGGGATATAAGTGTTGGGTTGCTTTAACAATAATCCCAGTCAGTATTAATATGTGGCCTAAGCTGATATGTCCATTTAGGAGATTTAAGGACAGTCTAACAGACATAAACAATGGGAGGAAGAGGAATTTCACAGGCTTTCTTTGCTGGTTTTTTTTCAAAGTTCAGTCTCGTGTTTCTGTATAGTTTGTGTCGTGGGTTTGCTTTTGTGTTTAGCATCTTGACCAAAACCTTAGCTAACAGATCCAAAGAATTGGGATAGTTAAAGGACAGTGAGTGAATTAACAGAAGGAAATAAAAGTAAGAACATCAGAATGTGAAAGTTTCAGTTTAAGGTTTCTGAAAGCTTGCTTCTGTATAACTGGTACAGAGAGTTTTAAAGGGATTATGTTGGGAGTGCTGGAAGCTTAAGGTTTTACTAAATCACCTAACTAGCTGTGATAACAGTTTGAGGAAATAGGAAGTCCAAACTCGAGAGTTAAGAAAATAAAATTAAGGGAAGTGAAAGTTATCAGGTTATCAGTTTGCAGATTCTGGTTCTGAAATTTTGTTTTGGGTTTCTGTTACAGATAGGATAAGAGTGTTGTAGTGGTTAGATCATGAACTGGAAACCTAACTAGAACACTTAACTGCGTAAGTAAATACCTTGGGGCAAAATGGAAAGACATATTTGTTAGTATACTGAGGGAAGTAAAAGGGAAGTTATCAGTTCTGATTCTTCTTGATCTTCAGTTTTTTTTCTTTCCCGGTTTCCTATTTTCTGTTTAAAGAACCTTCAGGGTTGCTTTAAGTTTAAACTTTTGCTAGAACATCTAACCAAGTAGGTAAGGAATCTAGGGAAAACCTCAAAATCAAATCACCAACCAGAAAAGAAGGATAGGAGAAAGAAAATATATGCAGCAGTCTCATAAATTCAGTTTTCAGTTCCCACTTCCTTCAATTCTGTGTAACCTTGCACAGAAAGGTTTTTAAGGCGTCATATGGAGTTGCCTTCAAGTGGAACTATACTAGAACACCCCACTAATTAACTAAAGCAAATTGAGGAGAATTGAAGGTCAATCTCATGAACGAAACAAAAAGGGAAAAGAAAGAAATATAGACCCACATTCAGTTTTTTGCAACAGGCAAGGTCTGTGAGGAGAGTTTTCAAGAGTTTGCTCATGGTTGTTGTGGATCTGTTGGGAAGTGGAAACCGAGATAAAACATACAACTAACTGAGTCAACAGTTTGGGGAGAAGGGAAACTAAAAGATCAGATTAATACACAACAGAAAAGAATATAACAGTAGGAGAATGTAATAACCTGATTTCCTGTTTCAATTCACTTCCGGTTTATAGCTTTCTTTGATGATGCTCCTGTATAACTGTCACTGTAGATATGGGTGGCTGGTAGTGGTTGATGATCAATTTAAAGCCTAGCTGATACACTTAAGCAAGGTTATAAACAATTAGGACAGGATGGAACTCGAGCTGATCAGAGAAGAAGGGAGAAATCAAGAGGAAATATTTGGGGTGTTTCAGTTTCAATAATATGATAGTTTCTGTATACTGTGTTACAAGGGGTACTATAAGCGTGATTCCAGTTTAAAAGTGAACACAAATAATAGCTAATCAATGTGAGTAGGTTAGTGAAACATGTGGAGAAGGTTAAACGCCAAATTACTACATTAAAAGTAAAGTTAGTTAAGGTATTCCATGGAAATGGTGTTTTAGATTTGGAAGCTTATGGGTTCTGTATAAAGGGGTTTAGGGGTATTCTATGATCTATATTATCATTATACAAGGGTTAAAATATTACTCACCTATTTATCTAAGGAGGGAATACACATTAGACAAGTTATATCTATTTTATATAAACTCGTTACATAACTAGCGCTTAAAACGTTTTACAACATTAACTAAGGAAAAAGGACTTAGTAACATGTAAACAAAGATATGAATATCCTAGGAGTAAGATAAGCCTAGGATTTATGCATGTGAAGTTCTAAGACTTAATATAAACTAAGCATCTAACAACATACCTAGGGAATAACATACGATATAAATGTCATCACATGAAATGATAAACTAACACATTGCTTTAATTAACGCTAGGGCCGTAGCGAACTCCGACCGGGACTTCGAGTGTAAGACAACTCGTGCTTTCGAACAAGGTATGGACATGTGTGGTTCGTATGTTGCCGTGTTACACGGCTTGTTTGCTGTGTGCTTTGTGTGAAAAAGACCATAAGATTAAAGCATGAAATTGGATTGCTTGCTTATCGTGTTATATGGTTTCTATATCACTGTTGTACATTATTTGCGCGCACACAGTAGTTTAGTCCCTTCGCGTTTATGGAATTTGAGATGAAACACTGGGAACTATGAAAACAAAGAAAATTCTATAAAGGGGAACTCCTCTCTAACCATGGAGGATGTACCATGACATCCACTATGGTGTCTATTCATGAAATAATGAAGAGCAAATCAATCAATTGGTGGAACATGAGGATAACCCGGGAAGACGACATCTCGGGCCGCGGTATGGAATACTCGGGAGTTGGTATCTGCATCAGATCCTTCGCCCTTCTATGTGGAGCACATCCTGGAGTCCAGAGGCGACTCCGCTTTCTCGGCGCATGACGTCGGGAATGGGGGAGTGACAAATTGGTGGAGCTTATCCTGGAGTCTAGAGGCGACTCCGCTTTCTCGGCGCATGACGTCGGGAATGGGGGACTAGCTATGGATGAGACGTCCTCCAACGTGCGGTAACAAAAGAACTCACAATTAAGCAATAAGGAAGCAAAGAAAGATGGGCACCCATACTATATGGTCACGGGAACCAACCTACATCCCCAGACCTGGTGCAAGAAAGAGAAAGAGAAGTACACATGATGGGAACAAAGAAAAAGAGATTAAAACCCTCAACGTTGAATGATCCCACTGTGTGGATCATCATTATTCTAATTCTTTGTAAGCTCTACTTGTTTTACATGCTTGAGATGCTTGGTGTTATCTCTATACCCAACGTGTTGTGAGTTGCTATGTTGATGTTGTATGCTGCGCGTTACTGCTTTTCTATTGCATGTAATTGGACTTAATCATATTCGACCAAGTAGTCGTGTAGCCCGGTAACATGCGGGCTTCACACGTTCATACTCAGCATAGTTTTGCTGAGTCCTTTATTTTTACAGGTATGAAACGGGAAGTAGACGGAGAGTAGGCAAGGGTGACTACCATAGGGGTAGCCCACCGGGGCAAGACTTTTAAGTAATATGTTTTTAATGTATGGGTTGTGACTTGGTAACACTAGACCCTAGTTGTACGTTTTCGGTTCATGTTGTTTAAATTAAGAACTAATGTTGTAGACTCTCGGTACTCGGTTTGTATCTTCTGTTTTGTACTTGGATTTGGATATGGTTTTAATTCCAGTCGTTCAGACCACAGCTTAGTATTGATAGTGTTGTTGTGCCAACCACGTGGGTGGCTGGCGTCTGTGACACCCGGTTGGAACTGTGACTCCGCTGTTTAGACTCGTTGTATCATCGTTTGGCGCAACGTTCGGACTACTGTTTGGATAACCGGGGGTGTTACAGTACTAATATTAAGAGATACTTAACCTAGGCTGAACATATGGTTCACCTGATTCATAGAGTTTAAATGGAATAAGAAAAAAGCTAAGCTTTAAGGCGGAGGAAATAATACTTTATGGAACTGTAATTGTTGATCGAGTTATGAAAACTTTTCCTTGGAGTCTAACTGTGACTGTCTTTGTTCCATGTAATGTTAACCAAAGTGTAGGCAATAATCAAGCCCTAGTGAGTTAAATACTAGATGAGCCTTTTAAAGAGAAGAGAGTATTCTAAGGTATCCAAGTACATAACTGAATTTATTACTTGTAGGATGGATTTAAGAGTTAAAATGATTGATGAATATAATTATTAGACAGTATGTGCCTAGATGTTTTAATAAGAATTTACCTTTTATGCCAACAGGAAAAACTGGCTTCCCCGCTTGATGATTTGATCAAAGGAATATGGTTCCGGGGATTAGGGAATACACTAGATTCGAGCATAGGTTATAACAGATATTGGATTAGTTGTATAGTGGTCAAGAGAAAATGTAGTACTCACCACGTCACAAAGTTTGATAAGATAAAATTTGGAAAATGACAATTATGTGATTGTTTGACATTTGACGTGGGAGGTCGAACTTGATCCTGGTCAGATCAAGGGAAAACCAAACACAAAATGGAGTGGAAGGATAGTTCAACATTGACGCTGACCCCGTCAGGGTTGGATGATTCCTGAGACTCCCTACAAGTGGTCACAAATATCTCTGTGATAAGTAAATATTTATTCTTAATTTTAATATAAAATTTGATTAATGAAGTATATGAGTTGTGGAAGGTGTAAGCTAAGAATTAAGTTGTCTAGGTTATCCTGAAGGGATAAAAATAGCTAAAACGACTCCACTAATGTCGAAAAAATAGTCAATTATGAGGGAAATATTAACTATTATTATTCCATGAACCATGTTAATAAATTAAATATGAGATCAAGAGACAATTACCTATAATAAGAGTATTCTCAAGCTAGCTTCTAAGTTATGGCCATATTACCATCTAGAGGGAAAGATCAACTTCCATGTCTTTCTATATGAATTCAAACCCAATATATTAAATGAGAACCTACCTATAAGCATGGTAGAATATAAAGAGTAGAAACATTATACTAATACTCACATGAGTTGATTCACAACCGCAAGAACATATTCAATTGAGAGGAAACTGTACCTCGTTAGAAACCTTAGCGGGAACCCTACTGTGGTATACCTGGTGAACAGACAATAGTAATCATGTATGTACTACCGACAATTGGTGAATCAATAATATCAAGAAATCTTTCTATAATATACATAAGATGCACGGCTCAACCATAACTCATACTCTACATTGGAAATGAAAACCGAATATGGTGACAGTAAACTCAAATACCAGAATCACAAGATGACGACCTGAAAATCAAAGAGAGGGATTTTAAGTATGCCCCAATATTAATCCAAGACCCGAGCGCCGACGATTACAACTACAAGGGGCGATTAATGGAAATGTGTTACACACATTAGTTTAAACAAGCCATGAGATAATATCAGCAACGTACAAGATGGTAGATCACCTTCACCCATACATACGGGATTCAAATATAAAAGTATACTAATGCACTATGGAACATGTCAGAGAATGAATAGATTATTGGGGGCTATACCTCGTAAACTGAGAGAAGTTATATGCTGATGTCCGTGGGAGAGATCTCGAATTCGCAGTAGGCGATCGAGTCTTCCTTAGAGTTTCACCTATGAAGGGAATTTTTAGATTTGGGTAGAAGGGCAAGCTTAGCCCGAAGTATGTAGGACCGTACCTTATTACGGAGCGAGTGGACCCATTAGCTTACAGATTAGATTTACCTGTTGAGCTTGGGAGAGTGCACAATGTGTTTCATATTTCACAGCTAAAGCAGTATGTGCCTCACCCATCACATATCTTAGAGCCCGAGACACTCGAGCTAGATCCTACACTTGGATATGAGGAGACCCCAGTTCACATTTTAGACTTTAAGACTAGGGAGACCAGGAACAAGACCATTAGAATGGTCAAGGTTCTGTGGTCAAACCACGACATTGAGGAGGCGACATGGGAGTTAGAAGACTCCATGCGAGACAAGTATCCAGTTCTCTTTATTTTGGGTATACTTGTGGGGGTACGTGGGCGTAACCCTTTTTAAGGGGGGTAGAGCACCACATGTGACTTGCATATCTGCAGTCTATACTGGTTTGTGTATGGTTATTTGTGTTTGATTGTTGCACATGTGTGAAATTGGTTGGATGGTTATGGTTATTGATGTGTTCTATGTAACACTTGGTTATTGATGTGTTCTATGTAACACTTGGTTATTGATATGTTCTATGTGACACTTGGATGGTTATTGTTGTGTCTTATGTGACACTTGAATGGTTATGGTTGTGTTCTATGTAACACTTGATATTTATGTGTTCTATGTAATTCTTGGATGGTTAATAAAAGTACACGTATTTACTTTACAGTATATTCGTTCCTATTGCAATCACACGAGATTTACTGCCAAGGGTTTACGCCTCTGCACTCTGTAGGACTGAGTGTTTTGGCATTGCACTTGTGCAGTGATGACCTAGTGAGATAGCTAGGAAGTTGGGACACTTATTTGCTTTACAGTATTTATGTAACACCGCTACTATGCACTTAACAATAATTGAAATCGCAGCGGAAATAAACAACTAAATATTAACTAAACGATTCGGTGCTACAACGCCGTTAACCACCCACGTGGTTAACAAGGCAGAATAAATACAAGCGTACCGGTCTGATGATCAGACTCCCGAGCGTTAGGTACTAACTTCCATATATACATAACCAACATACCGAGTATTTAATACAAACCATCACCGTAACATGTAACTGTAAACTTCCACTGTGTACAACTGTCACTGTAATACGACAGTGTTCAAAATATAACGCCACGGGAGCACAGGCGCATCCCGGGCTCAACATCCAAAATAACCAAAAGTATTTCTGCAGCCTAGAATCTACAGCCATTCCGCTTCCTCGATCCTCATCCTGCAATATCAATATGGAGCCCCCGAGGGGGTCAGCAACCCTTGGCTGGTATGGTTAACGCGCAGCCCATCGGCTACCGGGATACGCGCAACTAATTGTCATGATGACATGGCATTCATTTTAAACACACAACATATATATCATTGCAAGAGTATTGCATAACAACATCACACATAACATACAAGAACGAATCCCTTTAGGAAGCGAACCAACACAATTAGATCCCATTGAGAGCCTAGAGAATATTGGCAAACTCATGCTAAGCTCGTTACATAACTCGTTACCATCCTGTTAAATTGAACGAATAACTTAACACAAAGGTGCGTCAGATATAGTGATCCAAGCACACCGAACAAAACATAGTATGCCCCTGTGGCCCGACGTGAGTCAGTAAAATAGCCTTGGATAAGCTAAAGGGAAAGTTGAAAACCAAAATGGAAAACAACCATAACATACAAAGAGAATCGAACCGGTTATGACATCGACTCCCATACTCACACGCGTGGCCGGAACTACTGGACTCCTCACTTTCCCCGTTAGCACTTGTTAGTAGTCACACATCGAATTAAATAAGTTAATTCACAAGCAAGTGTTTAGGTCTAGTTAGACACACAAGGGAAATGAGTCACAACTTAACAACATAATAATATTTAACAACTGTAAACTCATTACATGACTTAAGTCTTACAAGGTCATAAACACACAGAAAAACAAACAACACACAAGCCGGTGTAAACCAGTAGGCAACAGACTACAAGAAAACCATACCTTGGTCCTTGCTTTGACTGGTTTCCACCGTTGGAGAATCCTATACACATTTAGTAACGTCGGTTAATTTAACGTACTAGTCCGTCGATAACTTATTACTTTACATTTCTAGTTAATTTACTTTCACATTTTATTATAACTTCTCACCTTCTAAATTGTCATTATACACACCTAACATGCCTTAGACAAACTTATAACATCATTACTTACTAATCCCCATCATTAGGCATCATTACTTAATCTTAAACTCAACTTTTCAAGTGGTCCGGGACTTGGTCCCCAACTAAGGTCCCGGACCGTGTCATTGTAAACTTCTCGGGCTGATTTCAGGTAGTGGTCCGGGACTTCTTACAGGTCCTAAGTCCTGGACCAATGTAGGCAAAAACTCTCGGGTTGTTTTTATGGGGTGGTCCGGGACTTCATACAGGTCCTAGGTCCCGGACCAATGTAGGCAAATTCTCTCGGGGGTAAAACAGGGGGTGGTCCGGGTCTTTGTACAAAACTAAGTTCCGGACCACAATGCCTCAGAAAACCCTCGGCCTCTTTTAATGCATGGTCCGGGACATTACCCAAGACCTAAGTCCCGGACCACTGCTACAGATTTTACATTTTGACATTTCCTAAGTGTTGTTGCAATGGTTCTCCTTACCCATTATATGTATAGACTTCCCAAATGATCTTAGGTATATTCTAATGCCAAAATATCATCTTAAACACACCTAGTTCCTTGTCTAACTTGTTACTCAATTTTCTCACAAAATTCACCAACACTTATAACATTTCTTACAAGGTTTCTAAATGGTGTTTCTCACCTATGATAACCACTATCCCAAAATGCTTTCTCCTCACCATAACATCATCTCCCAAGCATCCTTTCTTACCAACCTAAACTCCTAGTTGATGTCTAAGTCCCTTTTTGTTTCCTAGAACACCTAAGACATTATTTCTTCTCTAGTAAAACACCTAAACATTTCTAACACTTCCTAGTTCACCAAATCTTATTTAAACACTTAGAACTTCTTGTACATTACCTAAATTTTGACATGGACTCTCCTAGAACATAACTAAGCCAAAACACATTGTTTTCACCATTAAACATCCAAGAACACTAAAATCCATCAAGAACATTCTTGTACACAAAACTTCACTCATTTAACACTACATCACAAAATAGTGCATAATTTAAATTGCTTGGCACTTAGGCCCTTAAATAGCATGGCTCTTAGGCCCTTAAGATGCATAAACCATAAACACTGAATTTCCCACATTATATTTGCCTTTGACCTGCAAATACATACAACAACACATATGCCTTTTTACTAGTCTCCTTGAGAATATTTTTCTAAGTCATTTACCATTAGCTCCTTAAGTAGTTTTAATAAGCAATATAAGCTCATTTCTCCTAAGACATTAAACTACATTAGGTTAGCATATTTACCTCTTTTCCTCACAAACTTCTTTCTTGTTTCCTTATTTAAAAACGGTAAGGATGTTTGATTGCTTGTCAACTTCTAAACAATATACAAATAATGAAATGAGTATACAAGCTTTATGCTTCATCTCATTGTAAACCCTAGATACATATATTGTCTTAGAACATTTAGATGATTGTTTTACCTTGGATATGAAAGAGAGTTTAGATATGTAGCAAGAGAGGACTCCACCAAGCCCTTGGAAGATTCAAATGAAGCTAGAACAAGCAAGGTAAAGGCACCATTAATGGTGTTTTTTTGGACAGCATACAAACATGAAGGAAATGTTATTTTTCTTTGAGTTTCCTTACCTAGAAGCAAAGGAGAACAATAATATGTGAAAAATTAAGCTCAAGCTCCTCCCATGGAGATTCCTCTTGGCACCGAAATGGAGCTCTTGGAATTTTGAGAAGACAAGGTTGAAGAGCCTGATGAGGCTAGAAGAATGGTGGTCTTTGTTTTTGATTTGGCAAAGTGAGCTAGGAGATATAAGAGGTCAAAGATGGAGAATGGTGTGAGAGCTGTTGCAAACCGATGGAGAGAGGGAGAAGATGAAGTTGGAGACGGTGGGAATGCAAGAGAAATGAGAGAATGAGTTTGAAGTTTGCTTTTGGAAGATATTAAGTAGTAAAGCAAATAGTAACTTGCTTTATCATTTGTTATTTATTTGTTAACTTGCAAGGTGGTGACTCACCTCATAAAAACCGGCCCCCATTAGTTACCTAGGGGTGTTTTAGTCTTTGTTGACCATTTAACTTACTTATATAGACTTATGTTATAAACTAGCTTATTTTAGTTACTATTCACAAAACAAGGCACATATTTGTGAAATTTTTGATTTCCCATTGATTTAGACTTCCTAATGTGATACTAAGTAGTACACATGTTAATTAAAGAGTAATGATGGACATTTAGCCACTCAAAACTCATTTACAAGACAATTTTTCAAAAATGTGCTTTAAGACTCCTTAAAGCACATTTTGTGTTTTAACTTGTTTTCAAGCTTGGTTTTCTTTGTTAATTGGTTTAATATGTTCATTAATATATAAATAAGGTTTTTCTAAGCTCATCAGGTCTTAACCAAGCTTATCCTAAGCTTAGAGCACATTTTGGCCCTTATTGACTTTAAGGTATTTATTCGTGTTTTCTATGGTTTAAATTGTTTACTAATGTTTCTAAGACTCTTTTTAGTCTTAATATACCATATTTTAATGTTTAAACAACATACTAAGGTTTGGGGTATTTCAATTTACCAAGTTATTTGTGCTACGATTAAATTGAATATCATGAGTAAGGTTATGTGTATGTATGAATTGCATACACTTGGATCACAGATGGAATGTAGAGGTGTCAATATAGTATTGACACCCAAGAATGATAAGTATACTGGAATAGATATGAGGAACTTGATTCCATAGGATGAATAAGTATAAGTTATGACTTCGGGACGAAGTCCTTTTAAGGGGTAGACTGAAATACCCCTAACCTTTAAATAATTAAATAATGATAAATAAGTATTATTTAGGGGATTATTAAACCCTAAGAAAGTATGTAAACTGAAATGCCCCAAACATGAGCTACCTTAACTAATTAGGGATTACGAAATATCCTTGAAGATTATAAAACAATTAAGGCTTAATTATGTAATTATTAAAGCCAAATTATATAATTAATTAAGGCTAATGAGTCTTAATTTATTAAGGATTCATGGAACCTTGATTGTAATGACACACGATTAATTAAAAAGTTCAAAAGGGCTATTTAAATTTCCATGAAATAATGGATATATATATAGTTCAAGACAAGGAATTAAACGGTAAAGTAATGTGTGACATGTAAAATACATTATTACATGAAATAAAAAAAAACATAAATTAATGTACCGAACTGTGAGAGATTAATTAACATATTAACACAATTTAGGAGGCCTTATGACCTGAAAAACTAATTAAAAATCGATATGAACTATGCTGGTGCATTAATCTACAATTAAAGAATGGATATGGCCCAAATTAAGTAAAAAGGAATAAAAAAATGGAGCCCAAAAGAGACCCAATTCGACCCATATGAGAGAGGCCACTCATCTCACTTATTCCCTAAACTACCTAACTATCCTTGTTAACTTTCAAAAATCTGACTACAGACTTGGGAATACAACACGCCTCTCTTTATTTTCTTTCTTCTCAAACCCTAATATTCCTTCTCATTTCTCTCATCTACCGCCTCCCTTTAATCTCTCTTCCTGCCTGGCTATAACACTAACCAACGAACAAGGAGCAAAACTTCTCTATTCTGCTCTACGCCTCACGCTTCGTTCTCCTCTATACTGACCGAAACAGGTGCTCACCTTTATCCATGATTGCACCCTCAAATCCCTACCAAAATACTTGAGTCTTCTTCCAACATACAAACCTGAGAGAGAGCTTCGATTCCAGTGTAAATGTGAGGGAGTTGTGTGGTAATCAGAGGCAGGAGGATCGAAGGAAGAAGATTCTCGATTTGGGGCTAGCTCAACTGAAATCGGTGGTAAGAATCTGCAGCTACTCTTCACAATTTTCTTTTAGTTTTACAACTCATACCTTACTCTTAACGCACTCCCCTGCATTCCTCCTTTTTCCGGTTCGTATCCTTAAACCCACCAGAAACAAGAATACCTAGCAAATCTGAAACCTAAAAGAAGAAGGACCATCTTCCTTGTAAATCGAGATCTGGAGGTAAATGTCTAGTTCCCCTTCAGCACCTTCTTTCCTAAGTCGATTCAAGGTGTGGAACTAACCCTCCCATTACTCCTGTTTACTCTCTTAGCATGGTTGAACAACATAATTTTGGGTGAATCTAGTCAAGAACACAGAACCGAGAGGGTTCTTGTTGAGACCAGAAATTTGAAGTGGTGGTTGGATTTGTCCATGGCTTGGGAAGAAAAAAAACCAATGATCAGCCTTTGATGTTCTAGAATATGAGATCAGACAAAACCAGAAAAAAATCAAGGTGAATACCCTATCCTTGGTTATGTGAATGTTTGCACGAAAATGATGAAAACAAAGCCATTTCTAGTTGCTAGATTCTAGAGTTTGGTGGCTGTAAATATTACGAAGTTTGGCATGGATTGTGCAGATTTAAGATACTGGTGTGCTTTGAGAACTGAGGTTGAGTGATATCTTGAGGGTTTAGTGTTGGAAAAATTACAGTGTCTTGATACTGGAAGGGGGATCAGAGCTTGAATCGAAGCCAATTTAAGTTTGTTAACCTTAATCATTAACTGAAAAGTTGGATGGTTCCTGATTTAGGCATGTGCGTTTAGGTATTCTAGGAATACTTTGGTAATTCGTTGTAGAAAGAGGAGAGATTAAATTAATGAGGGTTGACTTGAGATTAATTAGCTTAGAGTCAGACTTCAAAGTTGTTTTACAAGTTGGAGTTTTTACGGTGTATGTTCATAAATTGGGATAAGAGTTTATTTCGGTGTTTAAATCATGGTATGATATTAGATTAGGAACCGAGTGAGGTAAAGGAGTGATGTTTTGTCTAGAAATTTAAAGGAGGTTAAAGGATGATTACTGAGTTATTAACTTGTTAAGTTGACAGTGAACCATAATCTTTAATAGTTTGTACTACCTAGAAAGATTGATGAGAATAAACTCTAATATTTTAAGTATAATATTAGGGCGGTCGGTGTCCATTGTTAAGAGCTTGCTAACTGACAAGTGTGTTAAGCGGCTTAAATTGAAAACCAATTTAGAACTAGTATTAATTTGGTAGCTAGGAGAAAATGGATAGATTTAAATTAGAAAAGCTTACTATGGATTAGAAGGAAAAAAATGGGTTTAAGTGTTCATTTAAAAAGTTCTGGCCATATCGGTGGTCTTATTTTTTTAATGTAGGATGATTTATATACACATAGTAAAGAATAAGGTGCAAATTTGTCAACACGTAAGGGATATAATCAGGGGATTAACTTGTAAATATAATAGTGTTGTAAAATTAAACTCTAACTAGTTTAGGTAGTGTGATAAAACATAATAAATGTCAAAGATAATTAGTGAATTGGAAATCCCTATCGAAAGGATTTTGAGAATTAGGGTTGGATAAATGATGACGTAAAATAATAATAATAATAATAATAATAATAATAATAATAATAATAATAATAGAGATACCTTAGAGTACATACCGGGTTAGGTAAATTAAATTATGGAGTAGAATAAAGGTTATGGTTTGTTTGCTGCTATGTATCTAGAAATTTAGGAGGAGTTTGATAAAAGAGGAGATTGATTTATATATAGTAAGTGATGAAATATTTAGTAGGTGAGAAGGTTAGAGATTTTAGGATGATAAATGTATATATATAAGATTAAGGAAATATGATGGAGTAAATAATAGGATTGAGTTTTAAGTTGTTGTGTTGGTGAATTTGAGACAGCATTGGTTGATCAATGAGTTGCATAACTTTGGGTATATCATGCAAAAGTTGGATTATATTTATTACAACTTCAAGACTTATTAAGGAATATAGCTAAGAACCCATATGACATCAAGTCGTGATATTCCGGTTAGGAGGTTTGAATATATGCCTTAGTCTAATGAAATGTTTGAGGAGTGAGACAATATTAGCATCTTGGGTAAATGAATTATAACAAGCTGAATTGTGTACAAAAAATATCGTAGGGGTTGCTACAATTGTAAATATATTACATGACCCTAATACTAGAGGATGAACTTTGGGGATTAACATCACATGTATTGTAAGATATTCAGTATAAGGACCAACGTTTCAAATATAAGTTGGTTGATGGATTAGTATACCTGCAGTAGCAGTGGGCTAAGTGATGATTAAAATAACTATATGTTAAACAAAGTAACTAGACTCATAGATGAATTCATTTGAAAAGCCACTTTGAAATTTTGGGCTGGCTCGATAATGAAGAATTCGATTGCAAAACATAAGATATAAGGATCTAGTGTTAAAGTTATAAAGAATTGAATAAATGATTAATTATAGAATTCAAGGGTTATGATATGCATTATATAAGCGGATATACTTGGATAAATTACCAAGCAAACTTAAAATGACCAAGTCAATCTAAATGATCCAAGAGGGTTAAGTTGACCAACCCAAACAATTGATGGGATTCTAAAGAATAATAATATTATAAGGTCAGTTATAGCATATAGTAGTAAACTATATTGTTATACATACATATATTTATATATATACAACTATATATACCCAAGTATAATAACCTATGAACAAAGAGACAATTGTAAGGATTAATCCTAAGTAGCGAGATGACTAGAGGACGGTTAAACTAATTCCAGACTTGTCTAAAATCCTGAGTAAGATGATAGACTAATCACGAAGTTAATACCAAGGGTATTAGTGGTTATTTAGAATACCTAATAAGTTGAATTATAGTAAATTAATACTTGGCGGTATATTCCAGAGATACAAGTTAGGAGCTACGAGAATAGAAGGCGAGCGTGAGACTTCACGCTAGCATTGTTCATCGGTGAACGGTATGTTAATTGTGTGGTCTGAATGTCCTAAGGATTTTCCTAAGGTCCGGACGTTGTGTGTTTAATTGTTTAAAGAGCAATATCTGTGATTTATGTATATGATATTGTACACTGCATTGCTCAACACTGTTGCGTTCTATTTTTACGCGAACGTCTTATGACTGGAAGTTTATACATCTAAATTGGTACAAGACTAACTGACCTTTAGGTATTATTGAACCTAACTGATGGTCAACTATTATAGTCTTAACTCAAGGATTGGTTATTGTGCCACTGACAAAAGGGCTAACTTATAAAGAGAGGAATCCAGACTGTTTCGACTTTCTGGTTGCGCATCGTGATCACTACGAGAGACTTCAATGGGGAGTCACTCAAGGGAATCCATTGTCCACATTGGACGATGGCGGAGGGCACTACCGTTGGTGCACAGGTTCGACCGGATCGGTCATTATTCAGGGCCATAAGGTCAGCTGGTAACGGTTCCTTTGGAACCCAGGGGACATACTGTCCATTATTAAGGGTTGTCTTAACATGGCGCCTGAGGTGGAATTTAATTGGAAAAGTTTAAGAGGTTGGTTTAAAAGATAAAGGCCAGGTGGCCAACTAACAAGTACAGTTAATTAATACGCGTATCTTGTTTGATTATTGTTATGGATTATTGGTGATTGATTATCTGGTTGTTGTTACTATTATGTGATGTGATTTGCAGGCGAACTGTTATATGTTTGTTTAGCATTTACAGTTATTACTGTTGTTGTTGTAACCGGTATTTCATGTAAGAATCTAATATCAAGATGGCTAAATGACTTAAGGAGTCTAGATGACTTAGGACTACATTTAGCATACCAGCATTTCGATTGCTGAGCCCTTCAATGGGCCAAACTTTCAGGTTATTGATTGAAGACACAAGCCGGAGTGCGGGGAAACAGGGTAGCTGATGTGTTTTAAATAAACACTTGGTAGTTTCATTATGTATTGTATTAATTAAGGAGGTTGTTGTATTTCATTAGCTACTCATTTAGTTTGGATTTGGTTTGTAATAATTAGAGTGTTCAGTATCTGTTCATCACAGCGTGAGAAGTTGAGATTGTTGGAAGGAGTAAGGATGCCTTGTTACTCACAAGGGTGAGTAACGGCGTGTAACACCAAGGTAGATAGTTTTATTTTCCGTTGCAAATTATTATTTATTATGCTACGACTTGCGACGTTAGTACAGGTTTAGGATTAGGGGTATTACAAAAAGTGGTATCAGAGCGTAGTTACGCTCTGATGAAGGATACTGAGTTAAGAACATGAGCATAGGAATATTGGGATATGGGAAATGTTGTGAGGATTCGTGATCTAGAAAATCCTAGGGGTATATTTTATTGCTATTAATTAGTTTCTTACATGTTTGTGAGTGTGTATGTAAAGCGGTGTAGCAACCGAGTAGAAATAATAGGATACTATCTTATAGATGTCGACAAGAGGAAGACCACGTGGAGGCAGTAGTGGACGCGGTGGTGAGACACCGCAGGCAGATGTTCCGGCGGTACCAGGCCTAGCAGCGGCCATGGCAGCTTTCGCGCAGCAGCTAGGAGCCTAACTTACGGGAGCCATACCCGCCCGCCGCAGCCCAGGGAAACCAACTGGTTGAAGAGCGTTGCATACGCGAGAGTACCGACTTATTCAGGGGAACCGGACCCCGCCGCACTGGAGAAATTCATAGTGGAGCACCGGAAGGCCTTCAAAGCTGTTCGAGTTCCAGAAGATCAGAAGGTCGACATCGCAGCATATCACCTGAAGGACACAGCTGATATTTAGTGGCGGTCTGTGGAGGGCCACATAGAGCTACCTAGAGTAGCCGTTGTAGCTTTAGAAGTTTAGCTGTAGAAGAAGTACTACCCCGAACACTTGAAGCAGAGGAAGCGACAAGAGTTCGAGACCTTAATCCAGGGGAGTCAAACAGTTGACCAGTACTACGCACAGTTCATCAGCTTGTTGGACTACATTCTAGGGATCGACTACTCCGACACCGTGAAGATTCAGAAGTTTAGGGGAGGTTTGCAATTTCACATCCAGGGTGCCATGGGAGCAATTCGTTTCAATACTATCCAAGAGTGCAATGACGCAGCATCAGCACTGAAGTTATGCTTCAGTCCAGGGAGGAAGCCCAGGGAAAGAAGAGGAAGAATCCTGAAGGAGAAGATAGGGGAACAACCTCTGGCGGTTACTACAAGAAGGGGAAGAGATTCTTTGATCAGAAGAAGGGGCGGAAGGATTTCCATGGTCAGAGGACGAAGGAGCAGGTCCCTCGTCTGACCAGCCCAGCCATTGATGCACAGCCACTAAGATCAGCACCACCTAGGGGCAATAAGCCAACTCAGCGCTACTACTACTGTAAGCGCTGTGGAAATGATCACCCAGGCGTAGACTGCGTAGGCAGGAAGGTGGAGTGTCGCTATTGCGAGAAAGAAGGTCACAGGGAGTATGAATGCTTTTCCAATCCAGGAAGTCGGGTATACAAGGGATCTAGAGGTGCTCAGAGAACACCAGCTATTGAGGCGGGCGGACCAAGAGGAGGTCAAGCGCCGCAGAACAACACATATACTAGAGGACCGGCAGGACAGCTATCCTCATCCGGGAGTCAGAAGGGAAGGGAGATAGTTCCAGGAAGAAACACCCTATACACAGTGGGAACTTCATGCGCTGAAGCTAGCGCTCAGCGCGAAACCGGTAAGCCTAGAACTTAAACCAAATGCATGATGCATGAATGTGTGTTCATAGTTATCTGTCGATGAGACTTGTATGTGTTAGTAAGTATCAAAAATTGAGAGACCTAACTTAGGTAACCTCTCACCTAATAGGATACTTCGACATTTGTTTTCCCTTACTTATGAGACCGAGGTCACCTGAGCCTATGAGCGAAGGTCGGGAATATCCGGAGGCAAAATGCTTAGTACTTCGACCCGGCATGATCTTACTTAAGCAATATTTAACTCTAGATGAGCAAATAACTATTGTAAATGAATGTAGAACATTGGGAATGGGCCTTGGAGGATTTTACACTCCAGGATATGGTAGTGGATCAAAACTTAAAATTATATATGATGTGTATGGGTAAGGATTGGGATCCACAAACAAGGTTGTATCAAGTAGTTAGAAAAATAGATGGAACACGAGTTCCTAGGATACCCTATTTTTCAAATTTTAGTGACAGAAGCGGTCAAAATTACACAACAATTAAAAACCAACCACATACCGGACATTGAAGCCGACGTTTGTATTGTGAACTTCTATGAGGAAGGAGGGAAGCTTGGATTACACAGGACCCGAGACGAGACGTTTGAGTCAATTAGCCTTGGGATGCAGGGTGTGAGACAGTACAGTGAGGAATAGTAAGTTAGTTTTGCTTGGTCCGCCGAAGGGCGTTATCAACTGTCTAAACTAACAGTAACTACAAATTATGACCTGCCTAAATGACGAGCAGATGTCATGAAAAGGAATACATTAATTAAAATGAAATACTTAAGACTACATGAATTGTCAAAAGGGTTTGTCGTAGACCTGCATGTGAAGAGCAAACACTGAATTTTATGGGATACCCAGGCACCGAGCTTACCGCCCAGTGCGGGACTGGAAAATCTTACAATCCCTTATTAACTTCGCGAGAAAATAGTGTGAAACCTTGAAATATGACAACAGAGAAACAAAATCTCAAAATATATAACTAAACATCCATCATGGATAAGCACGGGTTTTAAATACCTGAGTAAATACCAAGAGTCTCAGCTAGTATCAATATAGTGACAGTGCTGGACTCCTAATTAATAAAGGGAGAAAACAAACTTTGAATCTATATTTTCTGAAGTCGGGAGAACTACCTAATTAGCAATACCAAATGCTACATATATACATATAATTTGGAGGTTGTAAACCTAAAACGTTGAGGAGTATTGATACATTTCAGAGGGCTAAGTATCATTAATATACCTACCCTATTTTGAGGCTCACGTCCTACACTATCCTTATGGTTCTATACGAGCATATGTCTTCAATGACAGCTCAATTTATGAATGCGAATAAAGAGCGCAAGAAATCAAATAAGGTTAACCCCCTTTGTAATGTAATTTTAATATGTACATGGTAACGAATAACTCTCCTTGACACTTGCAATGAAGGCAGTGTAAGTTATATTAAGAGTTTGAATTAATATATACACTAAAAGTGAGTGGAAGTTAAATTTAAAAGTAGGAAAACACACCCCTTGGCTTGTAACAATAGTTTTATACGTAAACCTTCCTAACATCATATACTAATCCTGTGAATCTAAATCCTCTATTAGATACACCTAATCCGACCTATTTTTGGAAACCATTGAGTTTATGGATTAACCACGTTTCTAAGAGATAGAAACAAACAATAAGTTTTGATTGTCCTGTTACCAAACCGTAGGATTCAAACTGGAAACCCTTAGTTGAGATGGTACTAATATTAAGAGATACTTAACCTAGGCTGAACATATGGTTCACCTGATTCATAGAGTTTAAATGGAATAAGAAAAAAGCTAAGCTTTAAGGCGGAGGAAATAATACTTTATGGAACTGTAATTGTTGATCGAGTTATGAAAACTTTTCCTTGGAGTCTAACTGTGACTGTCTTTGTTCCATGTAATGTTAACCAAAGTGTAGGCAATAATCAAGCCCTAGTGAGTTAAATACTAGACGGGCCTTTTAAAAAGAAGAGGGTATTCTAAGGTATCCAAGTCCATAACTGAATTTATTACTTGTAGGATGGATTTAAGAGTTAAAATGATTGATGAATATAATTATTAGACAGTATGTGCCTAGATGTTTTAATAAGAATTTACCTTTTATGCCAAGAGGAAAAACTGGCTTCCTCGCTTGATGATTTGATCAAAGGAATATGGTTCGGGGATTAGGGAATACACTAGATTCGAGCATAGGTTATAACAGATATTGGATTAGTTGTATAGTGGTCAAGAGAAAATGTAGTACTCACCACGTCACAAAGTTTGATAAGATAAAATTTGGAAAATGACAATTATGTGATTGTTTGACATTTGACGTGGGAGGTCGAACTTGATCCTGGTCAGATCAAGGAAAACCAAACACAAAATGGAGTGGAAGGATAGTTCAACATTGACGCTAACCCCGTCAGGGTTGGATGATTCCTGAGACTCCCTACAAGTGGTCACAAATATCTCTGTGATAAGTAAATATTTATTCTTAATTTTAATATAAATTTGATTAATGAAGTATATGAGTTGTGGAAGGTGTAAGCTAAGAATTAAGTTGTCTAGGTTATCCTGAAGGGATAAAATAGCTAAAACGACTCCGCTAATGTCGGAAAAATAGTCAATTGTGAGGGAAATACTAACTATTATTATTCCATGAACCATGTTAATAAATTAAATATGAGATCAAGAGACAATTACCTACAATAAGAGTATTCACAAGCTAGCTTCTAAGTTATGGCCATATTGCCATCTAGAGGGAAAGATCAACTTCCATGTCTTTCTATATGAATTCAAACCCATATATTAAATGAGAACCTACCTATAAGCATGGTAGAATATAAGAGTAGAAACATTATACTAATACTCACATGAGTTGATTCACAACCGCAAGAACATATTCAATTGAGAGGAAACTGTACCTCGTTAGAAACCTTAGCGGGAACCCTACTGTGGTATACCTGGTGAACAGACGATAGTAATCATGTATGTACTACCGATAATTGGTGAATCAATAATATCAAGAAATCTTTCTATAATATACATAAGATGCACGGCTCGACCATAACTCATACTCTACATTGGAAATGAAAACCGAATATGGTGACAGTAAACTCAAATACCAGAATCACAAGATGACGACCTGAAAATCAAAGAGAGGGATTTAAGTATGCCCTAATATTAATCCAAGACCCAAGCGCCGACGATTACAACTACAAGGGGCGATTAATGGAAATGTGTTACACACATTAGTTTAAACAAGCCATGAGATAATATCGGCAACGTACAAGATGGTAGATCACCTTCACCCATACATAAGGGATTCAAATATAAAAGTATACTAATGCACTATGGAATAATGTCAGAGAATGCATAGATTATTGGGGGCTATACCTCGTAAACTGAGAGAAGTCATATGCTGATGTCCGTGGGAGATATCTCGAATTCGCAGTAGGCGATCGAGTCTTCCTTAGAGTTTCACCTATGAAGGGAATTTTTAGATTTGGGTAGAAGGGCAAGCTTAGCCTGAAGTATGTAGGACCGTACCTTATTACGGAGCGAGTGGGCCCATTAGCTTACAGATTAGATTTACCTGTTGAGCTTGGGAGAGTGCACAACGTGTTTCACATTTCACAGCTAAAGCAGTATATGCCTCACCCATCACATATCTTAGAGCCCGAGACACTCGAGCTAGATCCTACACTTAGATATGAGGAGACCCCAGTTCACATTTTAGACTCTAAGACTAGGGAGACCAGGAACAAGACCATTAGAATGATCAAGGTTCTATGGTCAAACCATGACATTGAGGAGACGACATGGGAGTTAGAAGACTCCATGCGAGACAAGTATCCAGTTCTCTTTATTTTGTGTATACTTGTAGGGGGTACGTAGGCGTAACCCTTTTTAAGGGGGCTAGAGCACCACATGCGACTTGCATATCTACAGTCTATACTGGTTTGTGTATGGTTATTTGTGTTTTATTTTTGTGCATGTGTGCAATTGGTTGGATGGTTATGGTTATTGGTGTGTTCTATGTAACACTTGGTTATTGATGTGTTCTATGTAACACTTGGTTATTGATATGTTCTATGTGACACTTGGATGGTTATTGTTGTGTCTTATGTGACACTTGAATGGTTATGGTTGTGTTCTATGTAACACTTGATATTTATGTGTTCTATGTAACACTTGGATGGTTAATAAAAGTACACGTATTTACTTTACAGTATATTCGTTCCTATTGCAATCACACGAGATTTACTGCCAAGGGTTTACGCCTCTGCACTCTGTAGGTCTGAGTGTTTTGGCATTGCACTTGTGCAGTGATGACCTAGTGGGATAGCTAGGAAGTTGGGACACTTATTTGCTTTACAGTATTTACCAAGTTATTTGTGCTACGATTACATTGAATATCATGAGTAAGGTTATGTGTATGTACAAATTGCATACACTTGGATCACAGATGGAATGTAGAGGTGTCAATATAGTATTGACACCCAAGAATGATAAGTATACTGGAATAGATATGAGGAACTTGATTCCATAGGATGAATAAGTATAAGTTATGACTTCGGGACGAAGTCCTTTTAAGGGGGGTAGACTGAAATACCCCTAACCTTTAAATAATTAAATAATGATAAATAAGTATTATTCAGGGGATTATTAAACCCTAAGAAAGTATGTAAACTGAAATGCCCCAAACATGAGCTACCTTAACTAATTAGGGATTACGAAATATCCCTGAAGATTATAAAACAATTAAGGCTTAATTATGTAATTATTAAAGCCAAATTATATAATTAATTAAGGCTAATGAGTCTTAATTTATTAAGGATTCATGGAACCTTGATTGTAATGACACATGATTAATTATAAAGTTCAAAAGGGCTATTAAAATTTCCATGAAATAATGGATATATATATATATATATATATATATATAGTTCAAGACAAGGAATTAAACGGTAAAGTAATGTGTGACATGTAAAATACATTATTACATGAAATAAAAAAACATAAATTAATGTATCAAACTGTGAGAGATTAATTAACATATTAACACAATTTAGGAGGCCTTATGACCTGAAAAACCAATTAAAAATCGATATGAACTATGCTGGTGCATTAATCTACAATTAAAGAATGGATATGGCCCAAATTAAGTAAAAAGGAATAAAAAAATGGAGCCCAAAGAGACCCAATTCGACCCATATGAGAAAGCCCACTCATCTCACTTATTCCCTAAACTACCTAACTATCCTTGTTAACTTTCAAAAATCTGACTACAGACTTGGGAATACAACACGCCTCTCTTTATTTTCTTTCTTCTCAAACCCTAATATTCCTTCTCATTTCTCTCATCTACCGCCTCCCTTTAATGTCTCTTCCTGCATGGCTATAACACTAACCAACGAACAGGAGCAAAACTTCTTCTCTATTCTACTCTACGCCTCACGCTTCGTTCTCCTCTATACTGACCGAAACAGGTGCTCACCTTTATCCACGATTGCACCCTCAAATCCCTACCAAAATACTTGAGTCTTCTCCCAACATACAACCTGAGAGAGAGCTTCGATTCCAGTGTAAATGTGAGGTAGTTGTGTGGTAATCAGAGGCAGGAGGATCGAAGGAAGAAGAATCTCGATTTGGGGCTAGCTCAACTGAAATCGGTCGTAAGAATCTGCAGCTACTCTTCACAATTTTCTTTTAGTTTTACAACTCATACCTTACTCTTAACGCACTCCCCTGCATTCCTCTCCTTTTTCCGGTTTGTATCCTTAAACCCACCAAAACAAGAATACCTAGCAAATCTGAAACCTAAAAGAAGAAGGACCATCTTCCTTGTAAATCGAGATCTGGAGGTAAATGTCTAGTTCCCCTTCAGCATCTTCTTTCCTAAGTCGATTCAAGGTGTGGAACTACCCTCCCATTACTCCTGTTTACTCTCTTAGCATGGTTGAACAACATAATTTTGGGTTAATCTAGTCAAGAACACAGAACCGAGAGGGTTCTTGTTGAGACCAGAAATTTGAAGTGGTGGTTGGATCTGTCCATGGCTTGGGAAGAGAAAAAAACCAATGAGTCAGCCTTTGATGTTACAGAATATAGATTAGACAAAAACAGAAGAAAATCAAGGTGAATACCCTATCCTTGGTTATGTGAATGTTTGCACGAGAATGATGAAAAACAAAGCCATTTCTAGTTGCTAGATTAGAGTTTGGTGGCTGTAAATATTACGGAAGTTTGGCATGGAATTGTGCAGATTTAAGATACTGGTGTGTTTGAGAACTGAGGTTGAGTGATATCTTGAGGGTTTAGTGTTGGAAAAATTACAGTGTCTTGATACTGGAAGGGGGGAAATCAGAGCTTGAACCGAAGCCAATTTAAGTTTGTTAACCTTAATCATTAACTAAAAGTTGGATGGTTCCTGATTTAGGCATGTGCGTTTAGGTATTCTAAGGAATACTTTGGTAATTCGTTGTAGAAAGAGGAGAGATTAAATTAATGAGGGTTGACTTGAGATTAATTAGCTTAGAGTCAGACTTCAAAGTTGTTTTACAAGTTGGAGTATTTACGGTGTATGTTCATAAATTGGGATAAGAGTTTATTCGGTGTTTAAATCATGGTATGATATTAGATTAGGAACCGAGTGAGTTAAAGGAGTGATGTTTTGTCTAGAAATTTAAAGGAGGTTAAAGGATGAATTACTGAGTTATTAACTTGTTAAGTTGACAGTGAACCATAATCTTTAATAGTTTGTACTACCTAGAAAGATTGATGAGAATAAATTTAATATTTTAAGTATTAATCTTAGGGCGGTCGGTGTCCATTGTTAAGAGCTTGCTAACTGACAAGTGTGTTAAGCGGCTTAAATTGAAAACCAATTTTGTAACACCCCTACCATTATTACAATCATTACCGTCCAATCTCCTCGTGCTTTCCGAGTCACGCAGCGGATACAAACTTACATACAGCGGGTGATACAATGCCGTTAGTCACCCGTGACTAACAAGGCTACTGATTCTACATACAGCATCGGTCTGATGGACCGGAATCCCGAGTACTACAAATCTACAATGCATTCTCCATTTACCAAATGCTACTACAATCTCCATTCAATACAATGCTCCAAGTACAATACAATATAATCTACATACCGAGTTTACTAAGATCCTTATACAATGTACTATCTCTTTAAAGTTCATACATACTCGCTAAGAGACTACTTACTACCACTACTACTACTACCCGTTCTCACACAACTACTTACTCCTAATTACAAGGGTGTGCCTCCGGCCTCTTCCTTGACCACATTCGCTTCGGGTACCTGCACACTAAAAAAAATGTCCCCCGAAGGGGTCAGCTTTCGCCGAGCATGATAACCGCATACCCCGCGTACTAGTGAGGGTACGCCGACCACTTGGTCGTATACATGCGGTTGATTTCATTCAAACATACATACATACATGCTTTTATACATATTATTACCATACATTACGCAAGGCATACACACATACATACACTTCATTACATACAAGAGTACAACATAAATCATTCAATACGTACTTACCTTTTTCCGAATACACATACTCATTACATACCCAGTATACAATACTTGTTAGCTTCATTGGTCCACCCGGGTTAATCGGGTGGAGATTACTCTTTTACTCGTTACTTCATACACATACATACTCATACTCATACTTACTTACGGATCCATACTTACTTACTCTTACTCTTACTCAAGTTAAGTCGTCGGGACCTCCGGCCCTGGGGACTACACACGTCCCACCTCCGGGATTTACTTGACTCACTAATCCGGGATGCTACCCATTTAAGGGATTTGGGCCGCGGACCAGTTTAAGAGTCAGGAATTGCAGCCAACCTCTTGTGACTCCGCATCCTCACGCGTGGCCGAAGCTATATCGGACTTGTACTCATTCCAATTTACTCACTTAAGTTAGGAGTTAGATAATTAGGAATTAGCACAAGTCAACATCCAAGCCACAATAATACAATACACATATACACACACATACGAGGTACAATACATTACACAAGTACAATACGAGGTTCGAATACCATTCATCATCATTCATATATTTCATGAATTATACAAACTAGTGCTCAAGACAATAAATATCAAGCACAACATAAGTCAAGCACAGGTAAGTGCAATATAGTCCGATTCATGCATTTATCTTATTTAGGTGGTCAAATAAGCACACAAATCGGGGTAACCAGATTAGGATACAGGGCATGAAGAAATCATACCTTTTTACCGGATTTACTTTACCGGGTGTTCCCTTGTCCCTTTGGTTCACTCTTGTTCCTCGATCCTTATTCTCGAACCAATGACTACATGTCAAATGATTCAATTAATACTAAGCATTACAATACATGCATAGTTACTACTACTCTACTCCCTACTTACCCCGTTATCCCGTTATTTCGGTATAACTTAATGTTCTTTATATTCACAACTTTCTTACCTTCTTTACTTTAGCATTAACGCCTTACTCATTCACATATATATGTATGTATATATATATGTGTATATATATATATATATATATATATATATATATCTATATATATATTATATATATATATACATATTGTATTTACTATATTTATCTAATTAAAATTTAAATTTTTTTTTTATAAAGGCCGACCGACCCACTCTGGGTAGGTCGCCTGGGTAGGTCGGCTGCAGAGAGTACCCGGGTTACAGAATTCGGCCCGACCGACCCAGTCTAGGGTAGGTCGCCTGGGTAGGTCGGCTGCAGAACCCCTTTTAATTATCTACTTGGATTCCAAATTCAGCTCTATTCTCACCCAATCTTTTCCTACTCATTTCCACATGTTTACTACATGTTTAAACACTAATTAAATCCTCTAATTCACCTTAGTTCATCCATCCAATTCATTTTTCACTTCTAAATCAACTTACACAATTTTTCTCACTTCTTCTTCAACACATGCAACAGTTTTTGTTGCTCTCTTGCTACAGATTTTTAAACCCACTTCTACCATCCAATACTTCCTCTACCAATGCCACTCCTAGCATTCTAATTGCATCATCTTACCATCCTACTTCCATCCCATTACCTAGCTCTTCTCCAAATCTGTTTCAAGGTATCAAACTACTCACCATAAGTTCTCCAAATACACTTAATTCCTCCTAGTTTCTCCAATGTGTTTTAACACTTCTTGCTACAGATTTACACTCTTTTATTCACATGCTACTACTACTACTCCATTCCATAGTTACTAATCATCTCTATTAACTCCAATACACACCTTGGTTCTCCCATTCACCAAGTCATCCATAAATGCACATATTCCTACCAACTAAACAGCTCACATTAAAATCTGTTACAAGGACATGCTTTCACCTAGTTTCCCCAGTTTTCTTAAGTGTTCTAATTCTAGATAATTTTGACATAACCTCCCCTAAAATCTTACATTCTCACCACATCATGTATTCACATTTTGTTACCCATTTCACCTATTTCAAAACAGCAATAATATACAAGCTCTCATACACTAATACCAACATTAAGCACTCTTAAAAATTCCTGCACACTACATTCAATTCCCATCTAGGTTTCAATAAGTTTTTACATGTCTTTCAAGGGTTTAAAACATTTGGATTCTCTTACACATTACACTACTACTCATTACCATTTTCAATACACCATTAAGAGCTACTAAAATCTGTTATACAATACATTTTACAAGGCTACCCAGAGAGTGCAATTTACCTTGTTCTTCTCCTAGTTTTCCTTTTCTTCTTCTTTCTTTTTCCTTCCTTCTTTCTTTCCTCTTCCCACCGGTTTTGTCAAACCAAATCCTCTAACACTACAACCCATTCACATATACATTTCAATACACCCATTTTAATACACTAAAACTATCCTTAACCATTCTTCAAGTTTTAATGTAGGTTTTAGGGTTTAGAAATTTCATTACCTTGCAAGGGTGTAGGTAGTGTTTGGAATGGCTCAAGAGTAAGATTTCAGCTCCACCAACAATGCCAAAATCGGCTAGATACACAAGGAGCAAGCAAGGGTTTAGCTCAAATTTCGTTTTGCCCATACGGATAGAAAAACAAAGAGGTTTCAAGAATGTTTTTTACCTCAAAACGACAAGGAGAAGGAGATGGTTCTAATGGTGGTCTTGAAACTCCAAATGCTCCATACCCACGAAAACGAAAATGCTTGTTTTCGAATTTTGAAAAGAGGCTAGTGTTCTCCTTGATGAGAGGAACACAACGGTATACTTTTTGTGATTTTTGGAGGAGATTTGATGGAGTAACAAGAGGAAGAAGTGAGTATTTTTTGTGGGGGGCTCAAGTCTCCATTGTTGTCGCTGGGAAGAAGGAGAAGAAATTGAGAGAGTGAGGGGGATGGGTTGTTACGTGAGAGAAGAGAATAGAGATAGGAGAGAGTGTGAGAGTGTGAGAGTAAAGTAGTAATGTGAGTTACTTTATTATTTTGTTGTTTTGTAATGAGTAAGTGAGTGTGTGAGAGAGTGTGAGAGGCCTTAAAAATCGGACCCCCACTGCACACACACAGATTTCACATTTTTATTTTCAAAAGTGGACACATAAGTTTGCGTTATTTATGTTTCTACCCCACAACTTCCCGTTTTTGACAGTTTTTACTAGCCGGAACCCGTTTTCCGGAATTTTCTCGTTTCTTTATTTTTATTGGTTATTAAGCTTTCATAAACGCTTAATAATATTTATTTAATGACTTATAATTTTTACGGGTTCGGTTTGATCATTTAAAATCACGTTTTCGGGTCTCCTCGAAAAACGTGCGTTAAAGCTCTATTAGCGTTTTAATACATTATTTGGATCCGTTTTCTTCGAGTTATTCCCATATATTATTTAGGTCTTATTAAACCTTTGGGATCCATATATACTCTAACCGAGGTCTCATACCTCCTATGGTTATTTAACGCTTATTTAGCATTTTCCGCTTTTTAAGCGTTTATTTATTCTTTTGGATTTATTTTTCCTTACCAGTATTAATTAGGTACCATTAGGCCCTTAAATACGTATTAGATTAATTTTAAATCCCTATATTTAGTTCGGGGTATTTCAATTTAGAACTAGTATTAATTTGGTAGCTAGGAGAAAATTGGATAGATTTAAATTAGAAAAGCTTACTATGGATTAGAAGGAAAAAAATGGGTTTAAGTGTTCATTTAAAAAGTTCTGGCCATATCGGTGGTCTTTTTTTTTAATGTAGGATGATTTATATACACATAGTAAAGAATAAGGTACAAATCTGTCAACACGTAAGGGATATAATCAGGGGATTAACTTGTAAATATAATAGTGTTGTAAAATTAAACTCTAACTAGTTTAGGTAGTGTTGAAAACACAATAAATGTCAAAGATAACTAGTGAATTGGAAATCCCTATCGAAAGGATTTTGAGAATTAGGGTTGGATAAATGATGACGTAAATGTAGATTAATAATAATAATAATAATAATATAATAATAATAATAATAAGGGAAATTTCACGATATACCCCCGAGGTTTGAGCAAATTTTACGAGATACCCCTGAGGTTTCATTTTCATTACGAGATACCCCTAAGGTTTCATTTTCTTTACAAGATACCCCCGAGGTTTCATTTTCATTACGAGATACCCCTGAGGTTTCAGTTTTATTATGAGATACCCCTCTGTTCAAATTCATATCCCTAGTTTACCCTCCCATCATATGCCTACAACAACCTTAGAAATTCATGATCAGAGTTTTATTAACATTTAAGACTAAAATAAAATATAAAAAAATAAAGATCATATAAAATTTGAAAACAATTTTAAAAAATGAATATATTTAAATAAACAAAAACAAAAAAATTAAATAAATGGAAATAACTAAATAATTAAAAATTGTATTATTTTAAAAAATGAACATAAATTGTAAAAGTGTTACGTAATGATGATTTAAAATCATAAAAAAAATTATAACAATATGAAAAATATTAAAACTAACAATTTCATATATGTAAATAAAAAAACTCATTATTTAAAATAGAAAAATAAGTTTAATTAAAACTATAAAATATGATCATTTTTTGTGATTATTGATGTCAAATAATATATTTGTTAATAAAAATTTTAATTAACAAAATTATTAAAAATATCTTATAATGTAATTGTTATAACTCTTTTATGATTTTTATTCAATTTTTTAAAAATGGAGTTTAAATTTTATATGTTCTCGTGAACAAAAATAGTTAATATTTTAAAATTTTAAAAATAAAAGAAATGACTAAACAATAAAATTGATTTATTTTAAAAACATATTTTTACTTAATTTTAAAACTATTATTGCAGTGACATAAAATCATAAAAAAGTTATAACAATTACATTAAATATAAGAAATTATTAAATTATTTATTAACTATAAAATTTTATTAACAAATATATTATTTGACATCAATAATCACAAAAAATATCATATTTTATAGGTCTTATTATACTTATTTTTCTAATTTTAAATAATGAGTTATTTTATTTACATATATGAAATTGTTAATTTTAATAATTTTCATATCATTGTTATAATTTTTTTATGATTTTAAGTCATCACTATGTAACACAGTTACAAATGTTCGTTTTTTTAAATAAAAAACAATTTTTTTATTATTTAGTCAATTTTATTTATTTTATTTTTTGTTTTTGTTTATTTAATATATTCTTTTTTAAAAAAATCAAATTTATATGATCTTTATTTTTTGTATTTCATTTAAGTCTTAAATTTTAATTAAACTTTGATCGTAAATTCCTCAGGTTATTGTAGGGGCATATGGTGGGAGGGTAAACTAGGGATATGAATTTGAACGGAGGGGTATCTCGTAATAAAACTGAAACCTCAGGGTAACTCGTAATGAAAATGAAACCTCAGGGGTATCCTGTAAAGAAAATGAAACCTTAGGGGTATCTCGTAATGAAAATAAAACCTCAGGGGTATCTCGTAAAATTATCTCAAACCTCGGGGGTATATCGTGAAATTTCCCTAAAAATAAAAAGAGATACCTTAGAGTACATACCGAGTTAGGTAAATTAAATTATGGAGTAGAATAAGGTTATGGGTCGTTTGCTGCTATGTATCTAAAAATTTAGGAGGAGTTTGATAAAAAGAGGAGATTGATTTATATTAGTAAGTGATGAAATATTTAGTAGGTGAGAAGGTTAGAAATTTTAGGATGATAAATGTATTATATAAGATTAAGGAAATATGATGGAGTAAATAATAGGATTGAGTTTTAAGTTGTTGTGTTGGTGAATTTGAGACAACATTGGTTGATCAATGAGTTGCATAACTTTGGGTATATCATGCAAAAGTTGGATTATATTTAATTACAACTTCAAGACTTATTAAGGAATATAGCTAAGAACCCTTATGACATCAAGTCGTGATATTCCGGTTAGGAGGTTTGAATATATGCCTTAGTCTAATGAAATGTTTGAGGAGTGAGAAAATATTAGCAGCTTGGGTAAATGAATTATAACAAGCTAAATTGTGTACAAAATAATATCGTAGGGTTGCTGCAATTGTAAATATATTACATGACCCTAATACCAGAGGATGAACTTTAGGGATTAACATAACATGTATTGTAAGATATTCAGTATAAGGACCAACGTTTCAAATATAAGTTGGTTGATGGATTAGTATACCTGCAGTAGCAGTGGGCTAAGTGATGATTAAAAATAACTATATGTTAAACAAAGTAACTAGACTCACAGATGAATTCATTTGAAAAGCCACTTTGAAATTTTGGGCTGGCTCGATAATGAAGAATTCGATTGCAAAATGTTATAATATGCTAAATCGCATATGTTTAGAAGTAGTTGAGAAATAAAGAGAATTGTGATTTAAAATCGTGTGTATATTCTCACTCTATACAAGCTCTAAGCCCCTTATCACATATATATACAAGGCTTAAAGATAAAGAAGATAAAATAATGTTTATCTAATGCTAAGTAATGGGTCAAAACTAGATATGGGCCTATGTTACATGTACTAAACATAAACATAGCCCAATACCCCCCCCCTCAAGCCGCAGGTAATGAAGATTAACCAGGCTTGTGTTGTTGTATGTTGCTCATGCCCATGCGATGAAGTTGATCCTTGTATTTGGTTCCTGGTAACACTTTGGTCATCATGTCTGCCAGCTGGGATGTTGTGTGCGTATAAACGACATCTACAAGTCCTTGCTGAATTTTATCTCGTACAAAATGGCAGTCTATCTCGATATGTTTGGTGCGTTCATGGAAAACTGGGTTCCTGGCTATGTGAATGGCAGATTGATTATCACATTTGACAGGGATTGGTGTAATGTGCGATACACCAATTTCATGTAAGAGGCGTGTCAACCAGGTGAGTTCGGCTGTAACACGTCGTAACGATCGATATTCCGCCTCAGCACTTGATAGAGAGACGGATCCTTGCTTCTTTGTCTTCCAAGAAACGGGACTGTCCCCTAAGAAGATGTAATATCCAGAAACTGATTTTCTCGTATTAGGACAAGCCGCCCAATCCGAATCACAATATGCAACAAGGTCCAATGCAGAATGGTGTCCATCGGTGAGAACAATACCATAATTCATAGTGCCACGGATATAACTGAGAGCATGGAGAGCTGCTTGCATATGAGTATCCATCGGTCGTTGCATGAATTGACTGAGTACTTGCACTGTGAAACTTATATCTGGTCGAGTATTGGACAAATAATTGAGTTTGCCAACTAACCGACGATAAGCTGTAGGATTATCGATGGGAACACCATCATCCTGAAGAATGTGTCGGCCAACTATCATCGGTCCTTGTGTAACTTTGGTGTTCTCACAATCATATTCTGCCAGTAGATCCTTACAAAATTTGCGCTGGGATAAAAATATCCATTGCTGGTTGGAATAAATTCTATGCCCAGAAAATAATGTAAAGATCCGAGATCCTTGATCTTGAAATTAAGATCCAAGACGCTCTTGACTTCATCAATGTCGGCTTGGTTCGGTCCAACAATCAGCATGTCATCAACGTAGACTGCAATAAAGATTGTTCCGTGAATACTCTCTTTATGAAACAAAGAATAATCATTCTTTGATTGGGTAAAATTGAGAGTGCGCAGAAAACTTGCTAGCTTGGAAACCATTGTCTGGAGGCTTGTTTGAGACCATATAAGGACTTTTTTAATCGACAAGCTTTATTCTTGCTTGGTGTATCAAGTCCTGGAGGAATTCTCATGTAAACTTCTTCGTCTAGATCGCCATGTAAAAAGGCGTTGTTCACATCCAATTGATTAATTATCCATCCTTTGTTGAGAGCGACAATGATGAGAGCTCTTATTGTCGTTAGCTTCACCACCGGGGAAAAAGTTTCATTGTAATCCAAGCCATGTCGCTGTGTAAACCCTTTAGCTACCAATCTTGCTTTATATCGCTCCAATGTGCCATCCGATCTGAGTTTAATCTTGTAAACCCATTTACATCCTATCACCTTCTTTCCCTTAGGTAATGTAACGATATCCCACGTATCATTCCTCTCGAGTGCTTGTAATTCGTCATGCATGGCTGTCTTCCAGTGATCATGCTTTACAGCTTCATTGTAAGTGGTAGGTTCGCTCATGTCCATTAGCTGGTTTGTGACATGAAGTTCTGTTGACAATAGTGCAAATAGAAGTGGTAGGTTGTAAATCAGTCAGACTGACACAGTTTGTAACAACGTTGGCGCGTGCCCGGGTGTCACCATATACTCTTTCATCGAGCACATCTTGGAAAATAGTACCACAAACATAGTCTTCGAGATAATGTGGTTTGTGACTTTGTCTGCTCGAGCGTCGAACTGCTGGTTGTGTTTCATTTTCTGCAGTGAGGGACATTCTTGCTGAATAAGACGTGGTATGTCATCGTCATCCATGTACATGTTGTATGGATTAGAATTATTAACGACATTACTAGTCTGCGGAATGATATAAGAATCGATGCCATCCTTAAAAGGAAATATGGTAGTATGAAACTTGACATCTCTACTGACTTCAATAACTCGAGTGTTGATACTCATGACCTTGTGGCCCTTCTTCCTTGGATCTGTGCCCATGTAAATGCATGCTTCTCCTTTTGGATTGAACTTTCCTCTTTGTGTCCAACAAAACTCTTGTAACATAAACATCCAAAAGGTTTGATATCACCATAGGTTGGTTTATGATGATACAAACTTTCATATGGTGTTTTTCTCGTTGAGGGCTTTGGTTGGGAGACGATGATTAAATATGTAGCATATAAAATACAATCTCCCCAGTATGCTATAGGAACATTGGATTGGAAATATATTGCTCTTGCAGTTTCGAGCAAATATTTATGTTTCCGTTCTACGACCGCATTTGTTGAGGTGTGTATGCACAAGTGGTTTGGTGCACTATGCCTTCCTTAGCAAATATACTTTTCCTTCATTTGACTTCCAAGTTCCTTTGCATTGTCAGTACGGACTATTTTGACTTATGCATCAAATTGTCGCTCCACCATTTTAATGAAATTTAGAATCGCTTCCCAAGATTCACTCTTTTGCTTGATGAGGTTTACCCAAGTTGTTCGTGTAAAATCGTCGACGAAACAAACAAAAAACTATACCCATTATAAGTCTCTGTGTTGAACAGCCCCCAACATCAATATGTAACATTTCAAATGCTCGCTTGGTTTTACTCGAAGAATTATCAAACGGAAGACGTTGCGCTCTTGCCTTGTAACATATATCACACGCATAATCATACGGTAAATCTCCTTCCTTTATTAATCCCATTGTAACTAGCTTCTTAAAAGGTACATGGCCTAGACTGATATGAATATTTTCTACACGTGGGCTGATTTTTGATGTTAAGCCCGCATTAGAGAAGCCTGATAACATTTTATTGGCACCGACTCCTTCTACCGTTGGGCCGGCTTGATTACTAGAGCCCGTCTGGAAGTAATCCTCTGCATCTACATCTAACTGAGCCATCAATCCATTGGACTTGCGCAACATAAGTAGCCCAGGTTCTGAATCCATCTTTCCAACGTCCAAGACATAAAGACCATGTTGACCAAGACCGAAGATTTCAGTCTTCCCTGTCGCAAGGTCCTGAATACAGCAGCGTGAGTATCAAAAACCAACGAGCAATTAAACTGTTCTGTCAATTTCTTAACAGAGATTAAACTGAACATGAAATTCGGTATGTATAGAACATCTCTCAGCCAAAACCCCTTTCCAATTCTCACATCCCCTATCAGATTACCAGTTGGGGACTCCCATCGGGCAAAATTACCGTTCTCTGAAACCGAAGACTCTTCCAATTTTCAAACTGTTTTTGCACACCAGACATGTGGTCTGTTGCCCCAGAATCGATTATCCAATTTCCATTGAATTTAGCATGAGATTGATTTCCCATCAAACAAAGTTTTTGCAGATATCAAAAGTGTGTTACCTGCGAAATTGCTGTGACTGAAAGTTTCTGTTTTAGCGGTGCTGTTGCGAATTAACTCGGCAATCTGCTGCATCTGTCGCGGTGTGAGTCCCGCATCTTGATCGTTTTTTCCTTCAATCTGGTCTTGGTTTTTCGCAGCATTAGCAAAGCTCTTTTTCCGTCGATTCATTACCGATTCTTTCCCGTACAACTGAAAGCAATCAGCTGCAAGATGCCCTGACTTTTACAATGTGTGCATCTCTGTCTCTGATAGCACTCTTCAAAACCATGACCAGCTTTCTTGCAAAAAGTGCAGAACAATTTCTTCTTTTCGTGTTCAATCCCTTTCCTAGGGTTTCTTGAAGATTCGCCGGAACTGTAGAAAGACATAGCGTCTTCTTTAATCCCTTCTCTTCCTCTCTGATCCTCTTCTTGAATTACCAGAGAGAAAGCTTTATCCAGCTTCGGTACAGTCTGCATGGCGAGTATTTGTCCCCGTATCGACAAGAACCTCCGATGTAAACCCATTAGAAAGTGAACTAATTTGTCCTCTTCCACACGCTTCAGAATCCTCTTGTTCACATCACAAGTGCAGTTCCACAACTGCATCGCTCCGGAGGCCTGGCCAGCTCCAATTCGCCCCAGATCTCCTTTAACTTGTTAAAGTATTCAACAACCGACTCTTCTCCCTGCTTCGCTTCGCCAAATCGCGTTTCAACCCGTGAATGACCGCGATATTTGTATGCTCATATCTTTCGCAAAGCGAATCCCAGGCAAGTTTGGGGTCGTCGCAATACCTAATGCCCACCAAGACATTCGGTTCCACGGCGTTCTTGATCCAGGAGAGCACCATAGAGTTCGACCTTACCCAGGCGGTCGACCGGACATCGTCTTTCCATCAGGCTTTTTCACACACCGTCCCCGTCACAAAGCCATACTTGTTTTTCGACTTCAACGCCGTTATCATATCGCACTTCCACCCCAAATCCGGTTCCATTGAACTTGGGAACTAAGCTCAAGCCCGGTTGTTCTGCTGCGTGAACATATAAGGGGTCGTTGACGTCGATAATGACACTGCTGCTACCACCAATCGCCGGAGTGTTCTTCTTGCCGTCGTCGTTCGCCATAGCGCGAAAAAAGAAATTAAAGAAACACCTATGCTCCTGATACCATGTTATAATATGCTAAATCGCATATGTTTAGAAGTAGTTGAGAAGAATAAGAGAATTGTGATTTATTAATCGTGTGTATATTCTCAACTCTATACAAGCTCTAAGCCCTTATCACATATTATATACAAGGCTTAAAGATAAGAAGATAAAAATAATGTTTATATAATGCTAAGTAATGGGTCAAACTAGATATGGGCCTATGTTACATGTACTAAACATAAACATAGCCCAATAAAACATAAGATATAAGGATCTAGTGTTAAAGTTATAAAGAATTGAATAAATGATTAATTATAGAATTCAAGGGTTGATATGCATTATATAAGCGGATATACTTGGATAAATTAACCAAGCAAACTTAAAATGACCAAGTCATCTAAATGATCCAAGAGGGTTAAGTTGACCAACCCAAACAATTGATGGGATTCTAAAGAATAATATTATTATAAGGTCAGTTATAGCATATAGTAGTAAACTATATTGTTATACATACATATATTTATATATATACAACTATATATACCCAAGTATAATAAACCTATGAACAAAGAGACAATTGTAAGGATTAAATCTTAAGTAGCGAGATGACTAGAGGACGGTTAAACTAATTCCAGACTTGTCTAAAATCCTGAGTAAGATGATACTAATCACGAAGTTAATACCAAGGGGATTAGTGGTTATTTAGAATACCTAATAAGTTGAATTATAGTAAATTAATACTTGGCGGTATATTCCAGAGATACAGTTAGGAGCTACGAGAATAGAAGGCGAGCGTGAGACTTCACGCTAGCATTGTTCATCGGTGAACGGTATGTTAATTGTGTGGTCTGAATGTCCTAAGGATTTTCCTAAGGTCCAGACGTTGTGTGTTTAATTGTTTAAAGAGCGATATCTGTGATTTATGTATATGATATTGTACACTACATTGTTCAACACTGTTGTGTTCTATTTTAACGCGAACGTCTTATGACTGGAAGTTTATACATCTAAACTGGTACAAAACTAACTGACCTTTAGGATTATTGAACCTAACTGATGGTCAACTATTATAGTCTTAACTCAAGGATTGGTTATTGTGCCACTGACAAAGGGCTAACTTATAAAGAGAGGAATCCAGACTGTTTCGACTTTCTGGTTGCGCATCGTGATCACTACGAGAGACTTCAATGGGGAGTCACTCAAGGGAATCCATTGTCCACATTTGACGATGGCGGAGGGCACTACCGTTGGTGCACAGGTTCGACCGGATCGGTCATTATCCAGGGCCATAAGGTCAACTGGTAACGGTTCCTTTGGAACCCAGGGGACATACTGTCCATTATTAAGTTATTAAGGGTTGTCTTAACATGACGCCTGAGGTGGAATTTAATTGGAAAAGTTTAAGAGGTTGGTTTTAAGGATAAGGGCCAGGTGGCAACTAACAAGTACAGTTATTTAATACGCGTATCTTGTTTGGTTATTATTATGGATTATTGGTGATTGATTATCTGGTTGTTGTTACTATTATGTGATGTGATTTGCAGGCGAACTGTTATACGTTTGTTTAGCATTTACAGTTATTATTGTTGTTGTTGTAAACCGGTATTTCATGTAAAGAATATAATATCAAGATGGCTAAAATGACTTAAGGAGTCTAGATGACTTAGGACTACATGTAGCATACCAGCATTTCGATTGCTGAGCCCTTCAATGGGCCAAACATTTCAGGTTATTGATTGAAGACACAAGCCGGAGTGCGGGGAAACAGGGTAGCTCATATGTTTTAAATAAACACTTGTAGTTTCATTATGTATTGTATTAAGGAGGTTGTTGTATTTCATTAGCTTCTCATTTAGTTTGGATTTGGTTTGTAATAATTAGAGTGCTCAGTGTCTGTTCATCACTGCGTGAGAAGTTGAGATTGTTGGAAGGAGTAAGGATGTCTTGTTACTCACAAGGGTGAGTACGGCGTGTAACACCAAGGTAGATAGTTTTATTTTCCGCTGCGAATTATTATTTATTATGCTACGACTTGCGACGTTAGTACATGTTTAGGATTAGGGGTTTTACCGAAATGGAGCTTTTCCAGTTTTGAAAAGATAGGAAGCAAGGGCTTGCTCTAACTAAGAGAAATATATGCTTAGTTTTTTATTTGGAGCAAAAATGAAGATTTGGTGGGCAATTGAAGGTGGAGGTGCATGGCTGTGCTTTGGAATGGTTTTGGAGCAGAGAGAGGAAGAGGAAAACGGTGGGGAAGGTGTGGAAATGAAGAAAGAGGAGAGAGAGAAGGTAAAGTAAGACATTAACTTTTAAAAAGGTAAATAGTCCTTTTTTCTTTTTCCTTCTTCTTTTCTAATATGGATGTCTATGGTGATGACTCACCCCATCAAAACCGGCCCCCCCTTCAGTAGTAAGATATTTATGGACTTAATTTGACCATTGACCAATTAAAGTTGACTTAAGGCTTATTTGGGCACTATTTGGGTACTATTCATAATTAGTGCACAAATTTGTAAAATTTTTAGTTTTCTCATTGATTTAGGCTTCCTAATGTGATACTAATTAGTACAAATGTTGATTAAGGTTGTAATATTGGGCATTTAGCCACTCAAAACCTCCTTCTAAGACAATTTTTCAAAATATGCTTTAAGAGTCCTTAAAGCACAATTTGTGTTTAAGCTTGTTTTTGAGCTTGGTTTTATTTGGTAATTGATTTAAATATCCATTAGCATGTTAATAAGGTCTTATAATAATATTTGGGTGATAATCAAAGTCACTCCAAGCTTAGAGCACGTTTTTGCTTAAATTGCCCTTATGGCGTTTTCTTGTGTTTTCTTTGGTTTAAATTGTCTACCAATGGTTCTAAGGCATGTTTTAGTCTTATTACATCATAACTTGATGTTTACTTAGCATACTTAGGTTTGGGGTATTTCAAAACTTTTTTTGTCAAAGAAATATTTGTGTGAAAGTTGTGTATGACTAGGAACCGTGTTATAATAGGACAGAATATGACTTGTAGAAGATATATTCATAAATGGAAGATTTTTTAGGTATACTATATTCTTTAGAGGAAGAACACATAAAAGCAACAATTGATCTTCCACTAAAACCATGAGTATGAATAAAAAACACGTAATCAATATAATAAAATAAATATGTATATTCCCCGGTAATTATACTAATGGGTTATCTTAAGGGGACATTTAATTTATTGTATATAATCTTAGTTTGTTATATATAACCAAGTATCGTGCTTAAAAAATAAAGAGAGATTTTATGAATGTCATTATTTTTTTGGATAAATTGTGAAATGTCTCAAAATAAAAGTAGTCACAAAATGCCCATTACATTTTATAAAAGTCCATGAACTTCAATATGTCACTGACCAGAAGAAAAAGATCAAAATACATCAAAGTTAGCAAAGGCTTTTGAAATTAACAATATGCTCTTAAATATTAAAAATTCACTAAAATTCAACAAAAAAATACTTTGCTATTAGTAAGGATATTTTTATCGTTTTTCATTCTGCTCATTGACATAGTGACCAATGTTCTCAGGATCGCGATCCTAGGGTACGATCCTACAAAAACTAAGAAAATACACTTCTATTGTAATCATATGTTCATATAACTTGATTTAAATATTCTAAGTCCAATTTAATAAAACATATTCATTTTTCTACAAAATACATAAACTATTCAACTATCATAAATAAGATATTGTGTTTGTTTGCGAAATCAAAATAATGTCACTAAAAAATTGATTTTAAGTTTTCACTATTTAATCCATAAACAAAATAACATGATAATAAATCAAGTCTAAAGTCTTCATCATCTGCATGTGAAATTTGTTTTTTCACTCATCACTAAACGATTCAGTATTTTAATAAAATTCAGCAACATAGTATACATAATATACAAGTTCACCAACAATAAATGATACTTAAAATAAAAGTATAAAAACTAACTTGTAAGATCTTCAACAATCTACAATTAGAGAAAATAGGTAACAAAATAAAATATTTGTCAACAAATAACATCCCAACCCAAATAATAATAGAAGATTTAAAACTAAAATAGTGCATTAAATTTGACAATAGACATAAAATATAAAATAAGTAATAACAATTCAAAAAGTCTTTTTGGCAAGGTTCTATTTTTCATATTAAATATAAAAATAAATGTTTAAAGATTTTTTCCTATTTGAATATATATTATTTTAGACATATATTAGAACTTTTGTTAATATAGTAAGTATATAGCATTAATTTTTTATTCATAAAATTATTAAAATGTATTCAATTTTTTAGCTTTTAAATGTACATAAAGTTCGAATATATTACCTATTTCAAACCTACCATGAGGCCGTGTCAACATTGGTAATACTATTTACTAAAATTAACCTTTAAGTATAAATATTAGAATCTCAAACTAATTTAAGTATATCATAGGACATAATATAATGTTTAAACTCTGTAATTAGACAATTTTAAGGGATATAGAAGCAATTTTTTTTAAAAAAATAAGTAATAGTTAGGATCATGGGATCGTAGTGGGATCGCTATCCCACCGATCCTACACGATTCTACCGATCCTGACCCGATCCCACCCGATTCTGATTCTATTAAGCGATCAGGATTGACCTTATATAGTTGGATCGTAGAATCGCACAATCCTACGATACGGATCGCGATCCTATAAACACTGATAGTGACATTGCATGAACTTTTACAAAAATATAATGACATTTTATAATTTCCCTTTTATTATTGGGCATTTTGATGCATTAGCCCAAAATACATTGAGATTCCATGAAATTTACCAAAAATAAAACAATTGCAGAAAAATCAATCATTTTATTAGTTCAATTAGCTGACTGATGACCCTGACAATGAGTGTCCAGAGTCCAGATCAATGGAGCATTACGCTTCTCAAACACCCAGCCTAGGCGCCTCATTCTTTGTAAGATGCACGAAATTTTCGTAAAAATACCGATCTCATAAAAAAATTACATGCGGTGGTCATTTTTGAAAAAAATTACGCGGATGTACCGAACCAGTGTAAAGAAGCTGCCCTGGGATCAGGGCAGCTTGTCAAAAACCGCCCTGATAGCAGGGCAGTTTCTACATTTTTCTGCTTGAAGCAGCCCTGGGTGTAGGGCGGCTTCAGGCAAAATTGTCGGAAGGTGCCTTGAGGCCAGGGCGGCTTCTTTGCAAATCGGTCCAGAAATTTTATTTTTTTTTTCCAACTTTTGAATCATTCGTGCGATGCTTTAACGGTTCCGGAACTTGACCAAATTTTGTACGACGATAGTTGAACAGTTATACTTTGGATCTAAGTCATTTCTCTGGAGTTTTAGGACCATATGGGACCCACGTGACTTCATATAAATGGCACCAGAGTTAACGTTTTATCGGTTTTGAAGTTTTCGGGTAATGTCATATCTTGTGTTATTAATCAGTTTTGTACTTATATTAAAGTCCTATGATGCATTTTTAAGAGGTCCGATTTGGGCAGTAATCGATACAGACATTCAATATCCAAGAAGTGTTAACCATTTAAAATCCTCGTTAAACCACATTATGCGATCGCACTTTGCTAACAACGATTTGCATGTCTATTCGATTGTGCACCTAAGAATGGACCAGGATTCATACAACTACTCGCATGCATACATACATACTCATGCAGATGTACGTATAATGATTCGCAACTACATTGATCTTGAAGAAATCATGGAAAGAATTAAGATCCTCATTGATTACGAGGATGATTCAGACTTTGAAGACCCCGCCGTATCACGAAGCAAAGCACTGGCGATGAGAGGGCGACATTAGAATTAAATTTTGGCAAACTAATGGGATTGTATGTTTAGTAATAATACTGCAGAGTGCTTTATTTCAAATCTCTGACCAATTTGTACACTCTATGACTCAGACCATTGTCCTCTAGTGGGCAACAATAATATCTCTGACCCACCACCCACGAATTAATATCAGCCATTCCTTTTTGGAGTGGGTCTGCAGAGTGCTTTATTTCAAATCTCTGACCAATGTTGTACACTCTATGACTCAGACCATTGTCCTCTAGTGGGCAACAATAATATCTGACCACCACCCACGAATTAATATCAGCCCTTCCTTTTTGGAGTGGGTCTGCAGAGTGCTTTATTTCAAATCTCTGACCAATGTTGTACACTCTATGACTCAGACCATTGTCCTCTAGTGGGCAACAATAATATCTCTGACCCACCACCCACGAATTAATATCAGCCCTTCCTTTTTGGAGTGGGTCTGCAGAGTGCTTTATTTCAAATCTCTGACCAATGTTGTACACTCTATGACTCAGACCATTGTCCTCTAGTGGGCAACAATATATATCTCTGACCCACCACCCACGAATTAATATCAGCCATTCCTTTTTGGAATGGGTCTATAGAGTGCTTTATTTCAAATCTATGACCAATGTTGTACACTCTATGACTCAGAATATTGTCCTCTAGTGGGCAACAATAATATCTCTGACCTACCACCCACGAATTAATATCAGCCATTCCTTTTTGGAATGGGTCTGCAGAGTGCTTTATTTCAAATCTCTGACCAATGTTGTACACTCTATGACTCAGAACATTGTCCTCTAGTGGGCAACAATAATATCTCTGACCTACCACCCACGAATTAATATCAGCCATTCCTTTTTGGAATGGGTCTGCAGAGTGATTTATTTCAAATCTGTGACCAAGGTGGCTGTGCCCATTTTTCGTTTATTATATATAGAAGTGGTTGTGGCAAAATTCAATTGCACCACTTCTCAGCATTCAGCTCTCTCTTCCTCCCTCTCAATCTGATCTATCACTCTCTTAAATATCCACATTATCAAGCTCAAACAACTGCCTAATTTCTTTCAATCAGTCCACAAACATATGGCGTATCCTTGTCTAATTTTCCTTAATGCTGAGATATCCTACAACTCACATGGTAGCCTCTATTTCTCTTGGAGCCAAAAAACTAAGACCTTCCACCTTCGGGTCACTGATAATTTCACCTTCGAAATGCTGAAGCAATCTGTCACAGAGGCCATTCGCCAACTAGGTTGCGGATACGATGTAGGAAGGATGACTTATCGAAATTTGTTTTTAAGAAACCCAATGGTGTACTCTGCACTTCAATTGAACACTGATGGAGATATTCAAGCAATGATTGACAACTACAAGTGTAGTTGGGACCTCTCGCAGAGCATGGAGATTCATGTCGAGATGGATGCTGATGATGATGATGAAGATGATGACCTGTACGAGCCCGGGGATGATGATAATATATCATCAGATGATGAAGTCGAGCTAATACCAGAAGAATTTCTCCATCAACCAGATGTTGATGAAGGCACTAGTCAAGAAGGCCCAGATGTGCCGTTCTATCATCACGTGGATTGGAATGCTATCTACGCATTGACAAGTGATGTTGAACGACGAGGTGTTCCACAATGGCAGTCTGGAGGAAATTTTGAAGTCCACCAAGAGTTTGATGACAAGGAGAGTCTGGTTAGTGCTATTAAAGACTTTCACATTTGAAATAATCTTGATTTTCGTGTTGTAAGAAGCTCGAGTAGAGCGTATGCTGTCCAATGTGCAAGTGGGGAAGAATGTAAGTTTTATATAAGGGGAGCGTTGTTGTCCGGTGAGACAGAATGAAAGATAACAAGATAGAGGCCACACTCTTGCACTCCTCAAACCGACGGACAAGATCACCGACAAATGAATTATCATTTCATTGCGAAGGCCATTCTACCCCATATCAGCCGTAACCCGGGCATGAGTGTTCTAGATGTAATAGAACAAGTTCGTGGCCAGTACAATAGGACCGTTTCATACAGAAAAGCTTGGCTGGCGAGGTGTGAAGCAATAGGAAAGATGTACGGAGATTGGGTAGAATCATATGCCCAACTACCAAGGTTGTTCATGGCAATAAAACATAAAATACCTGGATCGATTGTTAATCTGAAATCAGTTCCAGGTTATGAAGATGAGACTCAAACAACGCAAGTCAAATTCTTCCAACGATGCTTCTGGGCGTTCGGACCATGCATCTTAGCATTCAAGTACTTCAAACCCATGCTGCAGATAGATGGTACACATCTATATGGTAAGTTCAAAGGTAAGCTTTTGATAGCGGCAGCACAAGATGGAAATAACAAAATTATACTTGTTGCATTCGCTATAGTTGAGTCTGAAGATTTGGCTTGTTGGAAGTACTTCCTCGACAAGGTAAGGTTGCATGTCATCGGTCAAAGGAACGATGTGTCAATAATTACAGATCGTGCACTTGCTATAATAAGCATCGTGGAGTCAGACAATTTATGGAGACCCCCAATGGCTCACCATTTCTACTGCATAAGACATATTGCATCGAATTTTAACTCAAGGTTCCACAACAAAAGGTTGAAGAAGTATCTGATCAACACAGGTATCATAATTTATCAATTAATGTACTTCACTAATTAAATTGAGTATTTTCAATGTTTAACATTGACTTATTATCATGTATTTAGCGTACGAATTTAGAAGGCATCATGTCCAAAGAAGATATAATCACCTTCTATCCCAGAATACCGACATTGAGCGATTCTTCAATGACCTACCATTTGAGAAGTGGTCTAGGGCATATGATGAAGGAAGAAGGTGGGGGCACATGACAACCAATCTGGTCGAATGCATCAATAGAGTGCTAAAGAGTGTCCGAACTCTACCCATCACCGCTATTGTTACCAGCACACTGTACAAGTTGGTGACTTATTTTAACGACAACCTTGACACATATTACGGCCAGCAGATAGCGGGTTCCACATTGTATACTGATCTTGCGACTTCCAAGATTGAAGAAAACCGTAGACTGTCGAACAGTCACAATGTAACCTGCTACAATGAGATCGATCCAGTGTATGAGGTCGAAGATTTTGGCTTAGTGGCTATGAGGAGGAACTGAGGGAAGTACAAGGTTGACTTCGATGATATGAGTTGTGAGTGTGGGGAGTGGCAAGCGTTCAAATACCCATGCTCTCATGTCATGGCCGTCTGTTGTAGAACCGGTATGTTGTGGGAAAATTACGTACGCCCAGTGTACAAGCTGGAAACAATGCTCGAGGCATATGGCGGTGATCCTTTTACACTGCTGGGTAATGAAGAAAACTGGCCAGCATATACATGGGTTAAGGTTGTACCACAACCAGATGCCATTCGGACTATCAGGGGAAGACCTAGGTATTCTAGGATTCAAAATGAAATGGATGAAAATGAAACGACTACAGAACGTAGACGTTGTCGACATTGTTTACAAACGGGTCATAATAGGAGGAACTGCCCTAACAGAGGGTATAATTGATTGTGGTTTTCAGATGTTAAATATGCTCCTGCTCCTGCATAGACAGGTAGTGCCTTTAGCAAGCACACAAAAAATGTAATTTTTTCTAAATAGCAATGAAGTGTGTTTTATGTTGAGTGTTTAATATAAATGTGCCCTTTTATTTTAAGAATTACGTACAATCTATGAAATTTTTGGGTTACATCGGCTAAAGCAAATACACATGTCGAAAGTATGGGTGTTTGATTGTTGTTTTACAATTTTTTGATTGTTTTGAAGGCATTGTTTAATTAACAAACATGTTCACTAAAAATTGGAAAAACACTAACTCAAGTGACCAACCCAATGAAGTCGTCTTTATGTCATAAGAAGTTATAATGGCTACAAATGCATCATAGGACTTTAATATAAGTACAAAAATGGTTAATAACACAAAATATGACGTTACCCAAAAAGTTCAAAACCGAGAAAACGTTAACTCTGGTGCCATTTATATGAAGTCACGTGGGTCCCATATGGTCCTAAAACTCCAGAGAAATGACTTAGATCCAAAGTATAAATGTTCAACTATCGTCGTACAAAATTTGGTCAAGTTCCAGAACCGTTAAAGCATCGCTCGAATGATTCAAAAATTGGAAAAAAACTAGCTCAAGTGACCAAACCAATGAAGTCGTCTTAATGTCGTAAGAAGTTATAATGGCTTCAAATGCATCATAGGACTTTAATATAAGTACAAAACTGATTAATAACACAAGATATGACATTACCCGAAAACTTCAAAACCGATAAAACGTTAACTCTGGTGCCATTTATATGAAGTTACGTGGGTCCCATATGGTCCTAAAACTCCAGAGAAATGACTTAGATCCAAAGTATAACTGTTCAACTATCGTCGTACAAAATTTGGTCAAGTTCCGGAACCGTTAAAGCATCGCACGAATGATTCAAAAGTTGGAAAAAAAATAAAATTTCTGGACCGATTTGCAAAGAAACCGCGCTGGCCTCAAGGCACCTTCCGACAATTTTGTCTGAAGCCGCCCTACACCCAGGGCTGCTTCAAGCAGTAAAATGTAGAAACTGCCCTGCTATTAGGGCGGTTTTTGACAAGCTGCCCTGACCCCAGGGCAGCTTCTTTACACTGGTTTGGTACATTCGCGTAATTTTTTTCAAAAATGACCACCGCATGTAATTTTTTTATAAGATCAGTATTTTTACGAAAATTTTCCGTACATCTACTACCACGTGATGTTACGTTAGTGGCAAACTACAAATCGGGCGAGCATTCTCCTTCAAAATCATGCCATTAATTAAGTCCAGCTTCTAGTGTACTGATTGATAGTTCATTATGACTCCATTGCTCGCTGTAACCCATCAGAATGTTCTACATAAAATCACAACTACAATCCAATAACCACCACAGTTTTTGCCCTATACTTTCAGTGAAAAATACAAAGGCCTATTACGTCATTGATATATGCTCCATGGTTGATCCTATCAGCCGTGAAAAGGTAAACATAATAGCCGACGATAAAAAAAAGGGAGGCCACCATAACATACGTCTATTAAGTTATAAGTGAAAAGACTATAGTCGGTAGAGAAGTACATGGTAATATAGAGAAGAGAAAACCATCAGAAGGACTAGCCTTTCAAATTCTATCCTTTCTCATTGGAGAAGAGAAACTGATATAAAGATTGTTCAACAAATTCCAACTCTAACATAAATGACAACACTACTCGGAAAAAACCAAAACTTAGTAGGCGCCAGAAGGAACATATTGCTCCACCACCATTTCCTCCTATTTCTTCAACGGTTAGCCTTTGCAACTCTCTCAATCTCATCCTTCTTTTTGATAGCGTAACTGTGAAAAGGATGCACAATGAGCTAGTCACACTCGTATGTAAATATGATCCGACATACTACTGTATTCACTTCCCATGAGAAGTAAGCACACAAGAATACACAAGTGCATGATTTACCTGTTGGATGATCCTTTAGCAGCATTGATAAGCTCATCAGCAAGACATTCCGCAATGGTCTTGATGTTTCTGAAAGCCGCCTCACGGGCACCAGTTGTGAGAAGGTAGATGGCCTGGTTTACTCTCCTCAACGGAGAGATATCAACAGCTTGACGTCTCACAACACCAGCTGAACCAATACGAGTGGCATCTTCTCTTGGTCCACTAGTATATCATAAAAAAAACATAAAAATAGAAGGCTTCATACAATCAATATGACAATCACAAGAAGTCTAACAAATAAGACAACATTTTACATGATGCAGCATCAATATACACTTGATTCAGCAAAGTATTATCACATCCACACGCTAAAGAGCAAGTGAAAAATGTCAAATTATATACGAGAGAACAATTATTGTTATTGAGAAGTTCAGTTCCTTCAATACCTGTTGACAATAGCATCAACAATGATTTGGATTGGGTTAGCATCAGTGAGAAGGTGGATGATCTCCATGGCATGCTTGATGATGCGGACAGCCATGAGCTTCTTACCGTTGTTCCTCCCATGCATCATGAGAGAGTTGGTAAGCCTCTCAACAATTGGGCATTGGGCTTTCCTGAATCTCTTCATCTGGTACCTCCCAGCGGTGTGAGGTACATATGTAGCATGCTTCACAGGGGAGACACCGATGTAATCTTGCAAGGCCATATCATGCACCTGAATAGGTAATGGAGCAGATTTTTCAGCTGTGCACTCTCTGACATAAAATGAAACATGAGATAACGACTAACGAGCCATACAGAGATGAATCGCTACCTTCAGATACAGAGATATTCATCTGAATACAGTGACACATGAAAATGAGGTTGTAGTATGAGCTTACATACTCGACATGATGAAATTAAACCAACGAATAGATATAGAACTATCATATCGCGTATCGCATGAAGAAACTAACAGATCGATATGAAAAGAAGGGATAGAAAATCTGTATGTATATTCAGCTAAACTAGCTCTCCATACTCTGCGAACACCGATTTCTGTCAGCACAATGTTTTGGCTCAACAATCGATATTTGTTATTGTCTTTGACGGACGTTTTAATAGCTCTCAACAGCTGGTGGAGTCATACCGTCGTTACAGTGTCTTAAATCAGAAAAACAGCATTCCAGTGGCCGTTAAATTATTTGGATCTGAAGACGCAATTCACATGCATTTCGCAACAAGAAAACTAAGAAGAAAAATTAAAACGGGCGAGCAAACTCAGCAAAGCTAAGCAACACAAAACAATCAAAGAAGACAACACGGGAGAGACAGAGAAAGATAATAATGACTAACGTTGACATCTTCGAATGACCATCTTCCAAAGAGCTTAACTTCCGCCGCGACTGGAGCATCATCGCTTGCTGGAGCAACAGGAGCAACCACTGCCGCCGCCGCCATGGTTTCACTTGCCTGAGTGTTTAGCGCTCTATGGGGGAGCCGAGGCAGCAAGATGAACGAAGAGAACACCAAAAACCCTAATGAAAGAAAGTGAAGGCGAAGCGATTTTACGGTGGAGTCTCTAGATAAAGTAAACCGTATAATGAATAATAGGTGGGCCGAATGTTCAGAGCCCAGTTATGAACCCAACCGAATATGTCGCCCTACCCAACATCAACAACAGACAGGATCCTCGCTTCTGGTCCACTTCAGCCATGACGCAGCAACATAAGTGTTTTCATGATAAAATTAATCTTTAATTTGTATACATTAATTGGGTCATTTACCAGTGTAAATTGTATACATTTTTTTGGCTTTGTTCTATCTTGGCATAATTGTAGCATAAATGAGTTTGACATAAATATCATACTGTTCATGGCATATTTGTTATGTGACATTTATGTCGTATTTATGCTACATTTACGTTGCTCATCTTTACCCGCCTTATCAATTATATTTTTTAAAAGTTAATTAGTAGTTTTAAAATTATCATTATCATATTCTAATGGTAACAATTTATATTATAAAATCTTAACATTTAATTTTATGTACATAAAATAATATTTAGGCCATATTTTTTACTATTAATTAGTTTATTGTTTTGTATATTATATATGGTAATAATTTTCACTAATTAATTATCATATTTTTTATTTTAAAATTTCTTACTTATATTTGTTATATAAATATTAAATAATTGATTTTAGCTAAAAAATAACACGCCTAAAACATATTAATATTCATTACACGACTGCATATTTAACTTAAAATTTGAAGTAATCTTAGATAGTACGAAGGGACCAACCAACCGTGGGTAAAAAATGAAAACATATAATATACATTACACGTTGGATTCTGATTAAATAGTAGTTTATCACTGGTACAGGCGGGTTCATAAGCGACGGTTTTAAACCTATAAAAATGACGGTTCCGAACCGTTGCTTACGCCGCTGTCGTTTTTGTTATTTTGCTATTTTACGACGGTTGAAAACCGTCTTTTAAGGGCGCCCTAGGGGGCGGGATTTAGTAAGTATAAACGACGGTTAAGCTTGTTAACCGTTGCTTATTATACACTTTAAACTACGGTTGGTAATCAAACCGTCGTTTAATTATCCTTTTCGACGCGCCTAAAATTGTTTTCAGCGACGGTTTGTCGTGTAGAACCTCGCTTATATTATACTTTAACTCTACGGTTCTATGTGGAACCGTCCTTTTTTTCTATTTTACCCTCTAACGCCTACCTAATATAAACGACGGTTATATATGAACCGTCACTTATGGTATATTGATTTTTTCCAGTTTTTCCCTATTTCCTTATTACGTATACACATCCAAAAACCAGAAAACCTGCATGTACAGCAACAATTCCAATAAATCACACACTACATAGATACCTCTGCAACTTGTTTTTTCATAGATAACAACAGTACCACCAGTACATGCTTCAAGTGCAACATTCAAAAACAAAACACTGATGAACGACCAATGTAAGTACCACATCTGAAAATTAAACTACCAATTTCCACTTCCAAACATAACATTCGTTCGACCAACATAACAAAGCTAAACAGAGATATCCATGTTTTTACATTAATCAATCACTGTACTCATCATCCTAGCAAGCTTGTTGGTGACAAACAATGTCAAGCTGTGCAGCTCGCTCAACAATCTCCTTTCTCTTCCTGGTTGACACATTGTGTGCAATCTCAGCAAAATGCCCTGCACCCCATTTCTGTATCAATCAATTTTTTTTCTACAGAACAAGTAACAACCAATGAAACCCCATAACTACAAAAATCATACCAAATTCAGAATTGTCAAATTCAGAGTAAATCATATAAATACATGTAACTCACCAACTTAAGTAGTAGTCCTGACAGCTGCTTCACTAGTTTGTCCTTGTTCTGGATCCTTGAAACACTTTAGGATGAACAAAGATGTTTGCTCTCTGATTAATTGCAAATCTTTAGGCGAATAAGTTTTGCCCGCGTTCTTAAAATATGCACGAACCTGTAAGAACAAGCATAACACACCATATTGAATATTTTAGATAGTTAAACCGGACGTGTAAGATGCAGCAGCCAACTGTTAGATGCACAAGAGAAGAGGCTGAAGCCAACACAATACACATGCAAGAGAGGGAGATTGAGCTATTAACATACTACACTAGCGACCGAACTCAACAATAAAACTGTGAGAAATATTAGATTAACTACAGCTTGGATTGGATAAATTCCCCGGAAAACACCAGCAATGTGTATATATATAGACATTTATACACGTTTTAAACATAATGGTGAAACATAAATATATATAGAAAACATATTTGAAAGTATTAATACCTCATCATCCTTTGTCAGCTCCTCTATATGCGTACAAATTTCATACATGTATCGTAGTACAAAAAAAACCGCAACTCCTCGAATCATTTTGCCTTGGACACTGTGACAAGTTTAAAAGAAAAAAAAAAAGTTTTTACTTTGTAAGTATACGTAATCAACTTATTGTAGAAATATATATATATGTTTCAGTAGTATGTACCTCAAGATGGACGACTGAAAATCGATTGAACTGTTCAAGGACTGTGTCCGTATGAGCGCTATTACACACAAAAACAATTCATTAATCTGTGTGCTTCTTCAAATAGAAAGTTATTTTCAAACAATTACTTACAGATATTAACGAATAACACTTACGTTTTGATCAACTCATCCACGTGGAGCTCACGATACATTCTTAACGGGTCAAGCACAAGCAATTGAGAGGTATCCACAGAGAGCATAAGTAGTAGCCAATGGTTACTACAATTGTAATATTTATAAGAAGTGAAATTAGTAATAGAATTCTTACTCACAAATTAACCACAACGAAAGAAATTCAATGGGAAGAGAAGTACTACTCACATCTGATGGAAGGGCATCATGAGGTATTTACTACCTTTATCAACAGCCTTCTTTATGCAGTGTGTGACATAGTGCTGGAATGTGGTGGTGTAACACCCCTACTCTAATCGGCTCCCAATCATCTTACCTAACATTATAATCGCAGCGGTAATCTCGACAATTGAACTACTGGTGTCACCGTTTTTACTCGCCCATACGAGTAATAACGTGCTTACAGATACATTCTTAAATACGAAACAATTTCCCACAGTGACAACAAGAGATAGACCTAACCTTCCCAAACCAATATAAAATACATTCACAGTGAGCATTCTAGGTATCCCAATCCTATACACGTTTCTAAGTTCGTAACCAAAATGCAACAGTGCATATTTACACAACTGTAATTAAACTACCCAGCGCGTCCCTCTCTTTGCCGACATCGGAAGCTGCATACCTGCAAAAATGGTTGTTTGTGGTATGGAATCAGCCCCTGCTGAGTATGTTACCACATGACTGTCATGCCCCCTCGGACCCTCAGTTATTTGGTCGAGAGCATGCAATTCATTTCCATGCAAATAGTTTAATGTTAAAATTGTAAAGCAACAATATATATTGCAGTAAACTCAAATAACAAATAAGCCCCCGACTTCACACATCGCATCGTAATAACCACTGAAAGTGTTACAACGCTTATATGAGTACAGAGACTCCATTCCAACAAACACTTAATAGTTCATAATTGAGTTCAGCGACTCACCCGACCAAACAATCCACCATAACCACACATGAGTTCTGCGACTCGACACAACCAGTTCACAACACACAATATGAGCACAATGGCTCGTTCAACAAATCCACCAACATACCACACATAATCACAAAGCACAACCAATGAACAACAAGGCGAAACAACGAGAATTATAGACGAGTATAAACACTCGTCTATGGCATGCAAGCCCAAATAATGTTCGCCTAATGTACGAGTTAGCATAGTCGTTCGTAATTGTTCAGTCATGTCTAATGACAACGTCTCGTTAGAACGACGTGTCTCTAAGTTACCCATCTCTTATGGCGGGTCACCCACGGCAGTAGCCACTCCAGCGGTAGAGTCTCCGACCTACGAACGTTCTGTAGTTCGTTGGAAATTTATCCTGATACTTACGGTTACCACACGGTATCCTAGTATCGTTAATGGACCACAGTTCACAGCAAGAGCCACATCCTCTTGATAAACTTATCTATACCATCGCATCGTTTTATTATTTTTCCTAACACAACAGACTGGGGTCGTTAGTCCAATCTTGAGTATGTCGACTCGGGATCCAGTGTTAGATACGAGAGCGGCGTTAAAGAGGCCAATGCTCCGTATATAAGTCTCAGGATATATATATATATATATATCTTATCCTGATGCTACAACGTTTACTTACGTTCCTTATATTACATATATAAGATAGCATCATTGCCGCTAGTTCGTTTTATAATATGTTCGTATATACGAACGGTACTGTTATCGTGCAACAGTAATATTAAAGCAGCATTAATACACAACTCAAGCATATTAATTCACACAAGCAGACATTCAATCTTATCACAGATTTTCACACAATGTCTGAACTGAGGAAATCCTCAAAGACAATCAAGCCACATAAATAACATACCGTTCACCCTAGAAGTATTACGGTGGAGTAAGGAGTATGATTCAGCTAGATCCGATGCTCCTTGCATCGTCTCTAACAGTATAACAATACATAACACTACTGATTAGATTCCCGTATATCAACTTAATTCTATGGTACCCCGTACCGTCACTATTACCTCCCGGTTAATCCCCCGTTATTAACTGTCAATGTTTGTCGGGTTTTCGGTTTAACTCGAGATTAGAAAAGTGTTATATTACATGCGTAGTCTTGTCTCGTATATTAATATACTTATTGTTGGACTTTGTTATCGCATGTAACTTAATATATGTTTGTACATCATATAGTTTGTTTCTTTATTACATGTATGATTCTTTGTCATGCACTATACATCTCACCTTAGTATTTATTTTTCTAAGGTTTGCCTCTCTTTTTTTTTCCAAGTTCAATGTGGTATAATTCATATGTAAACAATACTTTGAATTATATAAATCCTTATTATCCCATGTATACTCTTAACATTGGAATTCCATATCTAATGTTTGTAATTCTTTTCCCTTTAGCATATGTCATTTTAATTATGAAAATACATGGTCATTAAACCATATTATATTTTTCCACCATAACATATATTTATTTATATACATGTATTGTGGAACTATTTATTATATGGTAAGTCTTAATATGTATATTCATTCTTTTTAATGAATACCTCTCATATTATAAATGTTATAATTCTTATAACATTAAAACCATATTATAAATTCCATTTAAAAATGTTAATATTTCCGAACAGCACCTTGTTCTTAAATATTCACAAAATCCACCACATAATTAATATATTGTTACATTATAGTTATATAACATATATTATGACATTTATGTCATTAAAACAATTATAACATATAGTTGTAAATTGTTTAAAAATACCAAACAGCCCCTTATATTTTCGGCTTTCACTATAAACCACTAAACTTCTATAAATCACAAATCAACCTCAATTATATTTCATTGTTACACTTATAACATATACCTTATATTATAATCTTTAAACCTTGATATAATCATAACCTATAGTTTTTAAAGGCTATAATTTTCGAACAGCCCCCGGGACTGTTTTAATTAAATTCCCACCACCAAACTTTGTATATATTCCAAATCTTCCCAATTTATAATACATAGTTTTCTAATTCCATTAAAACTATATATTATACATATATCTTAATAAAACCTTATATATAATTCCAAAAATTACCAAACTATACCCAAAGGTTATAAATATTATTTCTAACCTTATACTCTCCATAAATCTCGGTTTTGACCCATATGTTACCCATTTGTAGCAATGTCATGAAATATCATATATTATACTTATATAATTCATATAAACTCCAAATTTAACCAAATAAACTTCTAAAAATTCCTAATAACTTAAGGGTTGTACTAAATCCCATTTAGTACCCCAAAGTTTCGGAAAATACATTGTAGCCCCATCTCTTATAAATCTTTTACAATTTAATACTTATCTTAATATAAGGTAGTATTTTAATTTCTTAAATCCTCCAAACTTGGTCAAAGTCTCCTATATAGTCAACTTTGACTTCTAACACCAAATTGGAACCAAACTTTCGGTAATCACCAATAATACCCCATAGTTTTCTATTTTTACAATTTTGACACAAAACTTTATAAAATGTTATAATTTTTATTAAATTCATTTAAAAACCTTAAATTCCTCTAAATTAAGCCCGCGGCTTTATATTTTACCAATAATTACGGTTTGGCCCCAAACTTAATTATATAACCATAAATCTAACTAAATAAGCTTATAAACTTAAATTAAAATGGCCTAATGACATGGCCTTATTACAACCTTGAGCTTGCAAAATAAATTACACTTTAAATGTCTCAAAATTTAGCATAAACTCACGGCCTCACCATGGTTTATTTATTTTTCCACATAATGTCATAATTTGACCATTATGTTAATTAAATCTCTTAAATGACTAGCTTAATTTATCTTAGTCATTTTTTTCCATTTTTAGGTTAATATAACCCATATTATTAAATTCCCTCTTGGCATAATTAATATATATGTTAGGAAATCATTAAATCATAAGTTTTAAGGTGTTTATACCTTGATTCCTCCTTGTATGTACTCGGCCACTTGAAGCAAAATTCACCACATCATTTAGACATGTTTAATACACCAAAATAAGATATGGTTATACTCCAAGCTTGAGCTTAACCATAAGGAACAATTAATGTAAGATTTAAGGCAAAAATCACCTTAAAAATGCAAGGGAACTTCAAGAGGGATTCGGCCTGAATTAAACACACCACAAGGTGTTAAATTCATCATATAGACATAGGGAATAGCTAGACAACAACAAGCTGCCTTGGTATTAGATTTTACCTTGGAAAATGCCTTAAAGAAGGGTATTTCCTCTAGATCTCGGTCTCCCTTGCTTCAAATGGCTAACCAACTGATTGAACATGTAAATATGAAGATTATGAGTGTACAAACTCATAAAAATCAAAGGAAGAAAATCGGATGAAGAGTAGAGAAGCTTAAGGTATGTTTTTACCTTAAAATGAGATTTTGGGAAACCTTGGTCCCTATACTTGCTTCATCCAAAATTGGTTGGTTTTCTAACCTTAAAACACTGAGAATAAGCCATAGGAAGTGATGAGCCACGAGATCTAAGTGTAGGTAGTGAAGAGATGAAGAAAAAGAGCCAAAATAAGCCTTAAAACATTACCTTAGGAGCTTAAGAGATGGATCTACCTTCCATGCTCAAGAACTTCGGTTGAGAGGGTCTGGAAACTGAAGGAGCTCAGCTGGAATGGAGCTAGGAGAAAGAGAATGATTGGAAGGAGCCTTAATAATTCAAAAGGCAACTTTTGATTAGTTTAAGTTTTGTTAATGAGAGATGACTCATCAAGGGATAAGAAGGGATGGCATCAGTTAATGGAGGGGCAAGGTGAGGCTCACACGGTTTTGGAGGCTGGTGGAGTCAAATAATGGAGCAAGAGTGTATTAATTAATCAAAAGGTAAAGTAGTCTCCTTAATTTAAGGGCTTGTGTTAGAGACTTGTCTCTTGAATGTGCAAGTGGTGAATCCAGCCTCCTCTTGCTTGTAGCTGCCGATTCCATGTGGTCCAAGGGGTCAACTTTGACCTCTTGACCATTCTTAGTCAATGTTGACTCAAGCGGGCCCCCTTTTAGGGTTTTATTAATATTTTAATATTAAATTTGTAAAAATTTGTAAATTTTGGAATTAAATTCCTAATATGATATAATGTGATATAATATCATATTTAAAGGTAATTATAACCTTTAAGCCCATTAAAAAACCAATTTAGAAGGCAATTTCACAAAAATGTGCTTTAAGGTGTTTTAGTGCACATTTTGTGTTGCAAGGTGTTTCTGAGCTTGGTTTTCTTTGAGAACGGTTTTGTTGTGTTCCTTACTTCATTATAATACTTAGGAATTCACTTTGGATCCTATTTGAGGTCATACAATCTTTATGGTGCTTTAAAGCATATTTTGGCTTTACCGATCTTAAGGCATGTTTTGCCTTGTTGAGATCTTTTAGATTGTTCCCCAATAATATTTAGATGTTTATTAACCATCTTAGATCATTAATAGATCATTTAATTAAATTTTAAAGGTTAGGGGTATTTCAGGTGCGGTCTCTATTAACCACATCAAGCGATAAGGACTCAGGGCATAAGAATGTCAGCATGCCACCCAATTTTTTATAACACAATTTAGCCATCAGATACCTTTAAAAAAATTAAGCAACGGAGAGAAATCAGGGAAATCGTCAAAATATTTATTTTTAATTGATTTAAAGATATTTTGAGATGTGAGAAACAAACACTTACATGCAATATACTTGGATGATAGATATATTCAACATATCTCTGCACAGCATCTCCTTGATGTCCACAAAGTCTATCAATGTCGTTCGTTGCTCATCGTATTGGAAAACCCATGGAGCCAAACGCATTGTCACGCTCGTTGTATGCTTACCCTTTTCCAATAGCATCTCATACAACATTTTCTCATACTTCCCCAAATTCTTGATCACTAAGGGAGGGCAAATAAACTTCTTCCACATATCATCAGTTATCTCTCGCATAGTTTTCTTTCCCGTGGATGTCTGGTTGCTTTCAGCCACTTGCGTATTCTCTTAGGCAACAACTAGTGATTGGTTGACCTAAACATCACGATTTTCTAGAAGTCTACCCATTCATCAGGAACCTACCATAACATAACAAACAAAAGAAACAAGTTAAAACAACGTAAATTTAAATGTTGAACAATACATAAAATATTTATACATACCTCATCAGTGATAACAATAAAACCGGCAGGCCATGGTATAATAGCACCTTTTCCATCGGAAAGTGTGACTTTACCATCAATATCCATGGGAAGAAAAGCGGTGTCAAATCCGTCAATGATATACCGCAGAATCACTCGAGCATAGAATGGCGGAAGCCGCTTGAAATTAATCAAAGATGTTGGTCCCGATTGTAGCACAATACCGTATGCAGCATCCACAGGATATCCATCAAGTGTGATTTGCAAACGACATGTTTTTTGTTCCTTTAACAATTAAAACCACAAACAAATGTGTATAATTTGATTAAATAGTCAAAAATTGCAATGACAAAAAATATTCAAAAATACTACTAACCTTGAGACTGGCAAACGGATACGGATCAGGAGAGACATTACAACTTGATGAAGAAGACGGATGGCCGGTAAGTTCAGATTGTCTATTTCGTTCCTCCATAACCTTACTCACAGCCTCGGTCACTTTCCGCGCTACAAGTGTGTCAACGTCATGCTCCGTCAAAACTTTTGAGGTAGACTTTTGAAATACATACTTTTGACGCACTTGTCCCCCGAAACCTCTAACCCTTCCAGGATGATCCTTTGCTCCAAGAACTTGATTAAGAATATCTTGTTGACTTGGTGGAGCAAAGACAGCTTGCTCATCTCGTTGGGAGGCTTCCGTCTATTCCATTCAAAGGATAATCAATTAGTTAAATAATTTAAAAACCAGAATTTTCATCTAAAAATGGTATTATTTAAAATTTTATACTTACAATCTTAGCAGCCAACTCTGCTGTCTCTGGTCGAGGGTGTTCTATCTGCCCATCTTTATTTACCTTCGAGTGACCCAACACATAAAGCTGAACTCGGTTCGCTTCATCGACATTCTCAATGGGAGTTACAGTGCCATCGTCATTCTTTTTTGTGAGCAAACCAGCAGCTTTCCATTTGGGAATACTACCAACGTATCCCTTTCGACCCATATACTCCTGATGAATTTTTCTCTTTCGGTTTTCCCTTGCTTTTTCTTGGATTTTCTATTAATACAAAACAATACAAAAAATTAAACGATATAAGATGTTATAAACTAAAATTAGACAATGAATCAACGTAAATTATATACCTTGAACTGTTCAGATGTGTGGTACACATAAAACTCTTTCCATTCTTCTTCGGTGATCATGCCATCATAAAATACCCATGGTGGCACGTCACGTGTTTTGTTGATCCAGTGGGCCACCAAGTAGGATCTGAATTGTCTACTCCGTGTAGCTATTAGTGAAAGAACAGTGTCTCGTGCTTCATTTGGTATTTTGTACCGTTGTTGTACATGTTTCCACATGGACTCTTTCACTTGATCATCTTCATCTTTCCAAAATTTATTAATGCAGCAACGAGACTTCGCAAGATTTCCTAACATACTGGCGAACTCTGCTTTACAGTCTCCCCAGCTTCTGAAATACTTGTCCCAAATTAAATCAATATCAGCATCTTTCTTCAACCGCAACCCTCTGCTAGGTCCCCTACCCTTTCGTTTTATTGTCGCTGCCGTCTCCTGTGGCTGCTCCTGTGGCTGCTCCTGTGACTGCTCCTGTGGCTGCTCCTGTGGCTGCTTGTGGCTGCTCCTGTGGCTGCTCCTGTGGCTGCTCATGTGGCTGCTCCATTATATCATCATCACAAAGTAAATCTAACTCATCCAGATCGATATCCATTATTATGAATCCTGCAATATAAATAGAAATTATATTGTAACTAACAAAAACTGAAAGTAAGAAATTATAAATATGGACATATATATATATTTATATATATAATATATGATATATTATGACAATCAATATATTTTATCAGAACCTTACATTAATCAACCCACATTCCTTCACCATGATCCGACCACACAAAATTTGTAATATGATCTGCCTCTGTTGGTAGTTGGATAGAAAGATTTGGTATTTCATCTTGCATGTCGTACTCATCCTCATCGACCACACCATCTACACCGACTATCCCTCTTTTGCCTTGAAGTACAATGGACCATCTAGGATTAGATTGGTCAGGAATGTAAAATACTTGTTTGGCCTTCGTTGCAACAACAAAAGGCTCAACTGTGGGTGTTGCACCACCAAGATGCACCCGTTTCATACCATGTTTCTCCTCACGATAGCCATGTTTGTTGTCAATCCAGTTGCATCGAAACACACAAGTCTCGTAGTTGGTGTAATCTAGAACCCAAATATCTTGTATCACACCATAATACGACTGTTTCATTTCCACTGGATTTTGACCCACACCCCTGACATTGTACGTACTCTGGTAAGCAACAACATTTATGCCACTGTTTTGATTCGTTGATCTTTGATCTTGTCTTTCCGTGTAAAAAGTGAATCCATTTACGTCATATCCTTCATACGAAACAACATCAAGATTAGGACCAAGTGCCAATGTCCTCACTATTTCTTCCACTCCGTTTGAATGTTCAAAAAAACTTTATCCTTGAACCATCTGACAAAAGTTTTATTCTGCTCCTTTTTCAGTCTGATGTCACTCATGGTAGGATTTTGTGCCCTGAGCATGTTCAGGTGCTCATCATAATATGGTTCTACAATTTCAAGGTGACTCAACACAACTAAGTGAGCTTTGTTCAGAGTTTCAATATCAATTCTTTTCAGTTTTCTTCCAACAGTACCTTGTCCCTGGAGTCTGCCTTCATGTCTAGATTTAGGCAGACCAATTGATTCAACATTTTCCAAATAGTGAGTACAAAAATCAACAACTTCCTCTGTTACGTATCCCTCTATAATACTTCCTTCAGGACGACAATGATTCTTCATTTTTTTCTTCAATATACCCATGTATCTTTCAAAAGGATACATGTAACAGAGATATACAGGTCCACACTCTTTAACCTCTATGACCAAATGAACCAATAAATGTACCATGATGTCGAAGAATGAAGGAGGAAAATACATCTCCAACTGACACATTGTGACAATAAGATCGGCCTGTAACTTTTCAAGATTATCCACATCGTGAACTTTAGCAGAAACTGCTTTGAGAAACACACAAAGGTTTGTAATTGCATTCCTTACCACATCAGGTAGAATCCCACGAATTGCAACGGGTAAAAAGTCTTGCATCAACACATGATAATCATGGGATTTCATTCCAACTAATTTCAGATCAGACATCGACACAAGATTTCTTATGTTAGATGAATACCCTGATGGCACCTTGATGTTGTGAAGGATACTGCACAAACTATGTTTCTCTTGTTTTGATAATGTGTGACATGCAGGGGGCAAGAATGTGCGTTTTCCACGTTCTTGCGGCCAAAGATCTTGTCTTATCCCTAACTCAATCAAATCTTTCCTCCCATTTAAATGATCTTTTGTTTTGCCCTTTATGTTCAACAGGGTTGAAGTAACGCTTTCTCCGACATTTTTTTCGACATGCATTGCATCAATACAATGTCTGACATCTAAATGTTGCCAATACTCAAGTTCCCAAAAGATTGACTTTTTTTCCATACACTTTTCTCGGTGTTCCTTGTCGGTGGACCGAAGTTGTTGACAATATGTTGCACCTTTCCATACACCTCTAATCCTGATAAAGGTGGACGAGCTACACTGTGATCATCTTTCCATCAAATTCAATCGACATCTTACGATATTTGTGACTCTTTGGAAGCATCTGTCGATGTCCCATATAAACATTTTTACCACTATATTTCAAACGGATATTGGACGTACGCTCGCCACAAATTGGACATGCACATGCACCTTTGTTTGTATAACCAGAAAGATTACCATAAGCAGGAAAGTCATTGACGGTGCAATATAACATAGCGTGCAAGAGAAAATTTTCCTTACTGAACGAGTTATACACCATTACCCCTTCTTTCCACATAAGTTGTAGGTCCTCTATTAATGGTTGTAGAAAAACATCTAT